>PVIA01001537.1:13085-271408 GCA_004024845.1 Tonatia bakeri
CAAAAAAAAAAAAAAAAAAGAAGGGGGGAGAGAGAGAGAGAATGGCTCAAATGGAAGAACAAATGAAAGCCCCAGAACCAATACTTTTAAGTGACCAAGAGATAGCCAACCTATCAGATGCACAGTTCAAAACACTGGTGATCAGGATGTTCACAGAATTGGTTGATTTTGGTCACAAATTACATGAAAAAATAAAGGCCATACTAAGTGAAATGAAGAAAAATGCACAGGGAACCAATAGTGATGGAAAGAAAACTGGGTGTCACATCAATGGAGTGGACAAGAAGGAAGAAAAAAACATACAATCAGAAAAGAATGAAGAAATAAGAATTCAAAAAAATGAGGAGAGGCTTAGGAACCTCCAGGACATCTTTAAATGTTCCAACATCCGAATTATAGGGGTGCCAGAAGGGGAAGAGGAAAAGCAACAAGTGGAAAACTTATTTGAACAAATAATAAAGGAGAACTTCCTCAATCTGTTCAAAGGAAATAGACTTCCAGGAAGTCCAGGAAGCTTAGAGAGTCCCAAAGAAGTTGGACCCAAGGAGGAACATGCCAAGGTACATCATAATTACATTACCCAAGATTAAAATAAAGGAGAGAATTCAAGAAGCAGCAAGAGATAAGGGGACAGTCTCCTACAAAGGAGTTCCCATCAGACTGTCAGCTGATTTCTCAAAAGAGACCTTACAGGCAAGAAGGGGCTGGAAAGAAGTATTCCAAGTCATGAAAGGCAAGTACTTACATCTAAGATTGCTCTATCCAGCAAAGCTTTCATTTAGAATGGAAGGGTAGATAAAAGCACTTCTCAGATAAGGTCAAGTTCAAGGAGTTCATCATCACCAAGCCCTTATTATATGAAATGTTAAAGGGACTTAGAAAAAGAAGATAAAAAACATGTATAGTAAAATGACAGCAAACTCACAGTTATTAACAACCACACCTAAAACAAAAGCAAACTAAGCAAACAAATAAAACAGGAACAGAACCACAGAAATGGAGATCACATGGAGGGTTAGCAACAGGGGAATGGGAGGAGGAGAGAGGGGGAAAAGGTACAGAAAATAAGTAGCACAGACAGTAGGGAAAAACAGACAGAGGGAGGGCATGAATAGTATGGGAAATATAGAAACTAAAGAACTTATGACCCATGGATGTGAACTAAAGGGGGGGAATGTGTGTGGGAGGGGGTGGGCAGGGTGGAGGGGAGTGAAGGGGTGGAAATGGGACAACCATAATAGCATAATCAATAAAATATATTAAAAAACAAGTTAAAATTTTTCAAATACTTTTCTTACATTCCAGACACTAATATCAACATTCACATATGGTTCTTAAAGCTAGTCAGAGCTATGAACCATACCTACGTGTTAGTAGGTAGGTTTTAACTTGGACCATTGGATGATTTTATCAGCTTTAATCTCAGAGGCAAGTTGACAGCTCATGGTACCAATGTTTTCAGAAATTAATAGTATAGATGATAATTAAGACACACTTGAGAAACTTATGAGTTTTTTGTCATATTCAGATATCCCATGGCCCTAGTCTTTTTCAACCAATTCTTGCTGAAGTAAATTTTTGTTAAAAACATGTAAGTGCTAGTTCATATGCAATGTGATATTTATTTTATTAAAACTTACATCGCATTTTAGAGACAATGGGCATGAGTCACAGGAAAGATATAATTAAATTTATAAGATAATCATTTTATATCTTGTTCATCCATGAGCGAGGTACATTCTCTAAATGCCTAAACCACATTGTAGATGAAAATTAAGTAACTCTGAAAGTCATATTGAATTGATGGGACTTCTATGATACCATTTCTTTACCAAAGGATCAGCAATTAATAATCTTAATCATGATTTAAAATGCTTTTCCTTCTCAAGTACCTTATCCACCGGTTTTCTGGAACGTTTCACCAATTGCTGTGGCTTAAAGAAGCATCTTAATGAGGAGATCCCCAAATATACAATTTCTTGGAGCTCCTATGCCATACATTCCACTTTCCAGTCTACAAATGTAACTGGTGTCCATAGATGAATATATCCTAACATATGTACTTCTGAGATCATACCCTCTCCCCTTCACACTCCCCCTTTCTATAGTTGCTGCTAGTACGCTGACAACTGTCCACAGAGTTCCTGACCATGGCTGTTACTCATCACTGACCGCCAGGGCAGAGCAGGGCGAGCAGCACCCACCCAGTACTCCCTCTAACTTGGCTGAGCAAGTGAAGATGTAAAGCTTTTCATGTAGTCGGCAATGAAAGAAAATATATTAATTTATACATGTAATTAAAAATCTATAATGACTATTGATTATTAATGACCCCAAGAACTTGCATGTTCATCTTCTTTCCACAGGAAACTCACTTAAAACCTATCATGTTTGAGGCACTAGGAAAACATGATTCAGACATTTAACAGCTATAAATAACTCTTAATATTTTCCTATAATTTGGGGGGGATATGTCTTATGATGTGCTAATATTATTATTGCCTTCTCTAGAACTCTGTTATTTCACCTCCTGCACTTTCAAACTGTGTGATCAGCAGATTTGGCCCACTCCAGATTTATTCTCCCGAGGAATCTCTTCAAAGTGAACATCTTTGACGTGCTATTTCACTTATTCGTGCACTTGACAGCTGTTTCTTGGGCACTTAATATATCTGCAAAGCACACTCCTGGCAAGACAGCACTTAGGAAGATTGCGAAAGTCCGTGCCATTGTGCCCAATAACATCCAGAAAAGGTGACTGCAAATGACTGAGAGCACTACAGATGTTCAAAGGGACATGGAATACATAAACACAGTGACTGAGTACATGTGGAGCTTACTGTAGCACAGAACAGCTACAGCACAGCAACTATGTGAGAGAGTGACACCCAGTCACCACCAATCTTGCACAAGGAGCCTTTTAATTAATAAATAAAGCCATAGTTATGGCCTCATACTCAAGTGAAAAAATCAACCACTGTACTTCTTACCCAGAAGTTGTCTGGCACCTGCCTTTCAACAGGTCACTACCCTGGCATCACTTTGCCAGTCCCAGAAATGGCAAGTAGTTCCTCTAATTGTTCACTGAATCCTGACTGTATCTTCTACTAAGGTTTAGTAATGGATGATCCTGTTCCTTTGATGTCCTGAAACTCTTGCTTTCCAAGGGAACCTTTCTTCCCATCTTCAAGTGCTCTCTTAATTTTTAAAAAAGAAATTTATTGAATTTGTTGGGGAGGCATTGGTTAATAAAATTATATAGGTTTCAGGTGTACAATTCTATAATACAGTGTCTGTTTACAGTATTGTGTGTTCACCACCCAAAGTCAAGTCTCCTTCCACACCATTTATCACTGCCTTTACTCTCTTCTATCTGCCATACCCCCTTTCACTCTGGTAATCACCATACTGTTGCCCATGTCCATGAGTTGGATTTTTTAAAATTTTGTTTTGCTTAGTCCCTTTACCATTGTCTTGTAGTCCTCCAACCCCCTCCCATCTGAGAGCTGTCAGTCTATTCTCTGTACCTATGAGTCTGTTTCTATTTTATTTGGGGATTTTTGTTCATTAGATTCCACATATGAGTGAAATCATATGGTGTTTGTCTTTTTCTGATTGGTTTATTTCACTTTGCATAATATTCTCCAGCTCCATCCACATTGTTGTAAAGGGTAAGATTTCATTCCTTTTTGAAGCTAAACCATATTCCATTGTGCAAATGTACCAAAGCTTTTTTATCTACTCATCTATTGATGGGTACTTGGGCTGCTTCCAAATCTTAGCTTTTGTAAACAATGCTACAATTGACATAGGGGTGGATATATTCTTTCAAATGACTGTTTCAGGTTTCTTTGGATATATTCCCAGCAGTGGAAGCACTGGGTTATAAGGCAGTTCCATTTTTCATTTTTTGAGGAAACTCCATATTGCTTTCCACAGTGACTGCACCAGTCTGCATTCTCACCCACAGTGCATGAGGATTCCCTTTTTCCACATACTTGCCAGGCAACATGTGTTTGTTGATTTACGGATGACAGCCATTCTGATAGGTATGAGGGGATATCTCATTGTGGTTTTAATTTTCAGTTCTCCGATGATTAGTGAGGTTGACCATCTTTTCATGTCTACCGGCCATCTGTCTGAATAGAGAAGTGTCTATTCAGGTCCTTTGCTCCTTTTTTTAATTGGATTTTTTTCTTGGTTGAGTTACATAAGTTCTATATGAATTTTGAATATTAACTCCTTATCAGATATATCATTGGTGAATATGTTCTCCCATTCCAAGGTTTGTCTTTTCATTTTGTTGATTTCCTTTGATGTGCAGACTTTTTAGTTTAATGTAGTCCTATTTGTATATTTTTTCTTTTGTTTCCCTTGCCTGAGGAGATATATCAGAAAAAATATTGCTACAAGAAATGTCTGAGATTTTACTGCCTATGTTTTCTCCTAGAATTTTTATGGCTTTGAGTCTAACAGTTAAGTCTTTAATCCATTTTCAGGGTGTTTTTTTGTGTGTGTATGGCGTAAAAATGTGGTCTGGTTTCATTTATTGCACCTATCTGATCAATTTTTCCCACACCATTTATTAAAGAGACTATCATTACCCCATTGTATGTTCTTGCCCCCTCTGTCAAATACTAATCGACTATAAAGGCATGGGTTTATTTCTAGGTTCTTTATAGATTCCATTGATCTATGTCTGTTTTCATGCCAGTACCATGCTGTTTTGGTTACTGTGGACTTCTAGTATAGTTTGATATCAGGTACCGTGATTCCTACAACCTTGTTCTTCTTCCTCAAGACTGCTGTGGTTTTTCAGAGTCTTTGTGGTTCCATATAAATTTTTGGAACACATGCATACTTAAAGTCTTATTCTGCTTCACTCTACTATGACTTATTGTCACTCTTAAAATTATAGAAATAGAATCAATCAAAAGGAAAAGCATGGACCATAAGTAAAAGGTAGAATATCGACTGTTTTATTGGAGGAATACTACTCAACTAAATGAAAGAAAATGCTCTGGAACAATCCTGGAGCCCTAGGGTTAATAACACACACATAGAGGTACATACATTTACATAGACTCACTAAGTTCTTCTGGTTTAGCTGTGGAACAAGGAAGCTGGCTATGCAGATATGCAGTCAGGCTCCACAGCTGCACAAAGAACAGTGCTGGACCGTGATGCCCAACACAGATTCTCCCTTCGTAATCTGGAGGTCAATTTTTCTGTCCTTGAAGCCAAGGGATATAATTACTAAATTGGCATGTTTTTAGTTTTCAGTAAAAAATCACCTTCATGCCATTAACACTCATCTTAAATGGCCACTAGCTATGAAGGAATAACAATAAGTAATATGCACTATTAAAAACAATAATAACTGACTCTCCGAATTAGCACTTTCACACATTAGTGTACTCAGTCCTCGAAGCAACCCTCTCAGTCAGGATTGCATCATCCCCATTTGAGAGATGATGAAACTGATATTCAGATGGGCTGAATTCACACGTGTGCTGGGTTGCAGTTGCTCAAATCAGATTAACTCAATAGCCTGTGCTTCTAACCACTATACTGCCTTTTATAATTCATAGGCTGAAGCTGCAAGCTGTGAAGATAAACTAAGATACATAACAAAGTATGTGTCTGCAGTAGACACACATACACACACACCTCACACACACCAATATATATATATACCCCCCACATACACACACGCATCATGAATACCCTTTTTTTTTTGAACACCAGAGAAATATTTTCATCATCATAAACTACTGGAGGAAAAAATTACACAACAATAAATTATCTTGTCACTGGGTAATCGCAAACATTACAGACAATTAAGCAAGTTCTCAAATGTTTTCTGAAACAAGATAGACACACTGGCCTCCAATCATGCAGGTACCTGGTTTTTTAAAGGCCCAAGGAAGCCTAGATTTTCCGCCATCTGCTGAGCTTGGCTGTCCTTTACCCCATCAATAATGTCAATTTTCTCCTGGTAATAAACAAAATTCAGTAGTCAATTGAAAAGACAACTTCAAAAGAAAATGCTTCCTATTTATTTGCAAATGAGTGATTAAAGTGTGGCACCTTTCCAGAGGTCTGAGCAGGGCTAGCACAGCTGCCCAGGGGGCAAGCTTTAATTAGCAGGCCATCTATAAAATAGCCTTTCCAAAAAGTATATAATTCTTCAGGGTGGCATGCTGACAAGATAATCGGATGCCAGTTTTCACTTTTAATTACTACACAGATGGCACTGATGAATATTTAGTCAGTTAATTTTTGTGACATCTTTTGGAAGCCTTCCAAAGTAAGGTTTTCTAGCCTAATATTGCTGTTAAGTTTAGAGCTTGTCACATAGATTAAATATTTGCTTATGATTTAAACATTCTAACAATGATGATAGTTATAAATACTTTAGCTCTACAAGTGCCATTCTCTCCTAGATACTGAGCACTGTTCACATATGTACATTCTTTCATGTACTTTCTTAACAAATGGAATGGTTTGTTTTCAATAACATTAATTTTGAAGATGGCTAGGCTTTACAGGTATCACCCTCTTTTCAAAAGTTCACTTTGCCACTTTGTTTTTACCTGTTTTCATTAATGGAAAAAAAAACTCAAGAGGATTTTTGCTTTTACAAAAAACAGCAAAAAGCAAAAAGAGTTTACCATTTGTTTTGCAGCAACCCTTACAGAGGCAGCTCAGCCTGAGCAGAGAAAGGGGCCCCACAAAGCTCCATCCCCGGAAACGACATTCATCAGCTCAGTATCCAGCTTCCCTAACTGTGAAGTGAGTCTGTGAGCTCCTGGGCTTTTTCTCAGTTTACTTTGTGTATTCATCAACAAGATGTGTCTTAAGCTAAATACTTCTCTGTGCACCATTTCAGCTTACAGAAGGTTTCATAGGAAAACTCTACTTCTGAATGGGGCGGGGAGGGGCGGGAAACCTGCATTAGTAAACCAGCGTATAAAGTCTCAAATTAACTTCCAAGGCAGTTAAGTTAAATATGTAACACTGGTAAAAATAATTCTAAAACCAATCACCATAGTTATCATTGCTTTACACAAAGAGACTCAAGAAATAAATTTCCCATTTTTTGAACGAAGACAAAATCACATTAGAAAAGAAATAATGAATATTTCTACTAGAAATTTGTAATGTGATTTTTTGATACTAAGAACCCAGAATTAAAAACTGGAATTATAGCTCAGAAGGCCTTAAACTTTTTTTTGCTATTGATGAGGTAGGTTGAGAAGCACTTGATACACATCAATCACCTCATTTAATCCTCACAATTCTATGGGGTAGCAATACCGCATTTTCATTTTACTAGTTCAAAAGTAAAGCTTGGAGACATTGGGACACTTGCTGGCTAGTTAGGATTTGACCTCATATATCATTGGTTGGAAACTAATCTTAATATCAATAAAAAGAAAAAATATTTAAAGGATTGAAAGAAACAGAATCTGGACCTCAGAAGGATTCTATTTTACATCAATATTATTGAAAGACATCGAGGTAATCTCTAGTTCACATCTGCTCTCCTTGGAGATTTTCTAGATCATACAAACTGTTAAATCAGTAATGTTAACCAAGAGGAAATGGAAATAGCACAGTCCATTTTCATTGATTAATTCTTGGAGCAGGTTGGATGGAAAGGGATGAGGGAAGAAGAAAAGGCAAGAAGGAAGAAAAAAGGGAGGGTGGGAAAAAGCAAAGAAAGAGACCTTGAATAGTGAATATCACCATTGTACCCAACTTTCAAATGTATGACTGGTAAGAAAAAGGATGCAACATCTTCAGGCCTTAAATGCCAGAAGGGGATATATCACTACCAGTCTCAGACTTCACATTAAAGGTTTAACAGCTTCTGGTACAATCACTAATGAACACGGATCACCAGAAATCTAAACATACCTTAAAAATAAGTTCTGGATTTGAAGCCGCCACCTCTTCAATGTCCACACCCCCCTGGGGGCTGCCCACCAGGACGGGGCCATTGCAGGACCGGTCCATCAGAATTGCGAAGTAGGTTTCCCTGGAAATGTTCAAGGCTTCAGCAACCATCACCTACCACATTAGAAGGAAAGTCCAATGAATTCAGAATCAAAGTGATTTCCACTTGGAAATCTATAAAAACTTGCTACACAAATCACACAGCTTCATTTTCAGGCTCTTTGAACCCAGTGAATTAGCTTCCAGAGATTTTTGTGAGCTCTGTTCTCAGGGTACACTATGCCCATTTTCACTTCCTTAATTGATTCTGTTAATGTGTTCAAGTGACAGGTACTGGTTGGCCTCAAGGAACCTTCCCATTTTAATCATCTTTTTTCTCCTTGAAAAACTCTGACACTTAAGAAAAACTCCAGGGAAACAGCTGTTACTTTAATTTGAGACATTAACAGTACATATATATTACCACACTGATTTTCCTCAAGTTGCTCTAGTGCAAAACCAAGTCTGGTTGCTAAAGAAGGATTCTTTTTACAGTATGTCTGATAGTTCAGATATCTGTATACTTTGACTCTTGGTTCACAGTATTTATATTTCAATTTTTACTTTCTTTTAAGTGACTAATATAATACTTGCTTGTTCAAAATGAATGTCAATGGCACATGAAGTACCTAAAAACAGCTGCACATATACCTGCCCAGGACCCAGCAGTCAGCATGGTCATGCAACCATATGGAACTTTGGTGATTATCAGCAATTTGCCCTTTGCTCTGGAAGGATGTGGGCACACACAAGGACCATGACTGCGTAGGAGGCAAGTGGGACAGGAGGATGCACTCCCCACTCAGTCTCAGGCAAGAGTCCTTGGCTCTCCTCAACCTTAACAACTCTGTGCAGTAACCAGAGCAGGAAAAAGCACTAATCTGCAAGCATTACAGCAGTGGAATGACCGTGCACATGCAGGCACACTATGTGAACTTGAATGCCTGTCTTTTTTCTTGCTTTTAATATTAATACTACAGCTTAGATATCTTTCCAAGGACCTCTTTCTTCCTTGTGAGTATGTGGTATTTATGTGTCAATATTTTTTTAACAATGTCCCTAATGACATTTAGATGGGCTTCAATTTTTCTAAAATGCTACTTCAGTGAATATTTTTGTATACATATCTTTGCTCATTTGTTTGAGTACCCCTGTAAATAAGGTACCTGAAAGTAAAATGGTTAGGTGTTAGAATCTTCATATTCAAAATTTTAATTAAGTACTCTCAAATGGCCCTGGAGAGAGAGGCTATACCAGCTTACACTTCCCCCCAAAATGGGAAAAGATGTCTTGTGTGATTTTTATTTTTTAAATATTTTATTTATTTATTTTTAGACAGAGGAGTAGGGAGAGAGAGGGAGAAAAACATCAATGTGTGGTTGCCCCTTGCACACCCCCACACTTGGGATTTGGCCTGCAACCCATGCATGTGCCCTGACCAGGAATCAAACCAGCCACCCTTTGGTTAGCAGGCCAGAGCTCAATCCATTGAGCCACACCGGCCAGGGCTCTTGGATGATTTTTAAAAGAAAATAAGAACTATCATAAACAGTCAGTACTACAAGTAAAAATATGAAAGCATTTACATTTCTTTTCCTAAAAGTAGTTCAATGATAAGTTTCACAAAGAAAGTTACAGATTAAGTAGCATTAGATTCTAACTATCCAGATGCCACAAAAAGTCTAAGTTTCAAGTCACTTGAAATGACACAAATACAAGGTGGGGCAAAAGTAGGTTTATAGTCATCCATATGGAAAATAATATAACAATTAGTAAGTAATAATACAAGAATTTAAACTGTTCCTCCTACTTGCAACTCACAACTATAAACCTATTTTTATCCTACCCTATGACCTAAAAGGCTTTAATTTAATTAATATAGAATTCCTTTTCAAACTTTTATGAAATTTATCACCAGTTAGAAATAAAACACCTTACAAGGGCTTCATACTAATTCATTTGTCATAAATGGTAGGTCATGGTATGCAAGAAATGGTATGTAAGAAATATTTCTTGGCACATGGTGTCGGGATTATCTAGAACCATCCTGATTTTAAGTTCACTTTCTAATGAAGAGCTAGTCTAGTGAATGATAAATTTAATGACTTTTAGTAGTTACTTTTAGAAGCAACACAACATTATAACTTTTTATGATAAATGTCATTTAAGAGTCCCATTCTTATTCTATAATGTGGACAGATGTGCTCTGGATTACATTAAATTTCTATTTGTAAAGAGCAGCTGCTGTCTCAAACAGCTCCTGCTTGGTAGAAATAATGTATCACTCTTCAAGAAAACATTCCCAGGAAAATGATGATTACCAATAGATAATTCAAGAAATCTTATATAAAGACCAATTTTTTACATTATTGTTCCATCCTATGACCCATGATGTCAGAGTATTTTAGGACTTGTTACAGAGAGAATCAAAATGAACAGCATTAACACTCATGCCATGAGAAGCTCAGGGAGATGTATTTCAGAAAAGCTTCATCTATGACTGACACAAATATCATCAATGCAGCCTTTTTGCAGTGTCCTCTGGTATAGAAAGCTTTTTAACTTACTTTGCCCTAATTTGACCACAGAACCTGTTTTGGCTAGATACTCAAAATGTGATCTGTGGATGAGGGTGATTGCACACACTATATGTAACACAAGTGTGCCTAGGTAAGACAAAAACTGTACTCTCAGTTTTCGAAGTTGTCTCATGGCTGAGCAGCACCTACCCTGTCCCCGAATCACGGAGCACACAGTGAGCAGCACCTTACTTCCCCTATCACTATGTCAAGGAACACGCCACTGACACAGGGGCACAGCTCTAGGAAAAAATAATCTGATGTATACAGGTGTACGTATGTGTCAAAATAACCTTTGAAACAAACTTAGAAATCTAAAGTTTATGTAATCTGGGGACTTCTGATTGATGTCCAAGGTTCTGTAAGTAAAAAAACTGCATGTTCCTTAAAGTTGTATAAAATGTTATTGTTACATAAATGTGGTTTAACACATTTTACACAGAAAAAAAAGACCAAAATAATGTATAAAATTATTTCTGGGTGGTGAGAATACAAGGAAGTTTTACTTCTAATTTTTATATTTCCATACTACTGAAATTTTTATATAGGTTAATCACTTTTGCAATCAGAGAAAACAACTACTTAAAAATAAATCACTCTAGTAGTTTCCTGGTGATGACTCAATTTATAAGAATGCACTTATCGCCAGTATTTCAGGAACCTACCTACAAACTAATTTTATACTTATCTAATGTGACTCTTCTTTGTGTATTTTTATATGCTTTTAAGAAGTATTGCAAACTCTAATTTAAAAACCCATGTGTACATAAAAAACAACAACTTCTTTAAAGCAAAAATACTAATCAGGTCCTCTGTGGAGAAATTTTGAAGAACTTACACAGATAAATAAAGGCTTACAACCAGATTTAAAAGGGAAATAAAGGTAGTGTAGTGGGCCAAACAAAATCAAACCAAAAACACTTTTGCTTTTAAACAGTTTTTGCATCCACCAGGAAGGCAATGGTAAAGGGAAATAACTAGGACTGGTTGTGTGTGTGCTTCCTTAACGTCCAGAAAGACTCTGTACCAGCATGAAGGAGATGATTGCAGTGCTCAGATGCCCCTCCAGCTCAGTGTTCCCTGAGGAACAGGACAGACTCTCTTATGGTACAATAACCACCAGCTGTGATTTTCTTTTTGGTTATGTCAAGAATTTTTCACACAACTCTCTCTGAAGAGTAGAAGTAGAATGCACTGCCTCAGTTCCCCCAAGCATGGCACACTGGTAGAGATCGTCATCTATGATGCTATGTCAACAGAGCAGACAGTTGCTGCCCCCACATGTTGGGCCCAATTCACTGCTACTATGGGGCCATCTATCCATCTGCACCTCTGTGGCTGGGAGTGCAACCTGTGTGATGGTGTAGGATCCAGGCTCAAAAGGATCCCATTCCTAGTCTCTTGGTTTATTGTTCTGTTAAAATTTGAACAAGGGTCCTCACATTTTTATTTTGCACTGGGTCCTACAAACCAGGTAACGAGGTCTGGTGTCTCAATATACTGGTGGGGCACAGAATGAAGAGACTGGTAGGATGAGAGTTAGGTTCTGGCCTCAGCTCTGCCACTCACAAGCTCATGGCTGAGGCAGGCTACTTTGCTCTGGGCTTTATTTTCTGTGTGCGTGTGTGCACACATGCATATATGCATGCCCTATACACAGTTGGGTGCCTCAACAGATCTTACTGATACAACACACTCTCAGAAATAGCACTGGCTCAAAATGATAGCAATCTCAAAGTAAGGTATAGGTCCACTTAGATAAACAGCCACGGCAGTAACTCTGATACACCGTACTGTGGCTGGGGCTGTGGGGCAGCAGGGACTATCCCTCACTGAGTTTGATAGCATCATACCAAGCCCTTTTTAGCTTTAAACAGAATGTGTCTGTGTTCCAAAAGAGAAGGCTATTGCTTCAATCACCGCTACCCACTTATACTACATGCTGAGGATAATACATGATATTACTATTATGGAAACTTTTTATTTCTCTTTAAGTCATACGACACACTAAATAGATTACATGAGGTTTAAAAATGAAAATAAAATGGTGCATTGCCAAAGTACATTAAATTCTGCCAAAAACTAAAGTATGATTTTCTTTTTTTTAACACATACACAGAAAATGGCCAGAAGTATTCATATTACCTTGTTAACTTTCACACCTTCTTTTGGAGTTTGTTTTGTTGCTAGATTATACCCAATCATCTGTTTAGCCAACTGTCCAACAACTTTAGGGCTAAAATAAAGAGAAAAAATAGAGAGAAAAATAAAAAAAAATAAAGTCTATGTTGAAAATCATTTTAAAGCCAAGTCCATACTAAAATTCTCAGGTCCACACAGCACAGGGTACAACTCCATGCTCAGAATCCATAGGACTTTCTGCTCATAAATAACAGTAAGTGGATGAAAGGAAGGAAGGGGGGGAAGAAGGGAGGCAGGAAGAAAAGAAGATTCATGCTTACCTCTACTATCCTCCCCCTCCCCCTCCAATAAATTACAGTTATAGTAAAGAGATAATGCTGAAATGCACAACACGTTTAGAGTTGATCAACAAAGAGTTGATAGAGAGCAATTTGGGAAAGTACTGGCCAATAGTGGGGGATAAAGGTGAGGGCAAAATCACAAATAATGAATGACAAGAGAGGAGAGTGTTTAGTTCTGGGAAACATGGGAGCTAAAGCTGAAAAGATAGGCTCAGATGAAGGAAGACTTGAACTGCATCATACCGGAGAGACAACTGACACCACTGGCAGTGGGGAACCACTGCAGGTTCTTGACTAGGAAAGTGACATTATGGCAGCAGTACTTAATTTGTAAATGGTATCATTTCCAACACTTGAAATGAAAAATTGATCATCCAGGAGAGAAGCAGTGTCAAGTTTTGCAAACTAGTGAAGAAAAATCCTTTTCTGGCAGAAGAGGAAAACTGGGGTATTGCCAGCATCTACCTCTAATTGTTTCCTCTATTTGCTAGCTCTAGCTCCTACCCTCCACATCCCAACCCCCTCTCTCAGTGCTCCTTTTCTGTAACAGCATGGCCCACAGACAAGGGATTAAAACCTCAGGACTTACTCTTTTGATAAATGAACACCTCCTTTCAAACCACTGCTGAAGATACCTTTTCCTCTTCCTCCAGCTAAGATCTGAGCTTTTAAAACAATTTCTTTTGCATCTGAAAAAGAAAATTCAGAGTGGGTAGTTGATTTTTAATTATCTTTAAAGCAATAAAGAAATATTTTTTTTCCTTAAGCAATAAGGAAAGTGGTAATGACACATAAAAGTGGCAAAAGCTCTCTCCAACCAACTTTGAAGATAAAGGCAATAAACAACTTCAAAAACATCAATGTGCCTAAATACAAAGTCTGTTTATTGAGGACATTCAAATATTTCTACCAGTTTAATCTAATACTCCATCATCCCAAGGGAAAGCAAGGCATGTGTTCCCTTGCTCTAATGAGTGCCAGAGGATGCTAAATAAATCCAGGCTGCAGTATTAATTTTACTAAGTAATGACATTCCCATGTGGTAGAGGAACCAATCTGCCAGTCAGAGAAACTAACTAGCTGTCAGTCATCTGAGATGTCAAAGGTAAGACAAGATTATAAAAGGAAAGGTTCAAAGACAAGACACAAAGGGAGTATTTAATAACTGTATTATTGAAAACCAACAGTGTTCTCAGCAGTTGCTCTATACATTGACATGGCCAGGTAACGGAGGAGGAAATAAATTAAAACTAAAAGCAAACAATATTTTTAAAATATTGGCAGAGTAACAAAACATCACAGGGGAAAGTGGTTGTGGAATCTTCATTTCTCACTCAAGAACAGAGTGAACTGTTCTTGACATTTGAGACCAGAGTCATGAACTCAGATGTCCTTATGGGCCTGGCAGGAAAGCTGGATATGCAAAGAAGCCCAGCAATGGAGCCAGGGCCTCAGCAACAGCAGATCTGCTCTCCTTAACCCTCAGATAGAAAAAATAAGGCAGTCCCCAAATCAAATGTTTAATGAACCAAACAGTACCCATTTCAGGCTACAGCCGACATCCTCTGTGATTCCTATCTATCTAAAATCAGAGAACCAAATCTGACAATCTTCTCTAAGTCTCCAATAGTTTTCTGACTCTGCAGACCTAGGTTTCAATCCAGCCTTCATCCCTTACCCAGCTGCATAGCATTGGACAAGTTACTTAATATTTCTGAGACTCAGTTTACTTGATTGTGAAATGATGATGAAGATTGTTTCAATAATTAAATGAGATAATACATGTAAATATTTTATCCCAAGAGCCTAAAAACTCATGACTAATGAAAAGACTGCCTTTATATAGTGTAAGGATTCAAAAGGATTATTTCCACTTGGGCAGAGATGGCAAAAAAAAAGTATCTGCAACCATTTACATAAAGTGAGAACTCCATAAATGTTGGCTAATTTCAGCTATTACTATTGATGTTGTTACTCATAGGCAAGCATGTAAAGGTTCCAACAGAGGGTTTTATCATGAAAGCACAAGGAACAGCAGGATTTGACACCAGGCATTGGGTAAGATAGTCACTCCACCTGACGTAGTGAATTATCCATTTATTGTCTCTACTTCTTGGTCTTCCTTTCTATTGTATTTGCTTACACTCAGAAAACCACGGTTCACCTTCTCTCAGAAGCAAACAGCACTTTCTTTGCTGCAATCTATACCCTCTGACAATTGTTTCTGCCTGGGAATGAACCATCACAACATTAGTCAAATCACGTCTTAGAATAAACTGGGTTCCCATCAAACTGAGAAGACAAGTTATGATGACCACTTATTATCAGAGACTCGCCAGGAGAGGAAACAAGCAAAAATAACTTATTTCATCTTCATGCTAACGCATGTAAAGAACAGCAGTACAGCAAGGACTTTAGAGTTAAACAGATCCGAGTGACCACCTCCAACTCCACCCATCACTTCCTTTGTAGCGAAGAGAAGACAGAGGTTCTGAAAGGTAAAAGTAGCATGCTCATCTTTAAAGTGGTCATAATAATTTACATTAGTTAATGTGAAAAAGTAAATGAAATATACTAGGTAAGATGCTTATCTCAACACCTGGCACACTGAAAACAATAGCCAAAATATATCTGTCATCATTATAATTATTTTCAGCAACTAACCAAGAGTAGTATATAGGAATATATATCTTTTGAAGATATCAAGTAGAAAAAACTATTTTTGTGTCTAGTCAGATTTTTCGTTGTGATTTCTTCAAATTCTTTTAGGATAACCAGCCCTCCACTGCCACTAGTATTATCCATGTCCTTCTCATCCAGAAGAAAAAGATGCTTTCCCTCTAAGCTTTCTAGCAACAAAACTTGAAATGCAGACAGAATACCTAATTGGGCATTATTAACTGGCAATACACAGGCATGATTAGATCTGCTTTAGGCACTACCAACAAGACAAAGCAACCATTGTAGCCTCAGTGAAGAGTTGTTAATTCCTTGTGTCACTATCTGACGACATGTCAAAGGACTCATGTCACCCTCTTGGTAAAGCAACCACTTGGAACACTGTGAAACTGTATAATCAGTCAGGCATATAGAAAAAGGGAGGGACACAATCCAGGAGTATTTTCTGCAGCTTATACTGTAGGCCAAGATCATCTCTTCTCATGGGATCGGTACAGCAGGTCAGGAGCTCAAAGCAAAGCAAGTTTTTCTCATCTTGAGGGAAACTCACATGAAGCAGTTTAATTCATGTGGTTATTTACTCAAAGTACTGAAAATTAAGTAAAGTGACCAAATCCTACTGAACAGTCACTAGTGTTTTCATTCAGTATTTACCAAGTTGACTCACACTTAATGTCATTACTTCCATTTTATTTAAAGACCTGATTTCTCCAAAAACTCATACAAATTTCTAGGGTATATTTTTTAATGTTACCTGCCTATTCCCAAACAGAAATATGAAAAAATGTCCCATACATGAAATTCTATTTTTGTCTGAATACATAAAAATGGCTTAAGTATACTTGAAGATAACAAGGTAAAAAGGGGGGGGACTTGGGGGAAGCAACCTACTCTAATAAGCTTTGCATGGAAAGAGGTTACACCTATATGTGCACTGGTAACCACATTAGTGCACTTTATGTGGAATCATCAGGTCTGCATACCTCTCAATTCCCTGCTATTAACAATGACTCTCACATGCAGGAGCCAAAACATTCCCCACGTGCATTTTATTGTATTCCTTTCCCAGTGCATTGCTGATAGGTAGCAGTGCCGACAGTCAGACTTCCACTCAGTGTGATGGGAACCCATTTGCTATCATTTATATGTATTTTAGGAGAAAACACACTAAGAAATATACTTGATAAATTTACAGATATGGAAGATTCTCAAATACCATATCAATTAAGAGAACAATATTTACACCATTTAGAAAGCCTAAAAACATCCCCCATTATGGTCTTATTTAGCTGTATTAGCCACACTAAAATAATCCTTCCTCAAATGTTGTCCTCCCATTTTTTACCACAACAAGTGCTATTCTAATTATAATAATACACTTCTATACCAATGTTATAGTCTGCCAATAATCTGATGCTGAGTAATACACATTCTTGCAAGCATTATTAAACCTAAAAAAATTAAATTTATTAAGGGAAGTATAACATTGAATAAATAAGAAATGTCTTTAATTAGACAAGCTTGATAAAGCTGGTTCACTTTGCTCTGCAGAGATAGCATTCTAACAACAGGTAGATGTCAAACACTGTTCACAAGACACAGTTTGGAACTATAATGCAGGGGGACTATGGTAAATGTCTGAAAATGTTTATCAAGAACATTGATAAACATAAGTCATTTTCGACTATCTTTTTAAAGCAGTTTAGTGAAGAACTGAATGTATAACCGAACTGGTTTTTATTCAGCATTGCTTTCTTCAAAAATATAATACTTTCCTAAATGCAAATACAGTGCTTTTTACACCGATATTTCAGTGAGATGGCTACCTGGGTGATCATCCAATTTAAGTGGACAACACTGGAATTGTTGAGGGAACTATTATTTCTACAGTTCACCGATTATAGCAAAATTGTAATATCTAGTTTTCAGTATAGCTGTATGGTATAATTTCTACATGGTGATCACCTTTCATGAAGTTTGATAGACTCCTTAATTGAAAAAGTTAAAATGTATTTCAGATTTACCTATTACTGCAAGGCAAGAAGAAGGCGAGAGGTGAGCCAAGAGTCGAAGAATCACAGAAAAATGAACATTTGTAAAGAACATTCAGTTATAGAGTGATAAGTTAGAGGTCTAACAGCCAATTTGACAAGGAAAATAAGGTAACTTCTGCATTTTCATTATGATCCTACAGAACCCAAACTTAAAACTCTTCAGTCATTACTATAGTATCTCCTGTAGACTGATTCCAGTTTCCTGAAATTGTAAGTAGATCATTGGAAAAAGATAATACTGCAGTGATTCTTTTCATATGTCCAATGGCATCTCTGAGACCAAAACAATTATTTCACCTTTCAACATACCTGACATAGGCTCATCAATGTAGAAACAGAGAATTTCAAACAGACCAAATGTCAGAATAAACTTTTCCACCATTGGTCACATACATTGACTGAACTGGGATTAGGGATCCTTGGCTCTTTATTTGACCGCTGCCCATCACAATTTAAATTGCACAGGCCTACCACAGTGATTGTCCCATATATATAAAAGATGGAACAAGGGTCATGTCTAGGTCTGGGGTTTTCTGATACAAACAGGAAATTGTCCTGGAAGACACTATTTCACATTGAGAAAACCTTTACTGATAAGGCTTTTTACTGGAGTTTTAAATCTTAAATTTTTTATTAAATATGGTAGCAAATTAATTCCACATTATCAAAAGTGATTTGTCCATGAAAATGCCACTTTGAATAGTTAGAGTATAAAGATAATAATATTATTTTAACACAAAACATGCTTTTGTTTTCATGGGAAATTTTTAAATTTTAGTTCCTACAAAAATTCCTAAAGTGTGGTAAATCATTGTTTTTTCAAATTGCCACACTCTTAAAAATACTGTATGTTCATTACTACATTATAGGCTTCATTAAAATCTGTAATGATAAATTAGCTTACTCTTCTGATTTTTTTCACTGATATTATTAGATTCATAACCATTAATACATACTTTGATGGTAATAAAATTATTAAAGATAGATAAAAATTATCTCTAGAAAGGCTCAATTCAGTTGTAATATCTTACTCTTTTTACAATTTAATACTAATGAACCAATTTTATATTTGGCCTACTAAATTAAAATATATATTTCTACAAGAAAAATGAAGGATTGAACACCCTAACGATGATGGTGATAATACCCATGTGTTTTATTCAAGTACCTATAGCTAATCAAAGATTTTCTAATACTATAAGATTGCAACCATAGGACATCAAACAAATATTTTGCAAATGAAGTTGCTTCAAAAATGACAATTTTTCAGGAAAAAGAAAGAAACAAGTTTTTACAGATGAAATACCCAGAAGAAATCTCTACTGTGTTTTATATAGATTACAAGAGATACACTAATAAAAATATCTGTGTAACATTTGTAACTTCAACAGATCCTAGAAACAGTCATGGAAGATGAAAAGCATTTATGAACACCAACACATTTCTACAGGACTTTGTGGTACATTTTAAGGGAAAGAATAAAGGAAAACCAGCTATAAAATATCTTTTTTCCCCCTCATTTTCAAACCAAAGATGCATTCAGTCAAGGTTCAATCAGTGGAGCAAAACCAGTCTGAGTCATGGATGAGGGATTTACTGTAGGAGTTAAAGCTCACACAACCTGGGAGATGTTGAGCACACAGCCCAGGCTAGGGCAAACACCTCCTTTAGTGGCAGATATTAGAAGATACCTGATAACTGAGACATAAAAGGGGATCTCCTATTGATCTTAACCAGTGATGAACAAGAGGAGAAAATCATGAGGCATGTCCAGAACTGACATGATGCTTTTGTTTTCAGAGCCAACAGAAATGACTGAACTTTAAAATGTATGTAATATAAATATTGCCTGGCTGCACACAGACTTAAAGATGTTCCTTTTACTTTCACAGCCATATTACAAGTATTCTGAGATCTCCTACCTTCTTGATTAGAAATTATATTTCCCTATTTTCTTTATTTAAGTCAATTCTTCTATCTAACCTCCCCTTGGTGAGAGGTGTTCTCATG
The DNA here is from genome assembly GCA_004024845.1 of Tonatia bakeri. NCBI lineage: Eukaryota > Metazoa > Chordata > Mammalia > Chiroptera > Phyllostomidae > Tonatia > Tonatia bakeri. Next base: position 32,892 of record PVIA01001537.1, read on the forward strand.
GGCTATGGTCTGGAATCTGCTCCACTGTCCGGTGACTGTCTTCATTCTGCCACACATGGTCCACTGGACCACACCACTCCAGTTTCCTCCGTGCTTCTCCCTTCTGCCATCAAGGAAGATCCTCCAGCTCCTCAAAAGTAGGTCCTCGCAGAGGGGCTCCTTAAGAAGAGTGGCTGAGCCCCTGGTAACTCAGCTTTTTCCTCTGCAGGAGTCTCTATTCTAAAGGACACACTCTCCAGGGGAGATGGGCTCAGTCAGGCACAACCTCACTCTAAACCTGGGAGCCCTGTGCCCTTAGAGCTGCAGCCCAGAGATCATCCCACAGGAGCGCTTACCTCCCAAACCAGGCCCAGTATCTGGCTGATTTCACAACTGCCGAGGACATTCAAAATCTCCCTCACAGACTTATTACAGTTAGCTCTCCCTCCAGATTCAGCCAATATTTGTTCTGTATCCAATTGTCTTCTTCAACACCATAGTTCTTACTCTGTTTTCCACCTCAGTTTCCAGCAGCGTGGTATCAGACATGAGAATTAACACCTCCACAGAATTTCCTGGAACATTCCTTTCTTCCCCCTAACCCTTGGGACTGGTGTGTTTACTCCTGTGGCAGCTTTTCTCAGGATCCATGCCCTTTCTCTTGCCTCCCAGCATGAGGTGAACAGGCTATCATAATGCATAAACATGATTAGGCTGTGTTTAGGGGGGGATCTTGCTACTTAGAAGAATTCCCAGAACACTTGTCCATTAAACTGAACACAAAATAACCCCAAACAGGAGATGGCCTAGTCTTTCATAAATGGAGCCATGATGATGATCAACAAAATCAGCCTGAACTCAGGAACATTATAGACTCTAACAAAACAGATGTCATCCACCTCGGAAGGCCCTTCCAGTTCAAAGGAAATGTCAAACCAACGGAGACTCACACAGTCAGGGAGTAGTTCTGTCAAAGTCAATAACACAACTGTAGCTTTGCTCATCACACCCCTCATGCTTTCTCCCATGTGCAAGTTTCTACTGAAGGGCATACACAGTGTGATGGAGAGTGAGATCACCTCATTCTCTTGAAAATGACCAAATGAGACTGCCAGGCAAATAGTAGGCCCTCAGAGTATGGTCATTCATTCATAAACATCACTTCCTTTGCCCTGTGAAATCATAATCAGTGTCTGTCGGGAGCTTACTATGAAATAAGATTTGTACTAAGTCTATTCCTGAGCCACATATCACAAATAACCCAACTGAGGCTGAGTTATGCAGTCACATTGCTAACAAGAAACGGAGTCAGAATGTTTAAGCTAGAAAGAAAATTCTAGAGACGGTGTTTTAACCCCTTCATATACAGCCTCATTACTGGGTTTCCCCCCAACATTTTATTAGAAAAATTTCCAATCACATAAAAAAGCTGAGAAAGTAAACATCCACATCGCACCCAGATTCTACCAATGCTAATGTTTCACTGTGTTTGCTTTATCACATCTCTTCATTCATCACAGTCCGCCTTTTTGTCATGCATTTCAAAGTTACCGTTACCCTTAAATGTTTCAACACACAAATTAGTAACTAAAGTCTGATATTTGTTTACAGTTCCTTTTTGGAGAGAGATAAAATTTACACGCAGTGATTGACCAAATCTGAAGTGTGTCGTTCAATAGGCTTTGACAGACACATACAGTGTCTAGCACAAATAACAACTCTTTTTATTACAAAATCCTAGTCATATAATTCTATAACACACTCCAATATCACACTCAAGCACACTATACAACATATTAAGTGAAATGTTCAAAATAAAACTATAAATTATTACATCCATATTATCACCCTACTAACCATACTCAAGCAGATCTTACTTCTGCCAGACCCTGCATATCTGTATGATTCAAATCCCAATCAAGAAATACATTATTGTTTCTAAGGACATAACAGTGTCCTTAGTACAAAATATGTAAATAGACAAGCATTGTCAATAGGGATCTATAGCCTCTTACCTGAATTTTCACTGAAACTAAACATAACAAATATTCAATGTGCACACCTCAGCAACAAAGATCAACACCAAATACCTGGCCTACAGCAGGCACCCACCAGGTCTGCAAGTATTCAACAGTATCTACAAAGGAATCAGCTTCTCCCCCACCAAGTCTAAATCAAAATCCTCTTTGAAATATTCCTAAATTAGTCAATGATATATAAAGTACTGATTTCAAAAGGGATTTTTTTTACCATGAACAAATGTAACTTTTTGAAAATAATCATTTTTAAACATGAATTTTTACAGCAGTGATGTTTTATAAGTTCAGGGGAAACTATTGATAATAACTGTACCAAAGGTGTTTCCTTGCACATGTCTGTCCTGCGAATTTGGTGTGACTATTCCATGTTGAACGGGGAAGTAAATTCTCCTGGGGGTATCCTGAAACCTCCAGAAAAAGCAGAATGATGCTTGGAGCCTGGGTCTGGCTCTTAAGTGATGGAGTGATGGAAATGACAATCTTTAACCCAAAGCTCTTCTACGCTGTCAGTGTCACTGTCACTTGCCTGAAGCTTAACACTGTAGGAGTCTAGACTTTTGATAAGCCTGCACAATTTTTGAAAGAAAACCACCAGAAAATATTTAGAAGATAAAAGCCAAAACATATCTATGTTACCAACTATAGTATGTTACTCTCTTGAAAACTTTAGAAAACACAGACATAATAAATGCCTTTAAAAAGGCTGAAATGATATAAAGCCCACATCAATAGTGGTTACCTATGGGGTCTTGGAGTTGAAAGGATTTTTAATTTCTTCTTTAAAGTTTTGTACTTTTTACAGTGATTGCTTAACAGTGATGTCATTCACAATCGGAAAAACCACTTTACAATTTAAATAAATATGTATGTACATGTCTACGTATATAATGTATATACTAAGGATAAATTAAGAATAATAAAAAAAAAAGCCCTGGCTGGCATAGCTCAGTGGGTTGAGTGTGGGCTGCGAACCAAAGCATCACAGGTTCAATTCCCAGTCAGGGCACATGCCTGGGTTGCAGGCCACGGCCCCCAGCAACCGCACATTGATGTTTCTCTCTCTCTCTTTCTCCCTCCCTTCCCTCTCTAAAAATAAATAAATAAAATCTTTAAAAAAAAAAGAATAAAAAACCCAAAGTATTAACTGATTATTTGGAGGGGAGTAGAGTATGGGTAACTTTTTCTTCTTTTTGACTGCAAATTTGCTACAAAGACTATATATTACTTCTGTCAACAGTGGGGGAGGGGGATAGCAGCTATTTCTAAAATGAGCTTATTATACATTAGACTCTATCAGTGCCTGACATGCACACACAGCACAGCCACTGGGATCTATGCGGCTCACCACCACCCACCGATTCATAGATTGTGTGATTCAGAATGGAGGGCAGGGGCAAAACCTGCCCCTTGTCAGTTCAGCAGCTGATGGTCGTGTTCAAAGCCAGACATGGTGTTCAGACCTGGAAGCACATCCATCTGTGTCTGCCAGAATTAGCTATGGGCAGGCTGAACATTCGTTCCTGTGAGACTAGGACACTGGGCCTCAAGTCATGTTTCCTTAAGGGTGACTCAAAGAGGTGAAACACCCTCTTGAGGTATCCCTGAGCTCCAATCTGAAATTAGTAACATCTCCTTTCTATGAACAGAAACATACCATCCCTCTTAAGTCCCTCCTAAAAAAAAATATAACAGAAATGATTAAAGTGCAGTGGGCAAATTCAGGAGCCATGGGTCTTGCCAGCTGTGGAGTAGTACTCAGGCTTTGCCCCTTAAGTCAGTTGAGTGACCATGACTAGAAAATAGAGACTTGATTTTCTCATCTATAAAATAAAGCTGATAAAAACAGTACCTACCTTTCATAGTCACAATAAGTATTTTATGAGAAGAAAAAGTAAAGTACTCAACACAATGCCTGGCTTATACTTACTTATACTGGCTTACACTTAAACTTGCATGAAATTTCATAAAGTAAATGGTAGATGATGATTATAATGATGAATGCTCTGTCCACTGGAGAGGACAATTTTTATGATGAATAATAAAATCTAGTACTGACTTTTACATCAGCGTTAAGAATACATCAATTACCCATCTTGTATTTTTTCTAATCATTCAGAAATGATGAAATGTGCTCATGGCTGGATGAGAACATGCGAATTCACATGGAGATAAAAATGGTCAAGATGCCTTCCAGAGCAGCCCAAATCTACAGATGTGCAGCACTGCCCTGCCATGCCCAGATGGACTCCCAGTTTTGTAAGTAAACTGGTATCTCCAGGTCACAGATAGGAGCCCCTGCCATGAATGCACATGCTTTCATATACATTTGAGCAGTTTCTTTAGTTTCAAGGCTTGCATGTGTCTTTGTTCTTGTCTGTCCCCCTTTTGATATTTGTGGTTATTTTGTGGCACAAATGGCCCTGGCCCATCCCACAGGATCCCTGACAGAGAGCATGTCCTTTGATTCCATCTGGAGCTGCTCAACATCAGGATTCATTGGCAAACTGAGCACATGCCTGCCCCCCCTTACACTGGTGCTAGGAAGGCCCTGCACTGAGGCAGGCTGCAGCAGAGGAAAAATAAGCTGGGAAGCAAGCTAGACTCTAAGCTTAGCTTACATGTGTACATCACTGGTAGGACACATGTTATCTGTCCTTTAGTACCATTACCACTATCGCTGTCATTATTACTATGGTGGGTGGGATTGTTATGTCTTAAAGACCCCACATATTCAGCACTGACTACCCACTAAGAACTCCTCAAAGGACTTTATACACCTCGTCTCATTTAATCTTCACATCAGTCCTCTGCAGGAGATACTATTCCTAGAGATCAGGACACTGAAACTCAAAAGAAACAAAATCCCTTGTGAAAGGTCACACAGTTGTAAATTCCAGAGCACAGGATCCAGCCAGAGATGAAGCTCCACCATGGCACCTAGCATGACCATTCATTACCCTAACCTCTCCAAGTCTGCATGTGTCCTTCAAGTCTGGGGCAGTGGAAGAGGTTGGGAGGTAGGTACGGTGACAGTGGTCAGAGAGAAGGCAAGCCAGCAGAATTCCTGATGATAACTTCTGGGCTCTGCCAGTTAAAATGCAGAAAAGATGATAACCTGGTTATAGCAATGACAGCAAACACCCTATTTTGAGCTGCATAAAAGGGCACTCCCAGGTAGCTCACAAGGATTGGCAGCTTCAAACACAATTCTTTTTACTGTCTATACAACTGTTTTTGTGATTTAATATACTGATCATCCTGTAATAAAACCAAGCTTGTGGCATCTGTGTATTCTCTCAGTACTCTTATCATACATGCGAAAAAAGACTGCAGTCCAAACTAGTGGGGTGCAAATGTCAGAGAGCGATTCTACAAAGTCAGAGGCAGTACTGGCCCCACCTCCTCTGCAGCACTGTGGACAGGGTCGTGGACCCCATGGGGATTCAAGCATCAGGTTTCATAGATTTAAATTGTGGTTCAATTATTTCACTTGCTGTGTAAAGTTTTAAAAGTCACATAAACTCTCAAAACTTCAAGTATTTTTAATCTAGAAAATGGAAAGGACATTAGCAGGTATCTCACAGGTTACCGGGGAATTTGGGGTGCAATTCATGTAAAGACTGAGCAATGCCTGGTGAAATGGCAGGTGACTAATGAACATGGAGCGTTATGGGTTTATGTCTTATACTCTCGGATTCGACCCCAAATAGTACTTACTCTAATACACTGACCTTCACATTTTTGTCTGACAAATGCTATCACTGTTGAGTCCCTGCTACATGACAAGCAATATATGAGTGACTTAACAGCTATTATCACCAATTCTCCCAATAGTTCCATAATTGATAAATTGTCCCCAGTTCATAGCGGAAGATACTATATTTCAAAAGACAATATGAAGGGGAACCCCCCCAAAGCCTGGAATTTAAAAAAATTTGCATTTATTCTTTCGTGTTTAAACTTAAGTCACCTTCAAAGTACTCTCCATTGGATGCAGTACACTGACTGAGATGTTTTTTCTAGTGCTCAAAACAGTTTTTGAACTTGTCAATTTTGATGCCTTTTAGTACTTCTGTTGTTTCTTGTTTCACCTTTTCTACACAGGCAAAATGTTTCCTTTGAGAACTTTTTTCATCCAGGAAAACACAAAAAAGTCGCTTGGGGCAAGGCCAGGTGAATAGGGAGGGTGAGTCACGGGGGTCATGCTGTTTTGGCCAAAAGCTGCCGAACACTCAGTGCCATAGGGCAGGTGCACTCATAAGTCACTCATCATGAAATGGGCAAACATGTTGAAAAGAGTCTTCAAAAAAAATTCAGTGAAGCCCAACATAGCCTCTCACAATAATGCCAGCTGGTACACTGATACAGATGGGTTCCCAGAACACTCACCTAGCAGAGGAAGCCTGTACTACAAGGCACCCACCTTCCAGCAAATAATTCCAGTTTTTCAGGGGGTCTCCCTTCATAAGTGACTTGTTGAGGGCTGTGACCTCCAGCCCAGGCTTTTTCTATTACACCTTCATCCTAACCAAGAGGGATGTGAATGTTCTATCTTCCTACCCAGGGTGGCGGATCATCTACTGAAGGTTGATAATCTCCCATCTCACCAATTGGCTCAGGAAAAGGCACCAGAAATCAGCTTTGATGACCAACCTGTCACCAGTCCCTGCCAGGATGACAACCTTGTTCACCTCACATCTTGGTCACAGTCATTGCAACAGGGAACAGTCCTGTGTCAATATGTTTGGGGACCTAGGGAGGCTTTGCTGCTAAGAGCACACCTGTAGTCTTAAAAATCCACTTGAGGTTTCAAGTTCAACTTGCAATTCTTATCATTTTAATCACAACTTTAAAATTTTAACATTCACTTTCCAGGAGGCTTTGACTAAGGTTCAAACACCTGAAGTTGAACACACTAAATTCCCCTTCAGCAATCAGTATCACTTACAAATTTAATTTTTAATATATTTTATTGATTATGGTATTAATAGTTGTCCCATTTTTTTTCTCCCCTTTATCCTCCTCCACCCTGCACACCCCCTCCCACAAGCATTTCCTCCACACTTAGTTTATGTCTGTGGGTTCTACATGTAAGTTCTTTGGCTTCTCCATTTCCTATGCTATTCTTAACCTCCTCCTGTCTGTTTTGTACCTACCATTTATGCTTCTTATTCCCTGTACCTTTTCCTCTATTCTCCCTCAGCCCCCTCCCCATTGATAACCCTCCACATGATCTCCACTTCTGTGAATCAGTTCCTGTTCTAGTTGTTTGCTTAGTTCATTTTTGTTTTTGTTTTTTTTTTTAGGTTTGGCTGTTGATAGGTCAGTTTGTTGTTATTTTTCTGTTCGTATTTTTTATCTTCTTCTTTTTCTTAGATAAGTCCTTTTAACATTTCATATAGTAAGGGTTTGGTGATGATGCACTCTTTTAACTTGACCTTATCTGGGAAGCACTTTATCTGTCCTTCCATTCTAAATTATAGCTTTGCTGGAGAGAGTAATCTTGGATGTAGGTCCTTGTCTTTCCTGACTTGGAATACTTCTTCCAGCCCCTTCTTACCTGAAAGGTTTCTTTTAAAGGGAAATCAACTGATAGTCTTACTGGAACTCCTTTGCAGGTAACTGTCTACTCTTCTCCTGCTGCTTTTAAGATTCTCTCCTCTTTAATCTTAGATAATGTAATTATGATGTGCCTTGGTGTGCGCTTCCTTGGGTCCAATTTCTTTGGGGCTCTCTGAGCTTCCTGGACTTCCTGGAAGTCTATTTCCTTTGCCAGATTAGGGAAGTTCTCCTTCATTATTTTTTCAAGTAAGATTTCAATTTCTTGTTCTTCTTCTTCTCCATCTGGCACTCCTATGATTCAGGTGTTGGAATGTTTAAAGTTATCCCAGAAGTTCCTAAGTCTCTGCTTGTCTTTTTTGAATTCTTGTTTCTTTATTCTGTTCTGGCTGAATGTTTATTTCTTCCTTTGCTCCAAACCATTGATTTGAGTCCCAGTTTCCATCCCTTCACTGTTGGTTCCCTATACACTTTCCTTTACTTCACTTTTCATAGCCTTCAGTTTTTCCTATGTTTTGCAACCATACTTAACCATTCTATGAACATCCTATCAGTGTTCTGAACTCTGCATCTGATAGGCTGGCCCTCTCTTCATCCCTTAGTTCTTTTTCTGGAGTTTTGATCTGTTCTTTCATTTGAGCCATATTTCTTTGTCCCGGTGCACCTGTTACATTGTGAGAGTTGGAGCCTTAGCTATTCTCCAGGTGTGAGGAGGGTGGGCAACCCATGTTGTTGCCTTGTGGCACAGTCTGAATGAATGTTTCATCTTTAACTCTTTGGTTGTCAGACTTCCATACAGTTAAGATTTTCTGGCAGTTCTGGTTATTTTTTGTTTTTTAATTCGTTGTTGTCCTTCTTTTGGTTGTGCCAGGAGGCAAAGTGTATTTACCTATGCTTCCATCTTGGTCAGAAGTCTAGTTTTTCTTAACATTTTCAATTGAATTTATAAATTAAATATATCCATTTTCTTTTCTTGTGTACTTCAACTGTCAGACCCAATAAGCAAAACCTTCTCAAGTACTAAATTACACCAATAAAAGATTCAGTGAACTTTAAAAGCATTATGATACTGTTAATATTGTTGTAATAGACAACATAACTTTGTATTTCCACATAAAAACTTCAATAGCAATGTCAATTACACAATTGAAAACATATAAAGTGGAATCAGTATATACTGTTACTTAATAAAAAATTATCTTAAACATTACAAATACATCAATAAAAATATATAAAGAAAATTAATAATTATTTAGGATTAATCATATGGGTTTCAGAACTTTCATCATCTGTTTACTAAGTTCTAAATCTAAATGGGGTTAAACATAACCTAACAACTAAGACAATGCTTTTCAAATCCCATGTCATAGATGAGGTCACAACTCCAAGGAATTGAGGTCACCCTCTCAGTCAGTGTAGGAGTGGTTTTTCAGGTGCTGTTGACACACATTGTTAGTCAAAACTGGCTAACAATTTTTAGTAGTTACGGAAAGAAATGGAGACAACTCCCCCACAGTCATTCTTTTAAACTTTCACACATCCTGTCACTTGGTCTAGAGATAAAATTCAACACTCACAGCACCTCTATAAATTTGGTAAGGCCTCCTTTACATACCTCTCTGCTGCCTCATAGAATTTAGAATTATTTTTGTTTCCTTCTCATGTGGTAGTGCTAGTATTAGAATTAGGTTAGATGTTCAGGAATCAAAAGTTTTTGTTTTTTTAAGATTGTGTTTATTTATTCCTAGAGAAAGGGGAAGGGGAGGGAGAAAGAGAGAAAGAGAAACATCAATGTGTGGTTGCCTCTCTTGCATCCCCTACTGGGGGCCTGGCCTGCAACCCAGGCATGTGCCCCAACTGGGAATTTAACTGGCCACCCACTGGTTTGTAGGCTGGCACTCAAGCCACTGAGCCACACCAGCCAGGACAGGACCAAAAGTTTTAAATAATAATTTTAAAACTTCAAGTAATACAGAAGTTAATTTTTTCTCTCACAAAACATCCTGAGGCGCATTAAGAACTAATGTCATGATTTCACAACCATCACAGTCTTCCATCACATCATTCGTACCTCCTTACCAAAGTGGCTGCTATTGCCTAGAACTAAATCACAAGTCCACAGCTAGCTATGAGGGAGACTGAGAAACACATTCTTCATTCTAGGAAGGCATGGACTTCATGAAACACCAGGGAGGCCCCAGTCCCTGAGAATAAAGGGTATTGAGGAGAGAAAGGGAGGTATCATGCAAGTACTGCAGCACACCTGGAGCCCAAGTTCACTGTCACTGAGGGAGCAGGGAGGGTGGTGTTCATAGAGACATGCCAGATATTACAGGGTGTGGGGTGGTGGGCAGAAAGCATAGTTGGGAACTTGGTCATCCCCCTGGGTTATAAGAAATTGACTGAGGAAATACATATATTGGAAGACAAGGAAAGTCAGGTTTCCTATTATTAGAGAAAGTATTTCCAAGCACAGAAAGTGGGAAGGCTAGAATGAACTCTGAGATTTAGGACTGGAATTGGAAGTACTGATATAAATACACTGTTTATTAATATATATAGACAAAGAAATGATTATTGATGTTATATGTATGTAAATAAATGTGTATATGCAGAGTAAAATGAATGCATATATTTTGTATTTTTACATATATAAATATGTATACACATATATACATACAGGTTTGTATGTGTGTGTGTGTACACACCCAACTATCTCAGGTGGCCTAATAGCAATTAACACCTCAGCATAAAGAACACAAGCACATGCCCAGACTTTGATTTTTAAATAGTACCACTACTGAAAAGAACAGTATCTCTTCTGAGGGAAATACCTAATAGAGGGCTAGACCAAGAGAATTACAAGTTGAAATAGGGACATCTTGTACAAAAGTCAGAAACTACATGTCAAAAAGACTTAGGAATGGATGACAATCATCTGAATAAAACAGGAATTTATAGGCACCTGCTGATATAAATAAATAAGGCAGAAGAAAAATCTTCCTTACAGATTCCCAACTCACAAGTCTGTACAAATTACGGAAATGAAAGTCTCCCATTGGCAGCAATCACGGAGACAAGTGAGGAAGTGTCCATGAAGGTCAAAGCTGGGTGGAAGTATGGAGATGAACTTGATATACGTGCAATCTGAAAACAGCTCCCCACAAAATTCTAACCGATTACAAACAGAAAACATAAAATCTAAGGTGGGGAAACTTGACAGACACCAATCTGACCAGTGGTGGGACAGGCCATACACTTGCTAATGTGACCAAGTATGAACAGCTGCCCATGATTTTTAGGGCATTTTTGCCAGGAATGCAGAACACTGGAAAGACCCAGGCTAAGAAACATTCTACAGAAGGAAAGCCCCGGACACTTTTAAACAAGGTCTTTAAAGACAGAGAAACACCAAGGAAATGTTCTAAAGTAGAGGTGATTAAATAGATGTGACAATTAAATGCAATGTGTGTTCCTGACTTGGATCCTGGTTCAGGGAAGAAAAAAACACACCATTGAGGCAGTTGGTGGAATGTGGATGGCTGTGGTCATCAACACTGTTTCCTGACCTGGAGGACTGAGTGGTGACGATGCAGGAAAGTTTCCTTGGTTTGAGGAAATACATACCACAGCATTTAGGGTGATGAGGCATCGTATATGTAGCTTGTTCTCAAATGTTAAGAGTTGGGGAATCTAGGTGAAAGTGATATGAAGTTGTTTGTATGGGACTTAGAATTCTCCGTAAGTTTAAAATTACTTCAGAATAAAGTACCAAACGAAAAACATTCAGGGCCTAATGGCTTAGGATGAAAATGGAGCCCTGATATTAAGAAACAGCATGCAGTCTCTGCTTGTCAGGAAACAAATCATACTAACATATATGTTGTTGCCTTAACATCATTTCCTTCCCTCTGTCCATCAAAAAGATCCCAATTTGCCTTATGCCCAAACCAATCAGTTATCCTAGGCAACATATTCTGGGCCAGATATCACAGGGTTTTCAACATTACAGTGCCTGCACAGGATTTGAGAACTTCTGGACATAATTCTGCTCTGAGAAATAGAAGAGTGGAAGCTGGAGAACAAAAATAATACCCAGGCAATATAGAAAAGTAAGGCAGCACAAACTATAGAAGATGAAAGAGAAATGAGAGCAGGTTTCAGAGATACAGAGAGGGGGTACCTTTACATCACCTCAATGACCTTCCACCACCAGCACAAAGACCAGCCTGGCCTGGTATTTGTCCAAAAAGTCTGATCAGTGAGTCTCTCAACAACTGAATTCTAGACATGGCTCTTATGGATATAACTTAGGTTTACAGACCTGTCACTCGCAGGAAAAAGAAAAAAAGATTAGAAAAAAATATCCTTCCTGGTTGCAAATCCATGGATTCTGTCCTCAGTGAGCTAATGCAAGGTTACATTAATATCACAAATTGTGTAGCAATTTATAACACTATTGTTAATGTCATCTTAGATGAATAAAGACTATGTCTAATGCCCATAATGATAATAGTTACTAATTTTAAAAATGCATACTTTTCCTTTTTTCACACTCATATTCACAGTCTATAAACATTTATTTAACTCCTGCTACTCTGTGTCTTGAACTGAACACCAAGATGAATAAAACAGCCAATGCCCTGAGTCCACCATCTTTAGGAGACCAATACAGACAAAAAAATTCACAAAAAGTACAGATGACATCAAATTATTCACCATTTCTAGGTTTACCAAGTAAAGTGTCAGATCTTAGGTTATATTTTTATTTCAGTTTATTTTACTCTATTTTAAAGTTGGGAACCTAATTAGCGAAACTGGACATATACTGGCTGCAGACGTACTATTTAAATATATCAAGCCATGTGCTATATCACTTAAATCAGTGGTTTCCGTGGTCCATGGCTGAGCTGGATCAGAATCACACGCAGCATTTCTTAACAACTTAGAAATCTAGAACTAATGAATCAAAATCCCAAGAATCAGATTCAGAATTCAGTGTTCTTAAGAGTTCCTCAGTAGATTTTGATGCACAGTTAACTTTGGGAACTTCTGATTTGAATAACTGTCACTAATTCAGTAAGATGACCTTAGCTCACTATAACACTAGTTGGCCAAATAAAAAACATGTCTTCAGCTGTGAAATTCACAAGACTGCTGATTAATTTATTTGAATATGATTAAACTGCTTCCCTCTACCCTAGGTTTGTGGACAGCAAGAAACTGAAATGTTTGCTGCAGCATCCATTATTAATGCTATTGCCTTCCAAAGCCTGTCCCTTTGACCTCTGTTTATCCCTTCTGGTCTCCCATATGAATTTATAGTTACTTGTTGTTATATGCAATTACATCACGCTGAGTATGAGGACACCCCACAAGCTGTTAGCTATATTAACTTAATAATAGATTTCAGGGTGTGATTTCCAATTAATTTCATTTTCCATATGCGCATGCAGCTCTGTGGGATGCCAGAATTATGGAGTAGCCATATGGTGTCTCATAAGTAACAATTAAAACTAATTTTCTATTCTTTGACACTAAAAAAAATCATACTGTTAAAATGCCACAGAGAAAATTGAAACTTCTACCACATCTGTAGCTCTCTGGAAAGATATCCCACTTTTCCCTCTGTGGTCCTGAAACTTCAGCTCCAGTGTGGCAGTGGATGGTGAGGGCTGAAGTCCTACCTGGCTTCTGGTGTATTTGTTTCCTCATCACCCTCACCCCAGCATAATACCTTAGAACAGGTGTGAGAAAGTGCTGGTCTTTCTATTTCACATTTGTGAGCTGGCTTGAAAGAACAGTCGCCTCCTGAAATGGACAATTTCTGGTAATAGAACCTTTCTACAGACCCATTTCCAAAAGGCACGTCTGTGAAACAACGCTGCAATCTGCCCATGCCACAGCGAAAACAAGCAGTTCCGCTGAAAGCAAGCAATGTTCTTCAAGCAGTAAATGTCAATGTACTGGGCTGGGAGGGCTGTGGGATGAGCTACTCCCTCTGGAAATTCAGGCTCCTGTGTTAATCAGACGTGTTGTCCTCTTATACTTATCACATGGTAAAATTTGGTCAATTCCCAACAGTCCAATTTAGGTAGATTCATCAGCTGGGAAGTTAAAAAAATAAAGGAACACATATAGAGACTCTATTCAAGATAACCAGTGAGACAGAAAATAAAAATCCTTTCCTTTATTAGCCTTTCACAATTTTCAACCCTAAACTTGTGAATTTTTTATGTGAGAACAAATATGACAGTATAGATTTACTTTAAGGAATTCCTTAACTTTTTTGATGAAAACATGGCTAACCCTCATTATTTCATATTTTATGACAAATCCCCTCTACAATTAACATAAGCAAACAAGAGGAGCAGAAAAATCTATGGGGACTGAAGCAGGAGGTCATAGGTCTCCACAAATTCTCATGTGAATTCAGTGAAATCTGCATTTTATTTTGTTAGTTAAAAAAATCAGAGGCAAAAATGTGAAATCAATATCAAAAAATTTCATCAACAAAAATTATAATTGCTGCAAAAACTCTGAGTCTATATTGCTCAGGTTGAATTGGGTTCCTCCATAATTCATGGGTTGAAATCCTATCCCCCAGTAACTCAGAATGTAACCTCATATGGAGATAAACTTTGCATATATCATTAATTAATATGAGATCATTAGGGTGGGCCCTAATCCAATATGACAGGAATTGTTATAAAAAAAATTGGAGAACAACACACACATAGGAGAATACCATGTCACGAAGAAGGCAGAGATTGGAGTGATGCTTCTACAAGCCAAGGAATGACAGAGATTGCCAGCAAATTTCAAGAAGACAGGTGAAAGGCAGAGAACAAATTCTCCCTTAGCCTCAGAAGGAACCACGCTGCCCACACCTTGATCGTGGACTCCTCCAGAACTGTGGGACAATAAATTTGTGTTATTTTCTAAGAGAGAGCAGCCCTAGAAATTCATGTCATACAGGTATAACACATGAGAGCTGGCTTCAAGCCCCGACTCTACCCTCCCTTAACTCTGTGACCATACAGCTTTGCTGTAATAGCAACCTCCTTACCGCAGTGTGATGAAGGGTGCATTAGATAAAACCCTGGCCATCATGGAGGTAAGTGACCTGACCTAGTCCCCTGAGTTGCTAAGCCTCTGGGAGTGTGGAATAACCTTGGTGATTTTCTAGGTCCTCCTTCCCATAACTCCAACACACTTGGATCATCACACAAGGTCTCCCGTTTAACATCTCTGGAATGACAAACTCGTCTCTTCTTTCAAGTCACTAAATAGCAAAACTTTAATATTCCTGTCTTTTTGCCTAATCTTGAGATGTTGTAGATGGCAGTGGTTACTATTGACATTATTAAACAAACAAGTTTCCCTTACCCGCAGCCCCGTTTTCTACTACTCCCCACCCTACACTCACAAAATGAATATAAAAACAGCACAGCAAACATAAAATCAGCAATTTAAAATTAACACAGCTGTTTACTTTGCTCATCTAGAATGTCAGGCTTCTGACCCTGTCAAATGCTTTGAGAGCATAAAAATATTCCTCTTTGGTAGTTAATCTTTTTTTTTTCTGTTAGGAGCAATACATGCCTCTCACAGTCATTTAGTATTATATACGGTTTGTCTTACCTCCAGAGGCTACTTGAACCTTGTTTCAATGACTCCTACAAACTTCACTAAGCAGAAGTACTATAATGAACACTGACCCTGATGCCTTTTTGTAGGAAAGAGTTAACAACCACTCAACATAGCATTTTTTCACTCCATGCTTGTGAACACTGATGAGCACCACACAAAAATGAAGTGAGTTTTGGGGTATCTTTTGCTTTCTTGCTTTAATTTTCAATTGAACATTGCTGACATTATATGGGGCATTTCATGCTAAACAAATTTTAATGCCTTCAATAACTATGAAAAAAAAATACCCTCTTGCCTGACAAAAGAACAGCACACAGCTTAGCAGCTGTAGCATCCTACCTGTTTTGCTGATTAACTACATAGACAAAAATGAGCTGGACTATATTTCATTCATATTCTAGCAAAAATAAATGTTTGATTGAATGTTTAAAAAACAAACATCTGATCAAATACTTCTCCCCTCAACATTCAATCATCATTATTCTATCATTTCTTCTCACTTTGTCCTTTTTTCCACTCTATTCCCACCCCCTCCATGACAATGATTTAAAAAAATTCTTGAAGTTTCACTTTTCAGTGGCACATACTCAAAATTCAGATGAAATTAAATAGCTGTGTGTATCACATACATCATAGGTTTCTGTACTGCTGTCTTTACCTATTTACAGTGCAAGCAGATACACACATGACACACGCCTATGAAAATAAATCTAGGGATGCTACTCTGCTATCACAGTACATTATGGGGTTTTCAAAGTCCAATCTGGCATTTTATTTATAAGTTTTAAAATATTTACCCAATGATATATTTTTACTGATTTTAGAGAGAGAGAAAAGGGAGGGGAAGAAAAAGACAGAGAGAGAGAGAAACATCCATCAGCTGTCTCCCATATACACCCCAACGAAAGATCAAACCTGCAGCCCAGGTAGTGCCTTGACTGGGAATCAAATCCACAGCTTTTGGGTGTATGGGGCAATGCTCCAATCAACTGAGCCACTTGGTCAGGGCCAGTTTGTTGTTTTTGAAGGTTGCTTCTATATCTACCAGTTATTCAATGTTAGACCCCAAAACTGGGCCAGACCAACATTTACTTTCCACAAAGGTTGTGGCCCCTCTTCTTATACTCCTGCCTCCATTCCCTTTTCCATTTTGTTATGCGGAAAACAGGAACAGGTCTGTGAGGAGGAAAAGGCATTACTCATTTAAAGGCACGAACTGTCCCTTCAGACCAGACCCCCCTGCCCAGCTTGGGCCAGTGAATGCAGGCAGACACTCTCACAGGTAGCTCTTCCTCGCAATTCTAGTCATGGCAGTTTGCCTCCAGGTGACCCTTTAAAACGCACTCTAAGAGACCACGTTCCCCAATTTAAAGTATCTGTGGTGAAAGGTTCCCCAATTTTATTTAATAAAGTAGTACAATGTTAATGGTCAAGAGCAGGGCAAGTGACAAACTTTCTCAACACCAATTTCCTTGTCCATTAGATGAAGGTGACATTTTGTAATCATGCATAAACCTCATTTCCTTAATACAATCTTTTCTCCTTTCTTTCCTTTTAATTTGAACTGGCCTCATCCAGCACCCAGACTCACCTGCCTGCTCCTCCCTTTCCCAGTCACTCCCTTAATCACTAAGCCCTCAGGACAAATAGGCTCTGATCAGCATCAAATAACCTTAGGAACAAAACCTCAGGTTCACAACCCCAGAGACAGAGTTGCAGTCAAATTAGAGGTAATATCTAGGCCTCAATTGTGTTTCAGGCGTCAGACCCAGAAAAATAGTGAAAACCAGACAAACAATGCCATGGATGACATCAGGACCAGACACACTAATCAGCTACTCCCTACCCTAGTGCCGACCAATCAGTACAGACCATGACCCTAACTCCCTTAGTCACCAAGATTGATGACTTTTCCCTTATGTAACACAGCCATCTCCTGGAAGTCATCAGGAAACCAAATCTTTAAGCATTAGCTCACTTGTGTGTCTGGGTGAGGGCCACTTCCTAAAAACAAACCCTAACTTTCTTTGCAAACTCTGGTTAGTGTCTAATAAGCTTTAATATGTGCAAATAAATTCATCTTATCCAGTAATATTTTCACCTCATAGGGTTGCTAAAGAATTAAAGTGACCTAATTTTTATAAACTGCCCTAATATAACACCTGGCATAAGGAAGTGCTCAGTAGGTGGTGCTTCCTACTCTTACTGCTATTAATATAATTCTCAGTAAAGTAAAAAATTTTATTCACACAAACATTGGTGAGCTGTCGATGTACACACATACAAAAATATATATATTTAGGAGAGTTCTGGCCAACATGAAGGAGTAGGCAGAAATGCTTTGCTCCTTTGCATAACCAAAAAAAAAAGGGTAACAACCAATTTAAAAATAAAGATCAAACAGAATTGCCAGAAAAACATTTGCATGGAAGTTCAACGGCCAAGTACTTAAAGAAACATTCACCCATATGGTAAGAGGTGGGGAGATGGGCAGTTGGGCAGAGAAGATGTGTAGCAAGAAGACTAGCGCACCACATGGGCAATCCCATATTCATGCACAGACAAGCCCAGGGGAGCAAGAGGGGAACGAAACAGACCATGAAACCCTAGGTGTCAGCGTGGGAAACTAAAGACTCAAAACACCAGGCTGTAAAAAAATCTGTGGGGGTTGTGGCAGCAGGAGAAACTCCAGCCTCACAGGAGAGTTTGTTGGAGTTCTAAAATACACAAATCTACCCACATACAAATCAGCAGGACGGAAAGGGCACAATCTGCTTGTGGGAAGTAAAGCACATGATGGGAAGTGGGAGGACAGCCCAGCAAGTGACATTGTTCCCTCTCTGAACCCTGCCTCAGAGCACCACAATGCAGCAAGGAGGGTTGCCCACCCTGGCAATACCTAAGGCTCCGCCCCTTACCACAATATAGGAGTAGCAAGACAAAGAAATATGGCCCAAATGAAAGAACAGATCAAAACTCCAGAAAAAGAGCTAAGCGATAAGGAGCTAGACAACCTATCTGATGCAGAGTTCAAAATACTGGACATCAGGATGCTCACAAAACTGACTGAGTTTGGTCGCAAAGTGAAGGAAGAAATGAGGCCCACATAAAGTGAAATTAAGGAAAACATACAGCAAACCAACTGTAAAGGGAAGGAAACCAGGACTCAAATCAACAGTTTGGACCAGAAGGAAGAAATAAACATTCAACTAGAACGGAATGAAGAAACAAGAATTCAAAAAAAATAAGGAGACGCTTTGAAACCTCTGGGGCAACTTTAAGCATTCCAACATCTGAATCATGGGGGTGCCAGAAAGACAAGAGGAAGAGCAAAAAATTGAAAACTTATGTGCAAACATAATGAAGGGGAACTCCCCCAAACTGGCAAAGAAAATAGACTTCCAGGAAGTCCAGTAAGCCCAGAGAGTCCCAAAGAAATTGAACACAAGGAAGCGCACACCAAGGCACATCATAATTACATTATCTAAGATTAAAGAGGAGAGAATCTTAAAAGCAGCAAGAGAAAAGGAGACAGTTACCTGCAAAGGAGTTCCCATAAGACTATCCGTTGATTTCTCAAAAGAAACCTTACAGGCAAGAAGGAGCTGGAAAGAAGTATTCCAAGTCATGAAAGGCAAGGACCTACCTCCAAGATTACGCTATCCAGCAAAGCTTTCATGTAGAATGGAAGAACAGATCAAGTGCTTCCCAGATAAGGTCAAGGTAAAGGAGTTCACCATAACTAAGCTGTCATTATATGAACTGTTAAAAGAGCTTATCTAAGAAAAAGAAGATGATCAAAAATATGAACAGTAAAATGACAACAAACACAACTATCAGTAATTGAACCTAAAAAAACCAAAAACTCAGCAAACAACTAGAACAGAAACAGAATCACAGAAATGGAGATCACATGGAGGGTTATCAGTGGGGAAGGGGAGGGGGAGAATGGGAGTAAAGGTACAGGGAATAAGAAGCATAATAGGCATTTTGCTTGTTTGTTTGTTTTGTTGATTAGGTTCCTGTTAAGGGTGAGATCATATGGTATTTGTCTTTTATCACCTGGCTTATTTCACTTAACATAATACTTTCCAGTTTCAGGCTGACAGTGACCAGAGGGGAGAGGGGAGAGAATTTCAGAGGAAAAGGGGAAG
Organism: Tonatia bakeri; assembly: GCA_004024845.1. NCBI lineage: Eukaryota > Metazoa > Chordata > Mammalia > Chiroptera > Phyllostomidae > Tonatia > Tonatia bakeri. The sequence goes on from PVIA01001537.1 coordinate 52,276, forward strand.
GGTTTGAAGAAACAAATATAAAGGACATATGGACAAAAACAAGGGAGGGTGGAAATGGGAGGGAGGTGGGGAGGGCTGGGGGTGGGCTGGGATGGGAGTAAATGGTAGAAAACTGTACTTGAACAACAATTAAAATAAAATAATTAAAAAATTAAAAATTAAAAGAAATCATAATAGGTAGTCACAAAATAGACAAGGGGAGGTTAAGAATAGTATAGGAAATGGAGAAGCCAAAGAACTTATAAGTATAACCCATAGACATGAACTATGGAGACAGGGGGAAAGCTGGAGGGTGAGGGCGTGGTGCAGGGAGGAGGGGGATAAAGGAGGGAAAAAGATTTGGGACAATTATAAAAGCATAATCAATAAAATATACTTTAAACATATATTTATATATTTAAAAATACAATTCTAAACTGTATAATTGTATATTTATATATAATTACATAATTTATACTTTATTATCTTAAGGATTAAATTAGTAAAGTGAAAACATGTTCAATATAATTTATAACTTTAAAACTATAATGCCTATAATTTCCATTTGTATTTTTATAATCAGTTTATTAGTTCATTATTTTAAATTATAATTTATAATATAGAACGAAATAAATTTTTACACGTTTTCTCTGAAAAATCTCACCATAGCACAAAAGCTGACTTGAAATGCCCTAGGTTCTCTCAAAGTCAGGGTGAGAAATCACTGCTTCAGGGAAGAGTTTTTGGAACTGTTGTGAACAGTGAAGAAGAGCACAGTGTTCTAGAGAAAAGCAAGCCTCTTACTCTTGTTCTGAATTTGAGCAAGTCCAACCATCTGTAAAATGCTCTATTGTTCCTGAGTTTCAAGTCCTCAGCCAACTTAAAATTTCAGGTCTTCAACCTGAAGCAGGGAGGAATGACCTGCATGTACACTTAAGCAAACATGGTACACCCATAAACTGGGAGAGTGTAAACTATCAGAGAAGAATGAAGATGTTCCCTTTATATTGATCTCTAAGATACTGTTCAGTGGGAAATGGGAAAGCGCAGCTTAGAATGGACAATATGCTACCAGTCAAGCTGACCTGCCTTCATCGAAGTTCTTAAGGACCTGCATTTGAACTATTACCTTTAGAAGATGTTAGAGAAGAAGTACTAATTGTCCCTGAAGAAATTTTTTCCCATTTAAGTAATATGTATGAAGGAATAAAAAGAGGAAAACCTCAATAATGTTTTTAATTTTCCTTCTAGAAAAATCAAGCACACTGCAGTAGCAGTGTAATCTGACCAGCCATCATGCTTTCTTTTTGCAAACAGTAGGCTGTCTGCACCAGAAGTAAACAGTCTTCAGTTTTCTGGACAGTTTTCTTCCCCTTGGAACATGTATCTGAAGTGTTAGGTCCCAGCATACAAACTCTGTGGAGCTGATTTACAGGGCTCACTGGGTTTCGGTTTTTATTCTGCTAGGATTCAGTCCAATATTTATTTCATATTTCAGCCTGATTTAGATTTCCAGCAACTTACAAAGCAGTCTACCAAAATAGGGAAGGAAATGAGTCAGGTGGTATGTTACATCAGTGAAACTGGATGGGGGCTGAATGCCAATTATAATCTCTGTATTTACCAAAATGGACAAGAGTTCCAAAATGAAATCTTCTGTGGGTGCTTCAAACCCCTGTCTTAAATATTTGCTTCCAAATCTACAGAGAACAGTCAGAGCCTGAAATTCTGGTACTCCAGCAGAAAAGTGTCCTTATTTTAAAAAACTGACATAAGCATATACTGCTATTTGTAATCTTAGAGCAACATTTTTCCTTTTCAGTGAAAATTAAATGAAACTTGCATTATAATAGTACCTCTATTTTTCCTACTAGGTATTTTTAAATAAATAAATATATTAAATTTTCAAACTGTGGCATCTGAAAAGTCAAAATAATGAGCAAACTTCATGGAATCAATCAATCCTTCTCTTAAACAGAATTCTGACATGAATGCTTTATTAAATATGTGCTGTATTTCAGGCACTGTGCTAGGTGCTGGGGGTACAGAGGCAAATAAAGTAAACAGTGTGCTTGCTTTCTCAAGGCTTATGTATTATGTCTAAGGGGGGAGGAGTCATTCCACAAATAATTTCATAAACTATTTAGTATAGTGTATATACTCTATAATAGTTTGATTTATGAAGACTTAGTAAGAAAAACTCTGTTGAACATAGGTTGTTTTGTTTTTATTATGTGTAAAGTGGCATCCTGTAATGCCACTTAGAATATTTGTGTGAAAACCAGTTATTTTATGCTTTTAGTCTCACCCCAATTCTGTAGTCCAATATTGATTTATTAAAATACAAAAATGTAACACATTTCACTGGCCACTGCCTCCAGTCCAAACCACTTATTATCAGCATACAAACACCCTTCACATCCATCAGCATAAGAAATCCATTGCTCCTGGGAAGCCCTCCTGACTACTCAGGTAGGTTTGTAAATTATTGTATTCCCAGAGTAATTTATAAATATCTACTACTGTGTTTTTAACATTGTACTAGAGTTATTTATCACCTTCCATAACCTGCGAGGTCTCTTGTACAGAAACCCTATCTCATTCATGACATCTCACCAGCACCCTCTCTGGTGCTGGTACACTGCAGCCACGACACAGGACTATTGACCATGTCTAGGACAGACGGTGAACTGGACACTACAAGAAAGCTGTCACTCAGTTCTCCAAGACTCCACAAGTGACATTGACTGCTCACATTGAAAATGGCCTAAAACTCGTGTCCATCTCAGCTGTCTACCATATCTGAAATTACACCCACCAATTCTCATCTCTGATTTACTGAGGCACACTCAGTTCCAGTTACTGTGGCCACAACTCTGGCTCCATCAGGCAGTGCCTTCTACCACTTAATGCAAGGGAATTTCACTTGTTCACGGAAGACAAGATTCTGATTCAAAGACAAGCATTTGCAGAAAGATGTTCATGCCCTGGCTGGTGTGTCTCAGTGGATTGAGCACTGGACTGAGAACCAAAGGGTTGTGGGTTCGATTCCCCATCAGGCACATGCATGAATTGAGGGCCAGGTCTCCAGTAGGGGGCTTGTGAGAGGTAAGCATACATTGATGTTTCCCTCTTTTTCGCCCTCCCTTCCCTTGTGTCTAAAAATAAAATAAATAAAATCTTAAAAAAAAAAGATGCTCAAGCATGAAGCAACTAATAGACTTTTTAATGAAATGTTGGTTCTCTAAGGATGGTGAACATTGCATCTTTGATCTTATAAAGTCATGTCTTTACTTCTCAAGTTGCCAATTTATAGTAATTTAAAGAAATCAACCTAAAAATCCCAAAGGAGAAAAGCGGTTAAATAAGTTCTAATTTCTGTATATGTTTTGGAGATTAAACCCTTGTTTGAGGTATCATTGGCAAATATGTTTTCCCATACAGTTGGTTCTCTTTTTATTTTCAAACTGTTTTCTTTAGCTGTGCAGAAGCTTTTTATTTTGATGAGATCCCATTTGTTTATTCTTTCCTTTATGTCCCATGCTCTGAGGGACAGATATATCAGTGAAAATGTTGCTGCATGTAATATCTGAGATTTTCCTGCCTGTGTTCTCCTCTAGGACTTTAATAGTGTCACAGCTTATATTTAAATCTTTTATCTACCTTGAATTTATTTTTGTGTATTCTGTAAATTGGTGCTCGGGTTTCACTTTCTTGCACATAACTGTCCAGTTCTCCCAATACCATTTGTTGAAGAGGCTATTGTTAACCCATTTTATGTTGCTGCCCCCTTTGTTAAATATTAATTGACCACTGAGACTTGGATTTATTTCTGGGCTCTCTGTTCTGTTCCATTGGTCCATGTGCCTGTTTTTATAATGGAATTTTATGCAGCAGAAAGAAAGGGGCCCCTACCCCTTGCGACAGCATTGGATGGAACTGGAAAGCATTATGCTAAGCAAAATAAGCCAGGCAGTGAAAGACAAATACCACATGATCTCACCATTAATAGGAATTTAAACAATAAAACAAAGAAACAAGCAAAATATAACCAAAGACACTGAAATAGAAAACAGGCTGACAGTGTCCAGAGGGGAGAGGGGAGGGAATTTCAGGGGAATTTCCGGGGGAAAGGGGAAGAGTTTACAGGAACAAGTATAAAGGACACATGGACAAAAACTAAGGTTGGGTGGAAATGAGAGGGAGATGGGTGGGCTGGGATGGGAGTAAAAGATAGAAAATTGTACTTGAACAACAATTAAAATAAAAGAAAACAATAAGTTCTAATTCATCAAATGATGAACTTTAATACAAACACTAAAATTACATTTGGGGGAATATTTTACAATATTGAAAAATTCTGATATACAATGTTAATGTAAAAAAAGCAGACTACAACAAAAATATGAACTCAATTTTGTTAAATAAGGCTATATAAGAATAATCAATATACATATATTTGCACAAAGAAAATAAAGAAGATGAATTAAATTATCTCTCTCAGGACTAATTAAATAGATGACTTTGACCTTGTTCTTTGTAATTCCCTCTGGTTTTAATGTTTCTATTACGACCATGCATTACTTACAGAAATTCTGTTTTTTTTCTAAAAGTAAAAAGCATATTTTCTTAACAGATTTTATAGTGGACTCTACAAAGTAACAATTTCTCTACTATTTTCCACTAATATATGTGTTCTGTTTTGTAAATTGAATTGCATTCATTAAAAACACACATACAAAAGGTAAATGACCCATTATGGCTCTCCACAGTGAATAAAATGAGCTTTTAAGAAATTTAAAAGATATAATTATCTAGGATTTTAAACATTAATGGTTACCTTTATAATTATGGATCTTTTCCATTTTATGTTTTTAATGTCTCGTAACTGTAGTGTGTTTAACCTCTGCTGGAAGGAAGGGAAAATAACAATGGAAATTAACAAAATACTTTTATTTGTAAGGTAATGATGCATTTTAATATAGCAAAACTATACCTCATGTCTGTCAGGAGCTTCTAAACTAAAAAAAAAAAAATAGTAATTTGAAAACATTCTGGCAAACTTTTTATTCAATTTGCTTTTTTATTCCCACTCACACTGAAGGCAACTTCCGTCTCTTTAATTTATGCTATTTGGAAAGAGGTTGCTTAAAGTCCACCAGAGAGATGGGGCCCAAGGTAAGCATCCCACTTTGCCTTCTGTTAAGACTGTCAGCTTTTCTTTCTGATCTTTCTTTGCACTTGAAGAACATAAAATATATTTTTCCCAGTTGAGCCAAACTAGAGGAGGGGCAATGTTTTATTAAAGGATTCTTCATCCTCCCCAGAATCAACTGCCTTCTTTATTTATATACAAAGAAAATCTGTCTTTTTGTTCTTGAGAAAATGTTTTCAGAAACTATCACTATGGAAAGTTAATTCAATTGTACCCAAATACAAATAGAGAAAAGAGAGAAAAGATGATGATGGCAACCCTACTAGCTACCTGAGCAAAGAATAAAGACGTGCATTGATTAGCTCTCTCAAGAACAGTTGGCACAAATGAAACTCCACCAAAATGTAAAACAGGAGCACCTTGGAGACCAGTTTCACATGGCTTCTGTTGTGCCTGAGAAAAAGACCAGGACAGAAAAAACAAACAAAAAAAAACCCCCTGCTGTATTAGAGTCATTGAATATTTTTCCATTTCAGAAAAACTCATTGTTGGGTTTAAACTTGCTAAACAAAAGGGTATTCATGTCACACACAAGGCAACTTAATAAGGAGAATCCAAAATGATCCCTCAAATGAGAAGAGTAGGCATATGATTTTCAATCAAATGGTAAGACCCAATCTGCTACAACTCTGAAGGAAAATCATCAGGTAAATTTTAAAGAAGCAAAGTTAAGGAAAGGATAAAAAATAAAAGACAAAAAAGTAGTATGATTCTTCGATCCGATGTAAGCCTGAGATTTCAGAGCAACACAGAAAGGGACAATTGAGAAAGAAAATGAAAAACAAATGTTTTCCCTCCTGGTCTTAAAGAAAACTGGTGACTTTTCCTTTTAAATAGATTGGACTTTCTTAGAAATGTTTTAGGTTCACTACAAAATTGATCAGAAGGCAGAGATTTCCCAAAAACACCTTGCCCCAACAAATGCATAGTGTCCACCATTATCAACACACCCACTCATGCATCCTATCACCTAGAGTTCACAGATTACATTAGGGCTCACTCTTGAGAATGTACATTTTATGGGTATGAGCAAATGTATAATAACAAATATATGCCATTATATGTATGGTGTATATATACATTATATGTACACCAGTATCATACAGAGTAGTTTCACTGTCCTAAACATCCTCTGTACTCCACATACGCATTTGTCCCTTCCCTTTAACCTCTAACAACCCCAATCTTTTTCACTGTCTCCACAGTTTTGCCTTTTCCAGAATGTTATACAGTTGGGATCATATAGTATGTAGCCTTTTCAGATTGGCTTCTTTCACTTACCCATATGCATTTAAATTTCCTTCATGTCTTTTTGTGGCTTGATAGCTCTTTTTTTTTTTTTTTTTTTTTTTTTTTTTTTTTTTTTTTTTTTTTTTTTTTTTTTTTTTTTTGCTGAAATATTCTGTCTGGATGTTCCACAGTTTATTTATTCATTCACCTACTGAAGAATATCTTGGTTGCTTCCAAGTTTTGGCAATTATGAATAACGCTGCTATAAATGTCTATATGTGTTTTGGGGCTTGGCATTCAATATTATTTTGCACTAGTTTCAGGTCTGACAGTCATATACTTTACAATATGTTACCCCCAATATTTCCAGTATCCACCTTGCGTGCAAGTTTTTTGTGCAGACAAGTGACTTATTTTTTAAAGAAAAGCCACAAATATTTCCTGAACACAAATTTTAAAACCTTAAAATTATCTTACCCCTTTCTTCCAAGAGAGGCAAACTTTTAAAAACAAGTACTGAAAGGCCTCAAAAACAATTAGAGCTATTTGGAGAAAACTTTTCTAAACCTGAGCTAAGATTATTCATGGAAGTTAAAAGTATATTAAGGATATATTTAGGAATGATGACCAGACAGTTAAGCTTTTCAGTTATAATCCCCAGTTCTATCTGGAATCCTAAGATTCTCAAGCTCACGAAAGCAAATGCATTAATTCTCTCCTGTCTTGACTCATTTATTGAATCATTTTTTAAAAGATATGATGTAAGTAAAAATCTCAAAATATCCCTGATGATATTCCAGATCACACTTCTAAACTCTTAAAATTCTAGCACCCTTAGAATTTACTGTTTATTACAACTTTTGTTTATTATAATCAGTTTGATACAACTATTTGTGTAGGTGACTGTCTCCCCACGTTGGCTGTATATATGAAGATCAAGTAGGGCTTAATATTTCTCATCATATTTACTTTGACCAGGAGTTGTGGGGTTAAAGCTGCCATTGATAGCTGAGGGGGCAACACTGCTGCCCCAATGAGCCCAGAAGGCAAGGCCACAACCCCAGGAAGCTCCAAAAACAGTATCGCCAAAACAAAGTGGACAACTCTTGAGCCTTAAAACTTAATAGAATTTTCCTTCGGCTTCGACTTACCTGGAACCTGTGACACTTTTTCTCATCCTGACTCTGCCTGTCCTGTGCCTGCCCCACCACTGTATTTTTTTTTAAATGTTGAACTGTACATTTTTAAAAATTTTTGTTTTGAGAGGGAAAGGGAGGTAGAAAGAAAGGGAAAGAAACATCAATGTGTGGTTGCCTCTTCAGTGCCCCCCCACTGGGGACCTGGCCCACAACCTAGGCATGTACCCTGACTGGGAATTGGACCTGCAACCCCTTGGTTTGCAGGCTGGCATTCAATTCACTGAGCCACACCAGCCAGGGCAGTATTTTGGAAGGAAGTAACTTGTCTGGTTCATAAGTTCACAACTGCAGAGGAATCTCCCTCAGGATGAATTCTACTTAGAGCCTCCGTCTTGGTGGACTTACATATTCAGATGAGATCTTGGCATTGATGCTGGAACAGGTTCATACATTTAGGATTGTTGGGATGCAGTGGTAGAGTTTTCACACAAGAACATGAATGGCGGGGGAGTGGGGATAAGGGGGCAGAATGTCAGGGGCTGAATCATGTCCTCCCTCTCGCAAAGTCATATGTTGAAGTCCCAACCTCCAGTTCCACAGAAGGTAACCATATTTAGAACTAAGGTCTTTAAAGATGTGATTATGTTAAAATGAGGTCATTAGGGTTGAGCCCTAATCCATTATAGTTGGCGTCCTTCTAAGAAGAGGAACCAGAGACGGATGTGCACAGAGAAGAGACCATGTGAAGACACAGTGAGATGGCAGCCACCTGCAAGCTAAGGAGAGAGGCCTCAGAATGAAGTCAAACTTGTTGACACCTTGATCTTATACTTCAAGCCTCAGTGAGAAATAAATTATTTTTGTTTAAGCCACCCAGTCTGTGGAATTTTATTATGGCAGCCCTAGCAAACCAATATGCCTGCAATTTACACATTACACCTGAATTGCTACTGGCTGAGGCCACATGCCACGCTAGCTCAACTATAAGTGGACATTTGCTCCTTTTCTCAGAGACTGTGTCAAATTATTTGGCCACTCCTAAAAAGTGGTCTGGGTTTTGCCCTCAACTTCTGGGAAGCAATCTTAGAGAGAGTGGCTTGTTTAGGGCAAGAGCAGTTAGGGACCAGCCATATCCCATAGTTTCAGGGTAAAGGGTGACCATGCCAAAAAAACCTACCATGTGATTTAGAGTGGGGGCTACAAGTAACACATTGGCTGACATTCCCACATGGGCAAACAAACAATCATGCGAGCTCCAACAAAAATTCTGAAGATTTCACTAAGGTGAACTTCCCCAGTTGGCAATAGTGTGCATAATGTCTCACATCAATCCTGAGAAGGTAATGTGTCCTAACTCTACAGGGAAATAACAAAGGAGCCTCATGTCTGGAACCATACCAAATCCTGCCTTATGCATCTCTTCTCTTGGCTGATTTTAATCTGCATTCTTTCTCTGTAATAAACCATAACCCTGAATAGAATAGCTTTCAGGGAGTTCTGTAAGTCCTATTAGCAAACTATGAGAACTGAGAGTGATTTTTAGAAATCCCCAAACTTGAAGCTGGTGTCAGAAGTGAAGACAGTGTTAAAGACTGGGTCCTCTAACTTCGCAGTTTGGCTAACTTGGGGCAGGGACAAAATTTCAGGTAGCATCACCTCAGTAATACTTCTACTACTACCCAAAACGTTTAACCATGATATTCTCCTCAGTGCATCACAGCACAGAATCCTAATTTGCCTGATGGTTACAGGGGTTCTAAACTCAGAGAGATTTGGTCCCTCATAGGGTAATTGATAATGTCTAGGCACATTTTTGGTGGTTTAAACTGAGGGTTGCTCTGGCATCTGGAGTGTAGAGGCCAAGGACACTAATAAACATCCTACAATGCCCAGGACAGTCTCCCACAACACAGAATTACCCAATCTGGGTCAAGAATATCAAATTTAAGAAACCCTGAATCAGAGCCTTGACAGCATGGATACCCAGGATCTATGATGACAAGTAGTAACACAGCACCCTAAATTCAAAGGGCCAGTGCTCAAATGCCAACTCCACAAAACTACTTCTGTTTAACATCAACCAAACTTGCAAACCTCTGACTCTTGATTTCTTCATTTGTAAAATGAAATAATCAAATTTACTTCATAGGATTGTTCGTGGAAGAAATAAAACCATATATAAAATTGAGTTGGCAACATATCTGGATCAAAGTACTGTTGAATATTTGCTATAGATCACATAATTTTCCCTATATCATGAAAACCATTAAAAAATATTTTTGTATTGTTTGGAATATTAGTAAAAGCAAGTTCACAGGTCAGTTTTTTTGAATTGTTACAGAACAACTGATGACCCTGGATTTCATAAATCTGTAATGTCAATAAATTAAATATTTCTTTTTATGCAAAATTCACCTTCTCCATCCATGACTATTTTTCTCTTTCTTTCCATTATTACCAAACGCAGTGGCTTTTTTTATCATCTATTTTCTACAAAGAAACAAAGTTTTTGTCACCCATGAGAGTTACTACAGAGACAATGACAGGAAAATAAACCCAGCAATCCAGAGATGACACTGTTAGTAATTCCACCATTACTATATGAATATATTCCAAGACTTAAAAAAATCAAACTTCATATAAAGAACACAAAGTCAATATCCCTTACTATCTTTGTTGGTTTCAGCATATTCAGCATGAGCAAAATAAAGAAAGCAGGTATGAACACCTTTCGTGTGTCAGTGACTAGCATCACAGGCAGACCCGGTCTCCTACAGCTGAACTAAATGCCAGACTGCCCTAACAGAATCACTGGGCTCCTGTTTAGTTCAGTTCAGTTTAGTGAGTGGTTCAGACCACTCACTCTGCAGGCAAACATGGGTGCTGTAGAAATCTGCTTAAAAATCCCACTGCACAAAGCTGTGCTAAGGATTCAATGAAATAATGAATAATACAAGTGAAACATACTGCTCCTGTCACTGGGATGGGGCCCAGTCTGGAGCAGCAGCTTTCCCCCCAGGATATCAAAAGAGAGAGCACTCTTTTTATAATCTAAATACCAATATTTTAGTGAAAAATCTAAACCATCAGGTAATTTACTTGAGATCACAGTCTATAGCGGGTTAAATGGTGGCTCCCCAAGACATGTCCACCCAGAACCTGTTAATGTAACCTCATTTGGAAAAGGGGTCTTTGTACTAAGTTAAGGATCTTCAAATGAGACTATCCTGGGTTGTGCAAGTGGGCCCTAAATCCAATGACATGTGTCCATATAAGAAAAGGCACAGGGAAATTAGAGGCACAGAGAAATGGAAGTGAAGCAGTGGGAAGACAGAGGCAAAAACTTGAGGGATGCACAGAAAATCACAAAGACCACGAACTGCTGACAGCCACCAGCCACCAGGGCAGGGACCAGACCAGATCTTCCCTCAGGGCCTTCAGAAGAAACCTACCCTACAACATTTTCATGTCAGACTTCTCCAGGATTGTGAGAGAATCCACTTGTTGTTTCATGATTATTTGTTATATTATAGAATTAGGAATAAAATAATGTGTCCCAGAATCCTTACCTCTAGAATGTGTTTTCATTTCACTGCATGAACTCAAAGGAAGTGATGTTCAAGAAAGTATTTAATATAATGGCTGGCACATGAAAGACCCTCAGTAAAAGTTAGCTTTCCATCTACCACCACCTGCTCTCATCCAGCCAAGTGCTTCAATGCAGGGCTCCCAAACCATCCACTGAGATAAGAGTAACCATTCACCAAGAGGGAAATATATAAAGTCTTCCTGGCCAGCACAATACAGATCAGGCCCTTTCCCTAACCAGAGGCAATTGTGCCATCTTTTCTTACTCATTTCTAGTCTATTACTTCCTACAGAGCTTCTCCATTAACCACTGCTTAAACTTTGGGCTTCCCAAATTAACCCAACCTCTATACTTTCAGCTCCTGATTGTCTGCATTTCTGGATTTGGCCCACAGATTGATTGGGCCTTGCTGTTTTCCTTCAAAAGCAATACAACCCTTACTTTTTCAATTATTTAAAAAAAAAGCCAGTAAATGTCCAATGCAAATGAATTAAATGTGGACCCTTAAAAATGAAAAAAAAATTGAAAAGAATAAATTTCTCAGAATAGCATAAAATATGCTGGATAAAGACAAGAGATTGCAGAAGACAGAGCAGACCCCAATACATTAAGAATTTCATGGAGGAGGGGGAAGATGGGGAGAAAAAAGTTGGGACAACTGTAATAGCATAATCAATAAAATGTACTTTAAAAAATAAGTAAAATAAAATTGAGATTAAAACAAAAAGGATTTGGGTCAAAAGTCCAGCAGAACAGCACAAGGAAGCAAACAGAATCAGGCATGGAAGCAATAACATCTAATTTTTAAAAACAAATATTGGATAAATGCCTACAAATGAGGATCAGAGACATTCACAAAGACAATAAACTAAAATGTCTTTCACCAAAGAAGTCACTGAATATAATATATGTGTAGAAGTTTACATGATATTTTGTGCACTGCCTACAATGTAAAGGAGGCTATCTATGTCCTCAATGTGTTTACAATTTAAACTCACAGGTACAGAGTTACAACAGGGAATGTACAGCTGGGTCACAAATAAGATAAACACTATAGAATGGCACTGCTTGCAATATTATGTCTCTACCAGGATTAGTAGTAGTCTCCAAGAGACAGTGAACATGCTGGTAAAAAGGCAAGTGAATGACCACATGCAACTTCAGAGCAGCTGTGGGGAAACACACATTCCTTCTAAGAGTGATTCAGTCATCCACTTGGATTAAGTGTGTACACTGGTATAGCTTCTCGCAGGCAGTGATGAGCAAAGGACTCTCAAAAGTCATGTACTAAGCCACAAGCAATTTCACACCTATAGTACTGATCACCTAAGCAAACAAGGATGCTCATGTCAGGGTTGTGTATAATAGAGAAAAAAATGCATCCTAAATGTCTAAGAAAACAGGATTGGTCAAATAAGGTAGTGATTCTGTGTATATTTATAGTACAGAGTTCTACTCCTTGACAAGATGGCTGTGTGATGTCGGCTCCCAAGTAAGAGGGGGGCCCAAAAAAAAACTGGACTTATCTTCTGGAGGGCTAGCCTCTTGTAGGACAGGCTTCCTCTGCTAAATGAGTGTTCTAGGAACTCATCTTTATCACTGTACCAGTTGGCATTGTTGTGAGAGGCTGCCTTCAGCTTCAGTGAATTTTTCTTGAAGACTCTATCAACACATTTGCCCTGGGTGCATGACAGGTGATTTACAAGCACACCTGCCCACACAGCACTGGGTGTTCAGCAGTTTTTGACCAAAAATGGCAAGACCCCCATACCCCACCCTCCCTATTCACCAGATCTTGACCCAAATGACTTTTTGTTTATTTGTTTTCTCTGATGAAAAACATCCTCAAAGGAAATGTTTTGTGGATGTGGAAGAGATGAAACAAAACATAGCAAAGCTAAAAGGCAACAAAATTGCTGAGTTCAAAAAATGTTTTCAGCAGTGGAAAAAAATGTCTCTACAGGTGTATTGCATCAAATGGAAAGTGCTTTGAAGGCGAATGAAGTTTTAACATGTAAAAATAAATAAATACACTTATAAGCACTTATATATAAGTCTCCATGGCCATAAACCAAGCTCCCAACAGTGGAAGTCACTGTGTGGAATGATTTCAGTTCAACTTTCTTTTTTTGTTAATTGAAAAAAGAACAATAAATTACCTAATTAAAAGATAATAAAAGACACATCCTCAAAATGACTATATTTATTCTTTCACCCAATGTTTGCTGAGTGCCTCCTCAGAGGGCTATGAAAGACATACAAAGACTAGCCAAACCTCTGAGTCCAGAAATGAAGCCTGAGATCCTACACTACCAATGGAGCCATTCCCTTCGTTAAATATTAATATTACTCCAACTTACAGAATGAGAATATTAGCCATGGGTCACAAAATTTGGAACTGGTTCATCTGCTAAAACTTACCGTTGGTCAGTTCTGAACACAATCTAGCTGAACATTATGGAATGTCAATCATAATTCCACAACTGAGTTGTCAGGAAGAAAAATATCTACTCCATTTGGAAATGTCAAGTGTAACCCAATAAATGTCAAATAAAATTGAACTGTTTGTAGGACCTTATGGGTATGTGAATGGGAAGCCTGGGAATGACCCTCTGAAAATGAGACCTCATGTGTTCAGTTGAGTTTGTGTTCCTGAAATCAAGGATTCTCAGCCCTCCCCCACCACCCACGGCAGCCTGCACAGTAAGACATGCTAACTTTCTCTCAAGAGTACTTTATCCTATAACTATTTGTCTGCCCAGTCACTTTTCTAATAAACAATTTTCTCACACATATCTCTACACAGTGATATGGGGGGCATTACTAAGGCCTATAACCATTGCCATTAACATATTCTTCAGACAGTTCCATGGGAGTCTTTTCTCAGGAGATGTAGCAAACTCCAAAGATATATCCAAGTCAGTAAGGCACAAGACCAAAAGTGCTTAGGACATGGCAGTTTCCATCATATTGAACAAGATCTTGGTGACCAGGTATAAAACACAAATATCTGTGGTCAGCCTAATATACTTTTCTCTGCCCCATTTCTTTGTCAAAGAATTCAGAGGTCTGTCAATCACAACCAACTTTCTCTGGACACTCATTCTTTCTCTAAGACAGGGGTGTCAAACTCATTTTCACAGGGGGCCACATCAGCCTCACAGTTGCCTTCAAAGGGCTGAATGTAATTTCAACTCCTTAACTGTTAAGGAGTAGGTACATTTATACAGTCCTAAAATTATTTTGGCCCTCTTAAGGCAGGGCCACAAGGCTGATGTGGTCCCCAGTGAAAATGAGTTTGACACCCCTGCTCTAAGAGATAACATGTTAAGCATTTTTAAAAGGGGAGGGTATGCAGCCCTGGCTGCTGTGGCTCAGTGGACTGAGTGCTGACCTGTGAACCAAAGGTCACAGGTTCAATTCTTAGTTAAGGCACATGCCTGGGTTGTAGGCCAAGTCCCCAGTAGGGGACTTGTGGGAGGCAACCACACATTGATGTTTTCCTCCCTCCCTTCTCCTCTCTCTAAAAATAAATAAAAATCTAAAAAGAAAAAAATAGGAGGGCATGCAATAAAATGCTGGTTATGATTCCTTGTTTTAATGCCACTAATATTTACTGAGCACTTTCCTGTGCCAAGGTCCTTTGCACTAGGGATGCAATGGCAAACAATGAGCCCTGAACTTTTGGGAGCCCAAAATCAAGTTAAAAAGACAGACGAGAAGCTAAGACAAAACAGCATAAAATGAGTAAAGGGCCTGGAGTGGCAGTGCCTCAAAGGGATACCTAACTTGAACATGGAAGGTCAGAGCAGTTTCTTAAATCATTAAAGTACAAAAGAAGAGAAGAATAACATGTCCCGGCCCTGGCTTGGTGGCTCAGTTGGTTGGAGTATTCTCCTGTACACCAAAAGGTCAGGGGTTTGGCTCCTGGTCAGGGCATACGCCTAGGTGGTGGGTTCTGTCCCCAGTCGGGGCATGTACAGGAGGCAACAGATCGATGTTCTCGCTCACATCAACATATCTCTTTCTCTCTTTCTGTCTGTCTGTCTGCCTGTCTCAAAATCATTGGGCATATCCTCAGATAAGGATTTTAAAAAGGGAAGGAAGGAAGGGAGGGAGGGAGGAGAGGAGGGAGGGAGGGAGGAAGATAATGTATATCCAAAGACCTAAAAGTATTAAAGAAGCTAATGGGATTCAGACTAGTAAGGATATCATCAATATGATATTTAAGATGTCAGAATAGTGAATAAATGAGTCAACAATTAGCTTCAAAAACTTGGAGAACTGAACATTACTTACAATACCCAAATTAGGAAGCCAAATTAGGAAGTCTGCTCACCTCTCAGGCCAAATTGAACCAAGTATGTCCTATGTCCTTAACACCTGATAGTAACTACTAGGAGTGTTTTGCAATGTGTATGGTATTTCATTACAACACACATATATTTGTGTGAAATGACATTCTCCACCCTCAAAGCCACATTTCTTTACAGGACACACTATGTTCCTCCCATAAGACTCTCAGTCTATTCTTTTTGATGTTCATTTCCCTCTGTCAAACTTACATCACCTTCAACTATAACTAGTCTGTCTCCGAGTGTTAAGTGGCAGTTGTTTATTTACATGTATTGATAAAAAGGAAAATATCTTACAGTCCCTTTCTTTTACCACTGAGTCAGCTGTACATTCCACCTCCTCTTCTGTGGACTCAGACTCCATCTGAGACTGACCAGTGGTCTTGGAATGTTCCATCAACAAGAGATCTGGAATGTTACCATCACCTTCCACCATGCCACCTCCCCCATGCTACTTCCAGAAGGTGCAACCGGCTCCAGATGCCTGTCATCCATGGCTCTGTCCTGATTCCAACTCACACAGGAAGACTTTGGTTAAGCCACCACCATCGCTTGTCCTGCCTTCTAACTCTTCTCCCTGCTTCTGCCCTTGGCCCCTCCATGGCCTGGTTTCAGAAAAACCAGAAGATCCTTTCAAAATATGTCACTGCTCTGCTCAAAACCACTGCAGAGTTTCATAAAGTGGCAATTTACCATGTAACCCAGCAATTTCATCCTAGAGATGTACTCTATTAGTTTTCTTTTGATGTAACAGATTACAACAAACTTAATGGTTTAAAACGACACTCATTAATTATGTCAGTGTTTACAAATCTGAGTTCAGCACAATGGGATTGGATTCTTTGCTTAGGGTCCCGTCAAACTAAAAGCAAGGTGTTCATCAGGACTGTAACACTCATTTGGGGTGCAGGGTCATCTTTCAAAGCTCACTGGTTAGTGGCAGAATTCAGTTCCTTACAGCTTTTGGATTGAGGTCTTCATTTCCTTAACACATAGTAAGCTTAATTATATCTGCAAAGTCCTTTTTGCCAGTAACATCACATATTCATAGGTGCATCCCTCACAGGGATGGAGGTCATGGGGCTAGAATTATGCCTACCATAAAACTCTAGAGAAACAAATAACAGTCCACACAAAGATTTATACATAAATGTTCACAGCAGAACCAAAACAGGCAAAAAATCCTAAACAACCTCCAAGTCCACCAGTTGGGAATGAATAGACAAAATGTGCTATATACAATGGAATACTCTTCAGAAACAAGAACAAACTACTAATACATTCGACAACATGAATGAACCTTAGAAACATCATATTAAGTGAGGTATGTACTTTTACTAAGAAGCCAGAAACAAGAGACTATGTTTCATAACATAATTTACATAAAAAGTAAATCTACAGGAACAGAAAGTAAATAAATGGTTGTCTGTTTGTCTGTGGGGGTTATAATGGGATTAATAGTAAATATAGATGACAGATCTTATTGAAGTATAAAAATGTTCTAAAACTGGACTATGATGATGTTTGCATAACTTGGTATACTTATTACCAAAAGTCATTGAACCAGTTGTACATTTGAAATGGATAAATTTTATGACATGTAAAATGACTCAAATAAACTTAAATACTTCAAAATTAAAATTAAATAGAAACACTACAAAGTGGTTACTCATTTCGTGCAAATTTCAAGTCAGTACCCCCCTATTACTTACAAAGTCCTACGGATTTGCCTTCCCCATACCTGTGACCTCATTTTCTACTGTGCTCTCTTTCCAATATGCCTGTTCCTGACCTACTGACCTCCTTAACAGCTTGAGTACTCCAACACACTCCAATTTATCTTGTCAACCCAACCCTTAGAGTTAGCCTATCACTGCTGTAGACCCAGCTCTCTTGAACCAGTTCTCAGTTCAATATGGTCCTGACCATTGGGAAGATCATGGAGAAGATGCTCAGTGCCTCCTCTGCTCCCCTTTGCTCTCTCACAGGCTAAGGGAACATATGATGAAAAAGGACCACACTGTGAAAATCGTAGCAGTTGAGCATGGTAATACTTAAGAGAGCAGACAGACAACACTCTTTGGAACAGAACTACTCCATCATGTATCTCCAGCTGCCACTAGGTGCCACACTGAGCCACTGGAATGTAAGAGCTGACTCTACCAGGAATGCACAAATCATTGTCCTGCTGAACCGCTTTCTCCCTGCAGACACTCCATACCCTGTCTAACTAGTCCAGTTTATTTCAATTATTTCCATGATGGAATTTCCTCAACATTTGCAAAATAGTGGCAACATCAACCAACTAAGATCCTAAAGTAGGAAGGAAACACTTCCACTTCATCAGAATCACTTACACAATGAAATTCACTTCTATGTAATTCCAAAAGAAACCATTATTTCCACTTTTTACCCCAGGTTTTTTTTCTTCTTTTTGTAGTGAGAATAGTGCATCCTCCCTGTAACCATCAATGACTTTCCCGGAAACTGTAGCTCTGACCATGGTGGTGGGTGTTCTTTCTTTACTCCTGCCGGATCTCTCATCCAAGTCAAGGACAGAAGCTTAGGAGTTCTGAGAACACCACCAGTTAACCTCACAAAGCTATTGTACAGTTTCTCAACCAGCCTCTACAACAACCTAGACTGCATGGGAAAGAAATCTCCTTTTGCAAATGAAATAAAGAGCTGTTATCAGTGAATATGAGATTCACTGATTTTTGAGAGATCAGAAACAAGCAAACTCTGCAGCAGATCCAATATGCCAATCTCAGACCTCAGGCACAAAATTAATCTATCTTCCCCAATTGGACTTATACCCAAGACTCCATGGGATATTTTAAATTTTATTTTAATGAATATTTTGAAGATGATAAGGATGTCTCTGGCTCTCCTACTTTTTATTATGCCCTGTCAGATAACCTTTTCAAATGCTCTGGAACATGTTCTAGAGCTTTTTATTTTTGCTTTAAAGGCAACACATGCTAAAATGGGCACAGGTTAAAATCCCAAATTTGACATTCACTAGCTTCAGAGACAAGTAACTTGCCTAAGGTCACAAAACTAGTAAGTGACAGGAGAGGGGTCTGAACAAGATAATCTGCTTCCAGGATCTAGGGGATTAGTCACTATTCTAAGCCCCTCTCTTTCACTATTATACTACCTTATACCTTTACCACCAACACCATCCTTCTCATCATCATCACTACCAGAGAACCATATTATAGACCTAATTAAACTGTTTTTTTAAATTAAGTCTTCAACTCTGAAAAGCCACACTCAGCAAATGACATTCAAGAGTCACCACATTTGTTTATTTTTCTAATGCTATTCCAATAAAGTAGAGAAGAAAATGTCACAAAGCAGACTGGGGAACTGAACTAAAAATCATTAAGTCTCCCAGTATCACCTGGTGACTGAGAGGCAGAGAGAGAACTGACGAAGCTTGACTCTGTTTGCCCAGCATTAAGTCACCTTAAAAATATTTAAGCTTCCCAAGTGAAAATAGGTAGGACTCTTTCCAGCCACCTGATATACCTGGAAAAAAACAAGGGCAAGCTGGCTTGCTAAGCACATTGGAATAAATAAAGTATTAGGACATGAGTAAGGGCCTATCATAAAGAATTTATGTGTCACAATCAGCATAATAACTGTGGCATTTCTTATCATTTTGCATTCAGCCTAGGTAACTCAGTGACTGTAAAAGTGTCAGGTGAACAGGAAAAAGAGCTGACATCTCTTGCAGGATTTGAGAATATCTGAGAAGGACCCTAACAAAGTATAGTGACAGCAAGGACAGGGTAGAGTTTAAAAAGCAACCTACCACTTAATTTTTATGTTTAACTTTTATATTAAAAAGACAGCAAAAACAAATTGAGATGGCTCTGAAAAACAATTCAATAAATGTTTTAACTGAACAGTTAATATTCCTAAAAAAAAAAACCTCTGTCCAAAGCAAAATGAATGTCAAATGGGCCACTGATGCCTACAGAGCTCATTCTATCACTCACTGGCAAATATTTTTACTTATTTCAAAACAGACAAGAAAAAACAACTTTTAAAGATTCCATCAGACCATCAGAAAGGCCCTAAAAATTCCAGAGTTTTATAGTATTTTCCTAAAAGTCTGCTACACGCACATTTCCCAACACTTCACTAAAACAAACCTATTAAAATTAATAAATTACCTGTCAAATCCCATAAAAACAGATGGTCACTTGGAACAGCAGAAAATGTGATCATTTTGTTTTACACAGCTGTTTAGTCTAGGAACAGATCTTTCATTTTCCATAACATATAATAAAGCTTGTCTAAGATTTCTAATATAATGCATAAAAATAAAAACTTCATACAGCTGCTTTTGTGTTACATATCTGGTAACTGTTGAGGAAACATCTTTAATAGTAAAAAAAGATATAATAATAAATAAAACTTAAATTAGCCTTTGTGTTCTCTTAATTATCAAGCTACTTCAAAATGATTTGCTATCAAAAGATTTAAAGTTATTGAGCGATCCTAAATTGAGGTATTCTATTATGCTACTTAACACAATTAAGAATTTATTAGCAATCACTTATTAGTGAGAAAGTATACATAGCTGAATGTCTGATACCACAATTGTTTCTTCCTGTTACTTCTTTCAAGGTGTTTTACAGATTCTATCAGAAGTCTAACACATGAAACAATAAGTCAACACAACATTAGTGTCACACATTTGAAATGAGATTTTGATTTGTTAGTCTCCAACACATTATTTACATTACTATAAATCATGTGAAGATGACATTGGCATCTAAGAATAGTTATGAAATAACCAACACCAAGAGAATGCCTCTTATGCTTAGAGCTCTCTTGGTTCTATATTTTTAGCAAAGAACATAAAACTTGATAGCTAAATATATGGCTACTTTTTTCACATTACTTGCCAGAAACACCAATGTTTAACTCTTCAAAATGTCCACAAAATATATGTGTTACATTCCACTATTGTAAGAGTGAGGGAATTTGTATGGTAGGGGGATTCATTTGGTATTGGCAAAATAATTAAAATTTTGACAAGCCACACAGAGTTAACTATTAGCTAATGATTGTATCAGGAAGTTTTACTATCACTCCCGTTTAACATCTTCCAAAGGATCCTACTGAACACAAACCAAATCCTTTGAGCACACAACATACCAGTGACCTCTCAAAACCTTCCCTCTCTCCAACCTCACTTCCTCACTCTCTACCTACACCCAAGCCGCTGTATGACCAGCTTTGTGTCTCCTGAAGTGGCCGAGCTCATGGCCAGTACCTGTGTTCCACCTGCTTGGGACATGCTTCCCTTAGATCCTCTTGCAACTGATCAGCATTCACATCACAAATGTCATTTCCACATAAAAGCCTTCCTTGACCATCAGCCCCTTCCCTACCCTTCCATCACTAGCTCTCTATCATCTTTTATTTTCTTCACAGCATTGCTAACCTTTGGACATTATTTTATAATTGTTTACATGTTTATTTTCAGTCTTCTCCCACTATAATTTAAGTTCTTCCCAACAATTATCTTGTTCCCAGCTACAACTCCAGCACCAAGAACCTACACATAATAAATGCATACTGAATGAAGGAATTAACATTATTTTCCACCAAACTGACTAATAATGTGATTGAAGTAGCCAAACGATCCATTTGGATCCAACTTGTATCTCGGATACCCCACTCACTACAGGCATCATGATCAGACTTAATCACAGAATGGAGTGAAGAATCTGTGAGGCCAAGCAGATGTGCCTGGAGCTTATCCCCTTGAAGCTTCTGCCCAAATGGGTTCCAATGGGCCTCTTCCTAAAATCTGATCTTACATGGGAAAAACATGGTACCTCTTCAGTGCAGTCCAAGGCTGAAAGGCTGGCCAAAATGTGGCTATTTGCAGAAAAGGTGGATGATCTGGACATGAGTGACACGAGGCACCTAACCATACAGGATGGGCCAGGTTGAAGAGAGGAATGACGGGTAGTTAGTAATCCCTATGATGCACATTCTCGTACAAAACTCCAGATAGCACAGGAATGTGGAATTCAAATCAGGACTCCCATATCTTTCTGAAGATATGTTCAACAAGGTAAAACAATTTATGCCATTTTGGATACCTGTATTTTAGTCTATTTGATAGACTGTTACCTTGATTTATAACTCTGTACTTGGAACTTGGGCCTTTGTACTCTTGCCCCTGGTCCTGCAAATGTTGGGGTGGACTCATCTGCCACTGGGATACTTAATCAAGCCTCTTGATTTATCCCAGCCTGTTTCCTCACTGGAGAAAGAAATAATTCCTGTCCTCCAATACCTCACATTATGTGAAGAAAATGAGATCATAATACATAAAAATCTATAAAAAGCATACTTTAAAAATATTTCTATTTTGTTCTTCCTTACCTGCCACCCTATATACTCCAGCAAGCAAGGACCATGGTAATCTCCACTGCCAATTTCAAAGGTACAACAGCTTCTTAACAAACTTTTGAGCTGGATTACATTTTGCCTCATTTCATTTTTTTCAGAGTATTAAGTATCTACAAAATTATTTCTCTATCCTGCAAAGTCTCATATCCTTCCAGAAGGAAAAAAATATCAAAACTGCCTAAGAATTCAGACATTCAAAGAAGAAGAAAATGTTAAAAAAGTAACTTCTAGACTTATAGTTATTTATAGTTATAGAGGCATGCCAACTAAAAAATGCCTCTTCCACTATTTAGCACACTGACTACAGCCCAGTTTTCCAGAAAAAGCACACAACATACATCAGTGTGTGTGTTTACTGACCTTTAATCAGTGACTGGAATGACTAGCACATGACGCACTTCAGATCTCTCAGGTTGCCGACCCATCCCAGAAAATGGAAGATCTCAGAGATTTAATAAATCAAAAGCACAAAGAGAACACATTTTTAAAAAGCTAGGACAAATAAAGAGAAACTCAAAAACTTGAAGATGGCAGAGGGATAAACTGGTAAGAGGACAGTAAATATTAACATGGACTCAGGCCAACATAAAACAAGGGAAAGTGAAATAGGATTTTGTTCAACTGAGATTCAAAAAGACTGCACTTCGGATGATCAAAACCCTTTTACATGACACATTAAACACATCAAGTCAAGTACAATAACCACTGCAGAAAAATCACAAATCACCAAAAAATAATGAAAATCTCTATTAAAGCACCCTTTAGAGTTCATCAAGACATAAACTTTACAATTTCCTATTAATAAGCAGACAGTTCTGTCCCATCTCTCAGGTCTACAAGTCAAGTAAATGCAGCAGGAAACTTGCCTGTAAATAATAACTACAATAATAATTAAAACAAGCTAACATTCACTAAGTATAGTTATCTGATTATAAAAAAATGAGTTATTACAAGAATGAGGAGACTCACAGCAAATCTCTGATGCAAGAAATATCAGTACCTTTTTAGATGGGGAAACTAAGGTACAGAGGGATTAAGTACTTGCCTAAGACCCCATGCCATAAAATGAGAAGAAAAATACCTGAGTAGCTCTGGCTTATAGAGGCAGGCAACACAAAAATCCAGAGAGGTAATAGAATCAAGAACTATGAGAAACCTGACACTTTATCTGCCATGTCTCCCATAAGTATATGCTTATTACCACTATGTACAAGGATGCAAACCACAGTGAATTAAAAAAAAAAAAAATGAAGCCCTTATGAATCCAGTCCTGGAAACTCATGGTCTTGGTGGAAAAGGAAGAATTTATTGATAGGATACTACACAGGGCTTTCCTATACAATCTCTCATTTGATCCTCACAACATCCCTATATTGTTACTCCCAGTTCACAGAACCCAAATATGCCAAGCAAGTCATTCAGAGTCACAAAAGTATTCAGTGGCATTACCCACATGTAAACTGGTATTAATTCAGTATTAATCCACTCAGCATCCCCTAATTGTCTGGGGGACAGGTTCTCTTTGTCATTCAAGATATTAAGCTACAAAAGTGGATAAAAAGAAATCAGCAGTATCTATTCACAATCATACAAAGTGCTTGGCCCCGCACCAGAAAGTGTGGAGGGGAATGACTGAACACAAAAACCACAGCTCAGATTCAGACCTATTTAAATATTCTTTCTACCACACCAATATAGTCACTCAAGATACTACTATACAGGAACTTCACGTTGTAAATGTAAAATGTCTATCACAATAGGTTCAGCCCCTGACAAATTAGAATAAAGATAATTGGACCCATTTTCCAATAGTCATGTCTTTCTTGGTCACTATAGAAACAAAGTCCTTTGGTCAGCTGGGGTACCTTCGTAGGCTATTATGAAAATTCACCTTATTAGTGGCAATCACTTTTCTGATACAATCTGTTTACATTATTCTAAGACAAGATCTATATACAGCAACCTTCACATTTATTCCATTGATTTCTTGGCATGGTTTCAGTGAGAAATGCCATATATTGTGAACTATCATACAGAAAGTATTTGTAAGTACTTGTTTATTATAACATTCTTGTAATAATTATTACAATTTTCTATTCTACTCTATAGGTTATTTAGATCATCATATTCCAGCAAACTGCAGTCACTTGGTCTAATGCACTCTCAATTAATTTCTTCATCTAACACAGTCCATAAATCAGTAAGTCCCAAAAGATATTCCCAAAATACATATATCCACTTCTCTCTAGTTCCTCCGCTACCCTTATCATCCAACCACCACCTTTTCTGTTAGATGATCACAGCAATAGCCTACCTCTTCCTGCAGCCTGTTAATCCATTCATCACAGGAAAATTCATAATAGGAAGCAGCACATCCTGGTTTGTCTGAGACTTTCTTGGTTTTAGGCATTGGAAGCACTATATCCCAGGAACCCTCTCACTTCTGGGCAATACAGGATAGTTGGTCATCTAGTCAACGGTAAACATTTGTTTTCATATAGAGATAAGATCAGGTCATTGCTTGTGATCACATAAATCATGGCCCTATTCTTTTCCCTACCCTGGAGGCACACTGTGCCCTGTGCCC
Source organism: Tonatia bakeri (assembly GCA_004024845.1). NCBI lineage: Eukaryota > Metazoa > Chordata > Mammalia > Chiroptera > Phyllostomidae > Tonatia > Tonatia bakeri. Next base: position 76,814 of record PVIA01001537.1, read on the forward strand.
TTGCAGGTCCTTCCTCTGGGTCCTCTTTGACTCTGGGTCCCACCAGTGGGACGTTAGCAGATGCTATGCAAGGAGAGACTTGATACATGCTGGTGGTTAGGTTTGCTCTCTTCTGTTCTGAACATTTCCCCATGAAGACATGTCCCTAGGTATGCCACTGCTTCAAGGACAATGACTTTAATGTGGAGCAGACTTGGACCCAACCAGATGCGTGCTGCCATATCCAGTGAGGCCCTGAATGGGCCAATATACAAACATTTGAGCAAGAACAAATGTTTCACTGATGGTTTATCATCCAGCATTGTTGAGATGCCTAACATATAAATTTTATTAAAATCTTTCTGTAGCTCCCCATTCACTGAGAATAAAACCCAAAAATATTTAGGCTTACAAAGATTTCTCTTACCTACCTCTCAAATCTTACTTCACTGCCTTTCCCTAAATGCCAGTCTCACAGGTCTTTCTGCTTTTCAATTAATAAAGTTATTTCTATTTCAGGATCTTGGCCCCATCAGTCACCTCTGTCTGGAATACCTTACTCCTAATTCTCCTGACTGGCTCCTCCCATCCTAAGTGTCAGGTTAAAAATCACCTCCTCAGAGAAGATGTCAAAAGATGTTGAACAAATAAAAAGTGATTGGGACTGATATGAAATCACAAGCCTTTTACCTACAGAAGTTAAAAGAAACAATAAAGCAATCATTCTCTGTCATTAATTGTATATAGTTCCATACTACTGACAAAGTGGAAAATTTCAGCTATCTGCCTTCTTAAGGGACTTAGTGTACATAAGAGACCCCTGTAAACTCCAGCCCCTGTGAATTTAAAAGGCAATGAACAATAACAGTGGATGTGTTTCTATATCGAGAGTATTTTTGTGATGTAAACTACAATAGCTCCAGTTCCTGGTTCACTAATGGGTGTTGCTTGCACCATTTAGTGGCCAGAGAAGGGGATATACCAGGACTCCTAAGAATTCTAAGAAAATCAACCCAAGAAAAGAAGAGACAGGATGTCAAGCAGGCTTCAAGCAGTGAGTGAGGATTAAGGGGGTAACCTGCCCAATCTAGGGTGTTGGGGACTAAGCTCTGAGGAGCAAGAGGATAAAAAGAGATGGACCAGAGTCTCTGGGTTAAGGCAAGCAAACTTGTAAGCAGGGCTCTGGATGGTAGAAGCCCTGTCCCTTGGTTTTGGGCTCAGCAGTAAAAGGCCTTTGACTTGGTGTTTCTGTCACTCAGAGGTACTCCATTCTGCCTGGAATTTGTGATGCTCATTGTAGTTACTGAAGGTGTGATCTCAGAATCCAGCTTATGTGGACCTCCTAGGGCCTCCTAGAAGATTTTTCTACAATCTATGAATGAGGATGATGACATATCTCAGAAATGTTTTATGAGGACTCTAAGACAAGGCAGAAGAGCATTTAACAGCATATGTTAAACACACACCAACTCTCAAGTTAATGTAAGCTATTACATTTCTACCACCTTGCAAAAGCACTGAATGATTACTGCTGAGTGCTTGAGTAAGTGAGAGCCCAGCTTCTGCTGAGGTGTGTTCCTCTGCTTGAAAAGGGAAAAAACCTTGGAAAGGTAAAAATCGTCTTCTAAGACAGCAATCAAGATACTAGATATGAACATTCAGTCACAGCAAAAACATTTCACTTTGTAAATGTGCTCATCAGCAATCTGGCTTACATATCATTCTTATAAGTCTGGTTGATCCCTATCTAAGCACCTCAGTCTGATGAATTCTGACTGGATACCCAAAATTTCCCAACCTAGAAAAGCAAGGAGTGGTCAGATGTTTATTCAAAACAATGCCCCTTGAGGAGTTGTCCACAAAATTCTTTGGGAAGGCAGCCACCTATTCCCTCAGGCAGCACACTTCTCTTACCCAAAAGAATAACTACATAGACACAAAAGTAGCAAAATTATCTGAATTATAACTTCTCTCTTAAAAGCTAGTATCACCAATTATTAACCGATTACTCTGAGGGATAGTTACCATGACACCCAAAAAGAAAAAAGAATTAAGGCCAAGGTTTTTATTTTGGGGTCAGAACAAAGTCTCTACCTTAAATGTATTACATTTAACAGGGAGTCAGAAAGGAAATGTAATGGGGCTTCACTCTTCCAGGAAGCCCCACCCCATATCTGACCACGAGCACGCACAATAGTATAGGCGCCCTGCCCCCCTGTATGTCTATAACACCTGGCCATGCCCCTACTGTCAGAATGACCACCCTGCATCCTATGGATTATACATCAGTCTCTCTACCATGCAGTAAATATCTCGGAAGCACCAACCATTGTTAGTCATCCTTGTACTCAACCAATCTCAGTTCCTAACTCATTTAAGGCACCCGATAACTGTTAAATTAAGACTACATGGAACAAAAAAGGTTACACTTACAAGTATTTCTGAACCCCCCCTCAGTTCATCAAAGCATAACAAACACAACATTCTTATAAGGATGGAAAACTACTGTCTACTTTTCTTTCTGAGTAGAGGAGCCAGTGTGAAAAATGGCACTGAAATGAGAATACTTGGGGTACCTTTCAACTGAAATGAACACTCATACAAGATGCTATAACTCAGCGATTTTCAACCCTTCTCATCTCATGGCACACATCAAACTAATCACTAAAATTCTGCAGCACACCAAAATATATATTTTTTGCTGATGTGACAAAAAATTAAGTATAATTTTGATTCATGCACACCAGGGAGCTATTGTTGTGTTGGCTGTTATCATTTTTTAATTTGACAATCTAAAGAAAAGAGGTCAGTGTCCCCAACTAAATAGTCAGGTAGTGCATGTTTTAAAAATTCTTGGGGCACACTGGCTGAAAACTGCTGCTATAACTGAAAGTAGAGTTGGTTGGTGTAAATGGAAGAAAAAAACGCTATGGACAAGGGACTTTCATTCCATGACTAGCTAGAGCTCAGAGAGAACCTGGCAGAAAGTGAAGTTCTTTGTCTATGTTGATTCATTCCTGACAATACCAGAAAACCTGACTATCCCGGCATTTTGACCATGGCTGTTTTGTGGCATTAGGTAGGAGGACCAGCCTGAAGAGAACCCGGGACCAATTTCTGACACAAAGCTTGCAAAGGCAAAGCTGCTAAGCTGATCATCTACCATGGCCAACAAAGTCTAAGGACATGGCCAGTGGTACTAGAGAAAAATCACTGGATGAGTACATCAGAGAAGTCCCTCTTGCCAACTGTTAAACCTAGTCGGAGATTTCCACGGGGTGTTTGTTCCCTTATTGATTTTTCTACTCTGTAACCAGTTACAGAATGCAAAGATGAACGGGAAACAGCCTTGGCCCTGGAATCAAGCCTCGTCCTACTCAACTATTTTTATATCTGGCTCCCTGCCGTCACCCCTAACAGTGTCAGGAAGGCCCTCTCATCTCCTGTTCATCCCTCATGATTTAATGGGAGAATATATATAATATTCTGTCTTACTAAACAGGCTTCACATTAAGGACAATTGCTATCAAGGAGTCACCCTTAAAGTTACTCTTTGTGTAAGGTGACCAAATACTTTATCATTAAAATGCAGACAATTTTGGGAAAAATAGCAATCTATTTGGGGATTGCTATAAATAATAGTTCAAGCATAATAGATATATCTAAGTCTGTCCCAGGCAAACCAAGAGAGATGGTCATCTATGCTTGGTGACACTTCTGAAAACTTCAAATGCTTGATGACTCTTGAGACCTCCTGTCCTGATTTACAGGAACACACATTATTTCTTATATGAAAAGTACTATGTGAGAGGTCAGCCTACAACTGTATCATAAGGAATGTGCTTCTTCTTTCTGGCATACAGACCACACAGGTGGGTTATCCTCTACCCTACGCCATGCACACTGACATACAAAGCATACCATTTATCATCATAGCAAAATCCACAGCAATGTAATGATAACAACTGTACTGCTGGTGGGAATGTACTTTGGTGCAGCCACTATGGAAAACAGTATAAGGGGTTCCTCCAAAAATTAAAAATAAAACAACCGTAAGATGTGGCAGTCCTCCTTTCAGATATTTATCCAAAGGAAACAAAAACACTAAAAAAGATATTTGCATCCTTATGTTCATTAAATCATTATTTATAATAGCAAAGACATGGAAACCACCTAAATGTCCACTGACAAATGAATGTATAAAGAAAATGCATTCTATATACAATGGACTTTTTATTCAGCCATAAAAATAAAAAGGAAATCCTGCTATCTGAAACATGGATAGACCTTGAGGGTATTGTGCAAAGTGAAATAAATCAAAAAAGACAAATAATGCATAATCTCATTTATATTTAGAATCTTAAAAAAAAAGTATAGAAATAGAACAGACTAGTGATTGCCAGAATCAAGGGGTGGGAAGTGAGTAAAATGGATGAAAGAATCAAAAGGTACAAATTTCCAGTTACAAAATAAATGTGTCATGTGTCATGGTGACTATAGTTAATAATACTCTATTGTATATTTGCAAGTTTTTAAGAGAGCAGATCTTAAAAATTATCCTGCATAAAAATATATGTAACTATGGGTGACATATTTTTAACTAGACTTATTGTGGTAATCATTTTATAATATATACATATATCTGTATCACTGAAAGTAGTATAATGCTATATGTCAATATACTCAAATAAATAAGTATACACATACACATAATGACAACATCTACCCGTGTTTCCTGTGGGTTAGTCACTGTATTAAGACCTATGTCACACCTCCCACCAAGTCCATGGGTAGATACAACTGACATCTCATCTTTTACTGATGAGGAAAAGGAGCCCTAGAGAAGTTAAAACAAATCCAACAAGAGGGTGGAGCTAGGTTTGATACAAGTCAGTCTCCTTCAAGGCCCACTTTCTTAAATACCTCCACAGTATCTCCTAGAAGATCTCACTCAGAAGGGACAGTTAGGCTAGACCAAAATGAAAGGCAGTAATAACCATGACAATGATCCCAGCTACCCATTACTGAGACTTTAGGGTATACAACTCCACTTAATCTTCTACATCCATAACTTCACTCCCATGGCTCCCTAAGAAGCGAGTGTTATTATCAATATTCAACCCAGTTACAGATGGGAAAACTGGGGATTCTAGAGGTCAAATCACTTGCCTAGGGTACAGCCAATATGTGGAAGATGCAGGACTTGAATTTAAGGCCAACTCCATGGTGATCTCCACTGGGTTAGAAGGCCCTCTGTGAAGGAAAGAACATGGAAGGAGGCAGGAAGAAACATGTGGCCACACGCTAGGAAACAGCACAACAGGGCAGTGTGTCAAAGATAGACTGTGACCATGTCATGCACAGATGGCCATCTGAATTTATCTTGAATCTGTTAGAGAGACCATGACTGTGTCATGTACAACTGGCCACATGAATTCACCCTGAATTTGCTAAAGAAGGGAAAGTAGTAAAGAATTCTGAGCAAGAGGAAAGTCATAAAGGGATCTAAATTTTCCCATATTTATGATACTTTTATGTAGGTTATTTAGAAAGAAAATATATGTTTATGTGAAGTTGTTTTTCAGTGATACGTCTCCCACCTGAAGACTGGGAGCAGTTTGATTTTTGCATATCAAATACTTCTAGCACTGTCAAATCCCTTCTGTTATCCACATCCCATCTGCTTTCCCCCCACCCTAAAATTCTAATACTTGGCCCACATTTTAAGAAAAACAACATACTCACAAATCCCTTAGCTTGTTCCATGTTGAATAAAAGAAAAAAATACATAATTGACATAGCTTGTTTACTCATCCAGTTTTCATGCTAAGGCAGATCAAGCAACATATTTTTTTAAACTTTCTCAATTCATCGCCTGACTTTTTTGTAAGTAACCTAGAAAAGTCAAGTGGAGCATTAGCGCTTTTTACGTGCGTTGGTTAACACTGCCATCTCCTGTAACAACCACCCTAGGGTAGAACATAGCAACTTAAAAAGCAAAATCCCTTAGGTAATATGTATTCTGTTGAAATGTAGAGAAAGCACAATCTTCACTTTCTTTCAAAATTATGCATCTTTTCTTTTCATCACTGCCATTTCCCTAGAAAATATCAACCAATGTTATACAAGTATATAATCATGATCAAATCATCTAACAAGATGCACAGTAAATATAGTTTAACACTCAGGTGTTATTGCAAAAGCACTGAGAATTTTGTTTTTATATGCTACTGATGTTTCTAATAGTTGTTATTACATTCCTTTTACGATGGCTTGAAACATTTGCTCAGTTCATACCAAAAGAGAAGGAAGGTAAATTGGCAAGTGCCTTGTTTATGAGTCATATGTGATGTTTGTCTTTTTTTATCGGAATTATTCCTTGAAATATGTGTTATTACCCTCAATTTTATAGTCAGGTAAATTATAGCTTAAGTAATCAAAGTAGAGCTGGGATGAGAACTGTGTTCTTCTGACTATGTATAGTTCATGCTTATTATAGGCGAAGAAACAAAGAGACAAATATCCCCCAATTCTAAATGCTAGAGACTGCTACCTAATCCCTTTCCTCTTCTGAAACATGCACTGAGACAATATTCCTAGTCTCTCTTGCAGTTCATTACGATCACCTAATGAATTCCAGCCAACAGAATGTGAGCTGATGTGATATGGTCCCTGCAAAATCCCCACATACAACTCCATGCTCTTTTCCCCTTTTAAGTGGCTGGAATAAACACAATGCCCAGGTCATCTGCAGGAGCAACATGTTGAAGAGGGCAGAGTGGAACAATGAAAGGAGGCTGGATCTGTGAGTCACCATTTAGAGACAGATTGAGAACACCACATTGGGCCTTGATGTGACTAAGAAATAACTCTTTATTGCAGTAAGCTATGAGAATTGGCAGTTTATGGTTTATAGAAGCTAGCATTACTTAACATACTAAAAGAGAAAAAAACAATCTAAGTAAGTCATAATAGGAAACAACAGTCAATCTAGAGATTAAAGTACAACCATTAAAACAATATTTTTAAAAAATTTATTATTTGGGTAATGCTCATGTTATAATGTGGAATTTTAAAAGGTACAGGACTGTATGACTAGTAATTTCCCAAGTGAAAAACAAATATTCCCTCTCAATTACATTTATGTAAATATGTACACAGAAATTAATGTTGCTGACTGAACAAATGAATACATAAAAAATGGAAGAAAATATGTTATATTGTCCAGTTCCCTCTGGACAATGGGACAGGAGGAAATTTTTACTTCCTTGTACTTTTCTGTAATTTTAAAAATCAATATAATGAGCATATTCCTTTAATAAACAAGAGATTTGTATATGTTTAAGATTTCTTTAAAAAGGCCAATACCTTCAGACAGACAGGTAATATAGGCTAGTGTCATGCCCCTCTACCCCAGGGAGGGTTTTTTAACATTTACAGCCCCATCAGGCAGCCTCTAGACATTCAGAACTGCCAAATGCACACTGCAGGAGAGTCGAAGATCCCCAGGAAAAATCGTTCACAGGAAAGCGCTGGAGGAGACGGTCTTTGTTCATTCACAATGAGGAAGCTTTAAAAAACAAATTAATAAATATCTCCATTAATGATATACACTGAAAAGAAAAAAGTAAAAGTATGTCACTTACTGTGGCTATACAATCATGTGCAGGCAGAGATCTCGTGATATTCAGAAACAGTTCTTAAAGAAAAGTCTCTCTTTTAATTTAAATGAGGATGACATGAGATCACACTCACAAAATGCTCAGCACATGCCAGGCACATGGCCGGAGACGAAAGATTAAATGCCACTACTAGTATTTTTATTGGTTAAAGGGTGAAAAGATGAATGAATCCTTGTGTTATTAGACTGTCAAAATCCAAGCTGAGGCACTGACTTTCAAAGCACCGTTATTTGTTCCTAAGGAAGCTGATAGGAAGCTACATTCAAAGCCTTCCTGCCCACAGCCTGCCTTGATCTCACCCTTCACTATATAGCTATCCTGCTCCTTCTATTTGTGAACATGCGACAATTAGGGAAAAGATATTCTAACACAGAAAAATTCTAAGATGACAACCAGAGAAACTCGCTTATATTTGCAGACTCAGGAAGGAGAGAAAAGAACATTATATAAAAGGGGTACTTCTTTGCAAAAAGACATACAACAGGAAATGAGAACCTCTTCATACATTTTGGAAATGTCTCTAATGCCAATTCAGGTGTTTCTTTAAGGAGAATTTCGAAGTAAACATTAGTAAATGAAAATTTTCTGAATAACAATATTTATTGAGCATTTACTATGTCTCAGCGATTACTGTCTTACTTATGATAACAGTTTCTGTCTGAGTGAGTCAGGATTGTCAGCAATAAGCAACTGAAATTGACTGTAGCTGAAAAAAGCATCAAGTAAATTACAAAAAGATATTGGGAGGTTCACATAATCACCATGGAGGTGGGAGAATGAGGCTCAAAAAATGGGAAGTAACAAAGGGGCCTGCAGAAGCCAGGAAGAGCCAGATCTCACCACGGACATGGCCATGAGGCAGGCACATCACCATTATTTCTGATAAGCAGACCCTGCTGCAACCTCTGATGGTCTGTGTTTGCCTGACCCTTGCTTCTTTGCATTCCTGACTCCAGATTCAAAATAACAGGCATCTGATGCAGTGGTAAATGAAGATTTAATATGTAGAACCCAGGTTATCCTGGCCTGTCATTATAAGATAATAATGACTATCATCTCAACAGAAGGGATATAAGATCTTTTGGCAAGATCCTTACCACATAATGTGGTATGACAAAGCCACAACAATACAATCAAGAAGGCTTGTGATGCATTTATTGTCTTGGGATTAATAGTACGTGTCAATCAGCAGTCAACAGGTAGTTCTTTTTTCATATAAAATATAATTCCCTAATGGTTTAAGTAATTCTCTGGGCTTTAGGATGAGATTATATATACAGCTTATCTTTTTCATATATATATATATATATGAAAAAGAATAAGCTATCATATTAACAAATAAAATCATGCTGTAGCTAAAAGTAACCTAAAGGTACGCAAGTTCAATAAAAGCTTATTTCCATTTTAAAATGCAGGTCATTAGCTCAGAGAATATTAATTTCTCCACTCATATTTCAATTTCTTTCCCAGCAAAAAATAAAACTGAACTTTTGAAATACAATCTTCTTGCTTAATCAAATGTTCAGAGTTCAAAGCAACATAATGGAATAATTAACAAATTGTGGCAATTTCAAAAACTAAAAAGTGGAGATCCTAATAAAGTTTCATATATGCTTAATGCAAAAACCCTTAAGGCAGGCATTTAGAATTATGTGAGACACAATCCTTCATTCACCTTTAAAGAGAATTGAAAGGTAACATCAAGATTAGTTATGCATACATGCACACAGTGGGTATTCTATAATTATCTGTTGATTTTATATATTAAAGTTAACCTACAGAGGAGAACAAATGTAATTAATAAACTTCCTGAGAAAATTGTAGGCAAGAAAAACAATTCCTTATTTTAAGTGTGATTATAAAAGGCAGATCATTCAAACTGTTAAAGAAATGACTATTACCCACATATTAAAAACTTAATTCACCAAGCCAAATTAACTCTCTCAATCAGACATAAGTCCATTTTCTGTGCAAAAAAATAAGGCTCTCACTCAGTCTCTTATCATTCTGAATTGTGTTTGAGAAACAAAACATATGCATTATCCATTTTAAACAAATGCTCAAATTAACAAGTTTTTCATAACTATATGGTAAAATATTCTATTGCCCAAAAAGATACAACAAAATGAATCATTAAGAAAATATCTGCAGATCACACAATTTCTATAAATTGCTCCACAGAACCTGCCACTTCTAGTTTTAATTCAACCTTCTAATTTTATTAATATGCATTTCCCATCTTAAAAATGATGACTCACACATAAAAATCTCCCAAGAACATCATTATCAAGTTAGCAAAGAGGAAAAATGCTTGGGGAGGAGATTAAATCTAATCGGGCTGGGTAGAAATCCCATCTTCATCAATTATTAGCTGTAGAAACTTGGCAAGTTTTAATCTTATATTGCTTATTCCATTGCTTTGCAAAATAACCACGCTATAGTACTAATGGCAGGATTTGGTACCTGATTGAATATGACAGACATGAGAGGCATTCGAGATGGCCTGGAGGTACCTCAGTTGGGTTAAGCAGAGAGACACAGAGGAACAGACGGTTTAGAGCAACCAGAGACAACCAGTTCCATCTGAGCCAGGAGAGATGGAGACACTCATAAATGGGTGGCCGACAGACAATCAGGAATGTGGGTTCAGACACAAAGAAGATCTGTAGACCCACACAGAGATTCCTGGAATCATGGGCATGCCTAACATCGATATCTATTTTCAAAATATTTTATTAAATGTCATGTTATTTTAAAACTACATCCCAATATGAAGTAGAAAGGTAAGCATATACATTTAAATAATTTATAAACTTTCTGAATTAAAACATTAAAATATGAACAATAAGATACTGATTATTACATATCTCTAATTTGTCTATAAATTTGAATCCTGACATCAGTAAAGCCCTTGAAATTATATGCTGCTGCTGCTACAGATAATGATGATGATGATAGCAATAAAATCTTACAGAGCACTTACTGCACGTTAGTCATTATTATCCTTCTATGTAATTTTTTTCATTAAAATATCATAATTATAAAACAGAGGTCCCATTTTAAGGACAATCAGAAAGATATATGTGCCATCCACATACATAAGATTTTAACCTTAACCTCAAATCTATTTCATAAAACTGCAACTGTGTTCTTGGTTCTTATCAATTTGTAGTGACAAAAATGTAAACACTGTGGAGTTTTGTCAAAATCTTATTTTGATTTCTCCAGGCAATTTCAGTGACATGCACACTTCTTTTTATATAATATTTACTAGCACCTCAATTCATTGGAAGAGGAGATGGTCCAATACTATAAATTTCCCCTCTGCTCAAAATTGTCCATCCAACAACAAAAACCAGAGGAGACCTTTCTTCTACAGCAAATGCTCGCTGAGTAAGAGAAGGATTACTCATGCATTCACCAAATGAGGTCCTTGGATTCATTCTTTTAATTCCCTTTTAGCTCTAATCAATACCACAGAGAGGCCCTCCCACGGCTATGCCATATAAAGGATTGTCACAGGGATGTGGCAAGCCATGCCATTCTCAAACTTTTATCCAGTTTGATTTTCCTCAAAAACAGTCCTCAAAAACCAAAGTGGATTTTTCAAAAGTTTATTTTCATTTTTTAGTTTTATTTCTCATTTACTTAAACTTGCTTCATTGTCTTTTCCCTCCCTTCACCCTGGCCCCAGCATATAAATGTCACCTTGCTAATTCCTCCAGAGTACAGTTTTCTGTCTTTCAGACACAGTATACAATCCTCAATCACAAAGCAGTGGCTAAATAAATGCTTATAAAACAAATTCATGACTAAGAAGCCAATTAGTTCATTAAGTCCAAAGCCCCATGAAAGTCTAAAAAAGAAGTCCTCCCAGTTGTGCCGGAGGGGGCTGATCAGCTCTAGCAGAATTCCCTTAAGAAGGACCCTTGGACCTGGAACACTAATATGTCAGCACATTTAAGAAAATAAGGGGGAAAATGAAGACCAAAACCAACATGAACTTTACATTTCTTTGCTCTCATTACCTAATCCCCAAAGCACAGGAGTATAAAGCAAAAATGATCCACTCACATAAAAAGGTTTGGATATTAATCTTTACTGAATCTATAATCAGTTTACTGAGGAGCACTTATCTAAGTTTAGGGCTAGTTTTACTGTGTTTTTTTTCACCATAAAAAAGTTTTGATAGTTTTGAAAATGAAACCAATTTTCATTTCTTAAAATATTGGCTCTCTCACCTAAAACTAATACCAAATAATACTAAATATGAACTGTAACTGAAAAATAAAACTAAAACTTATTTATCAGTTGCTCTCAATTTCTACATTTAGCATCTGAAAATTACAAATTAATTTTTTTCCATAATGTAACTTCTGAGGATAAAGAGGGCTTGCTTATCTTCCATAGCTATATCCACGGTGCCTAATACATGGTCGACAATAAATAGTTATTGAAGGAAAGAGTAAATAAATATACATTTCAAATGACAAAACACAGGAAGGATATGGTGTATAAGCATCTGAAGGAACTTTGAAAGGGAGAGGAAAGAAGAACAGCAACCAGCTGAAGCGCCTCACTGCTTCCTTTTAAAAGAGCACAGAAAATGAGAAAATTGGGATAGGAAGCCTGCCTCTACCTCACATTCTCCAACTTGGCTGAGTCCTGGACAAGGCCAGTTAGTAGCTGCTCTATTCTTCACTTTTCACAGGCAACACCTGCTCTCCAAGGCTACAGACAGAACAGCACAAGCAAAATCTCCTCGTGTCCAGACCTGAGCTGTCCAATATGGGGGCCATCAGCCATGTGTCTGCCCAAGCACATGACATGTGACTGGTGTGAAATGAGATGTGCTGGAGCTGTAAAGTATAAACTGCTTTTGTGAAGATTAGAACCAAAAAAGAACGTAAAACATCCCATTGATAATTATTTTATGTTAATTATGTTAAAATCCTATTTTGAATATATTGAGGTAAACAAAGTATATTATTAAAATTAACTTCACCCATTTATTTTTAGTCTTAAGGTGACTTAGAAAATTTAAAAATGTTTATGTAGCTCACATTGTATTGATGTTTCTACCAGACAGTGCTACTCCAGACCAACAATAGAAGAGTTGGATGCCACCAGAAGGAAAGTCCACTGAAAAACAGACAGTAGGATCTGATTCCTAATTTCTCAATCTATAACTAGAGACACTGGTTAGATTTTCTACCATGTATCAATGCAGTCTTCCTTAAAGAAATACAACACCATTGGGAGATAAAGACCATTAGCCTTGATTTATAGGTAAGGAAACTGAGGCACTGATGTAAAGTCAGAGCTGGTAAATGAGATGGCAAAACACTGAACCAAAGTCACCTTGACTTTGAAATACATGTTCTTCCATTTTATCTGCACAGTCACTCAAGGGGAACTTTCCCCATGTTCTAAAAGACTTAAAAAAGAACATCAAGTATCTTACCTGTCTACCATGCTATTGGCTTCTCTTTGACACTCCATACCCTTCCACCACATTTCTCTGAGCCACTAAACCACAGATAAGAGAACTGGGTGAAATGTTAATAAAAGCTGAAGAAAATTACCATAGGGTAACATCCCATATGCTGCTCTCTCCTATAAAAAAATAGTTTACCTAATTGGGCTTTTTTGGACAGATACTGCAGAGAAGAAAAGTTCCCTGTGGTATCTGTCACTGTTATTATAACCCACAACAATGCAATTTTACTGGTGGGAAACAGCTGCCTGTGAATTCACTGATTTGGGCCAATGTACTTCACCTGTATGTGTAAGCTTACTTAGTTTCTTAGCAGCCTCCAGAGCCTCATTTGCAGTGTCCACTACAAAGAATCTTTGAACTTTCACTCCATTGTCAGCCATCAGTTTCTTGCTCTGGTATTCCTGAAGGTTCAGCCACCGTCTGGAAGTTAACTGAACTGCCTAGAGAAATTGGGGAGAGAGGTAAGAACACATTAATAACCAGAGAAATAACAGTCAACCTATATGGCCAGTCTTATTATAGGTATCCTCAAATGGCAATCAGCAACACAGATTTTAGATGAAAGAAAAATGTATATAAATTCTTCATGCTTAATTGTTTTTCTAATCAAAATGTTAAAGATAACTACATATATAAATGCATGCAATATTTAAGAAACTATGAAAACAGTAAGATCTGCATCTAGTTAACAGTAATGTACCTATCTTGATCTCCTGGTTTTGACAATGTATAAAAACTAAGATGTCAACATTAGGGGAGGCTAGAAGGATACAAAGTACTCTCACACTATTTTTACAACTCTCTGTAAGTCTTTAAGTATTTTAAAATAAAAAGTTATTTTTATAAACAATAAGGATTCTATTACATAGCATATGCCTCCACCATCCTTACTCCAGACCAAAAGAAAAAAATTCACAGCATTATTTCATTACCTGTATGAACATTGTTAATCATTATAAGGTAGCTCAGGAAAATTTTTCTAACACTTGGAGGTCAATGGACCACAGACTAATCCATTTTTTACCACAGTTTTTAATGGAGTCTAGGTATAATTATTACATGTTTAATGAGATTATCTTTCACACACCAAAGCTGAGTTCAGTAACCTGAAAGTGTCATCATTAATTAAACTAGTTCCTAAAAACTGAAACTGGTGTATGAAAGTCACCTTGCTATGTATCAATTAGTTTTTATCTATGCAGAGAGAAGATAATCAAAGGACAGAATAACATGGATAAATAGATTCTTTGCATTTTCTCCAGTAAGATCAACAGCATTCCCTATCAAATTTGTAAGTCCAATGTTTAAAAGAAAAAAGAAATAGGAAAAAATAAATATACTTAGTCTAAACTCACTTCCACCCATGAGTCATGATGCAGAGGATCCACTGCTCACAGGAGCTAGGATGACAACGCCCCTCATGCACAAAGACACCAAAACATCAATCACACAACTGATCACAGCCCTGGTGGTAGACTTCCTTACACTCTCCTTGTGGTTTCTGTCAAGAGCCTCAGTGGATGTTCAAGTCAGGAGCACAATGACCATCAACTGAGGTCCACAGGGCTTTACCAGATGGAACCATGAGCTTTCAGCATCTCTGTGTCTTTATTTTAAAATGACATTTTATTCTGAAATCTCCAAGCTATGATGCATGGAGCTCTTTCAGACAACAGCCATTCCAAAGAGGCCCAGCACCTTGCAATTTTACGGGGTTCTACTCAAGGGCAGAGAATGTGTCATCATCGTCTTTGTGTCTTTATAAAGAATGTGATGGTGCTTGGCATATGAAGATACTCAAAAAATACCAGTTAGATATGCAAATGAATAAACCCTGCCTTTTGTCCCCTTATTCAAATAATTTTTCATTCCCAGAAACTGACCTTCTCTAAAAATAAAAAGTCCTTCAGACCTGAAATAAACATAATTTACACACACTTTTAAAAAATTCAAATTCTGACATGATTAAATCTAAAGATATATCTCTGTTCTATCCTTATTAATATTGGAAATGATGTTTTTAATATTGAGATTGCCTGCACTTCTTTAGAAATTAATATACTGGGATAAAAATAAATTGCCAGGTAAGGAATTGTCACATAATGTACTCGACATTGTATAACTGGATGTGATTTGTTCATCTTAATTCTAAACTTTTTAGAAGTCTTAATGAAACATTAATAATTTTAAAACACAAAATTTCAAAAATGAACTTGTTCATTGTCTCAATAGTCTTAATAGCATATCACATAACAGACCAAGAAAAACTCAAGTATTAGGTGTTCAGTAAAAGCTCCCTAAAGAATAAAAAGTTTACACATTAGATATGTGCCATATCCTGGGACACTTTTTAAAGACAAATGGGGAAGGATTAATAGATTAAGTCTATGTTGACATGCCAATTTAAAGCAGTTAACAGAAAAAGGAAAAAAAATATGGTTTGTAAAGAACATTTGAGAAAGACTAAAAACAACCACGGTGTGGTCACAGTCAATTCTTTTTCATCAGAATACTCACTGTATTAATTTTGGCTATTTTAATGCAATCTGCTGCAAACTAATTGCAATTGATCCAGAGACCAGCTTCATAGACATATAATACGTATTGACCGTTTCTGCATTGACCCAAATGAAAGCCTGCTTAAAGTCAGTTGCAATTAAACTGAAAACTAACACAGTGAACATGGTTTTAAAGCCATTGCTGATTCCAAGCTATAACCCCACAAAGTGACTAATAACTACCTGTGTCTGTCAACCCTAAACTTGAAAGAATAGGGTCACTGACTGGGTCTAAAACTTCATTAACTCAACTTCATTCACTAAGAATTTGTGACATATCTAGAGAGGAAAAAGTTAAGTCTATTTTTGTATTTTCAAGAGGAAGAAAAAACAAAGAGACACATGCTAAGCAAATGGATGGTGTAAAGTATGTGGAAATGTAATCAAATGTTGAATAGTAATAACAATAATGAGAACAATTCTACTACTGACTGAGCACTGACCATACATTAGGCATCATGCTAAACACTCATGTATGGAACAATCAAAACAATCATGAGAAGTCAAGCATTTTATCGTTCTCAACAGCGGTCATTAGGGCAAACCAACAAATATCCCTAACCTTCCTTCTTCCACGCATTTTCTAGCCTTAGCTGAAGTTAGATGAGGCCTGTAACTAGCTCTGGCTGGTACCATATTTTGCTGCATATAATGCACCCCATGTTTTTGTGGGCATTATATATAGGATTATGTGATCATTGTACCCCTGTATAATGCACATCCTTATCTTCCCTCAAAAATTTGAGCAAAAAATTGCACATTATACACAGCAAAACATGGGTAAGTTGTAAATCCATATGGTATGTGACACACCTGGGCCAACACATAATTAACCAACCCAACCCTCCCACCCACAGAAGTCCGCTCTCTCCTGACCCAAGGAATGGCAGTATTCAATGTGGCAGTGGATGTACCAGCCAGGGGCCAGAGTGAGGACTGACATGTCCCCAGATGACTCACAATGAATGCAAGGTGAAAAATATACCTTTGTAAACTTTTAACCAATGAGATTCTGGAAATTATTTCTTACTGTTGCAGAACCTAGCCTCTCTATAGAACCTTGCCTGCCCTAACTATAAAACCATCTTACAAATTAGGAAACAGAGGATGAATGGGTGGCCCAAGATCACAGGAGGCTGTCGATCAGCTTCTCTAATCAACAGTACTGATAACTGTGTAATACTGCTGGTTCCCTGTATTTGGATTCCAGCTTTAAAATCCCAGAGGCCCCCTGGTAATAAAGACTGGAAAGAGTAAAATCATGTTCCTATCTTCAAATGCCAACCAGGAATATAACCCTCATGAAACGCTGACCCAAGACGTGTAACAAAAAGTGTAACTGCACCAGACTTTGGGAGGGAGGTATGAATAGGTGCTGTCCTAAGACACTAAAATGATAGAAGTCATTCTTTTTTCAATTCTTAAAAAGAAAGCTACCTATTAAAATGCAAAACTAGTATCTCAACTACAGAAGTCAGGCCTTGCTCCAAAAACACATGAACTCTGGAATTGAAGCAATGGAAGGGAGTTTAAAGATCGCCTGATGCAGGGCCTTTCAATAGTTTCTGCCAGTTATTTGCCTGCAGCTCCCCCTATGCTCTTTTCCATCCAGATTCTGCCTAAACTTGAGGCTCTACTCAGAGACTGGACAGGCTTTGTCTTCCTCTTTCTGAGTTGGGCATACACTCTGGCAGTGACTCCATTTCCTCTCAAGTTCCAGGTCCTTCCAGACAACACTTTCTTCCATAATTCCAGTCCCACCATCTCTCCCATCATGCCTCCTGCACCCATCAGCTGGCCCTGGCCTCATAATGGTGCATCCTTCCATTGCTTGAGCTGGTAAAGGAGACCTCCTGTTTACCTTCCATTGGCTCTAACATCTTGACAACCAGTTGTCTTTCCTGTTAAAGTCTATTAAAAGACCTGATGCTCTACAGAGCCTGTAGGCACCCCTTCAAGGCAGAGGAGCAAAGGAAATGGCAGTGCCCCATTTATGAAGGCAACACTGGTGACACTGGGACCCTGCTCTGTGCAGTTTTCCAGGCAGGCATGACTCATACACTCAGATTCCAAGGTACATAAAGACTACTGGGGTCCAACCTCCTTTTTTTTTTCCACAGTCAGGAACCTGAGGCCTAAAAACAGGACTTAATGTGCCTAGGATCCTACAACGAGCCAGAAACAGGATGGGAACTGGACAAATTGCAATTTTCTTTTGCTCTTTCATACAGATTTTGGTAAAGTGATCATATTAGGGACAGTATCATGTTCTCAAAACAGCAAGGCGGGTAAGCACCTGCGTTAGGTTTCTTTAGGACTTGTATACTGACCTCCAGCTCCTCTCCCTTCCATGTCTCTGGAAGAGCAATCATTTCTAAACTAGAAGGGAAAGGGAAAAATGCAACTTAAAAGAAAAGCTGTGCATAAAGATTTAAGGGCCAAGGTAACAAGGGAGCAGAGGTGGAAGAAAAAGAATGAAAAATGAAAGAAAGGACAAAAACAACAAAGAGGTAAAAATACAATCACTGAGAGGGCAAAAATTCACGCCCACCCCCCCAAAAAAAATCAAAGCATGAAATTAGACAGCTACACAGAAAAAAAAATGACACAATTGAGAAACCAATGGCCCCATGGTTTTAAAATTAGAGGTGTGGAGACTACTGAAATAGCACCACAGAAGGAAAAAATCAATAAAGGGAGTCTAGAAAGTAATGTCATTGAGCTGGGCACCCCAGAAAGGGAGGATGTGTGAGCCACACCTGCCCACTGGCTCTGCTCTCACAGTCTTCAGCCTGAGTTTCCACAGCAATTCTGCTTCACTCAAGAAAGCAGCATCAAGGGGTATTAGAAAGAGCCACAAACTCACTAGTAATCAAAAAACCAGAAAATAAAATAAAAATGAAAAGCCATTCCTTCAAAAGGAATGAAGGTTTGATAATGTCACTATGAAGGTTCAGTGAACTGTTTCTCATACATTTGTACTTTATTTACTTGTGCAAATAAAACACCAGTGCAAACACCTTCAAAAACAGTTTGACAGCTTTTATGACAATTACAATACCCACCCACATAGACTTCTTGGTTCTAACCTAGCAAAACACTCACATGTGTACTGGGGATACAGACAGAGATCTTTTGTGTAGCGTTATACATAGTAGAAGAGAAAGTTAGAACAAAAAAAATACCGGCTAAATAAACCCCAGTATATCCAGACTATATGAGGTTTGAAAATAATCTGTGCCAATACAACAGCACCCAGTATCCCTGTGTGCTCTGACATTTTTACTTCTCTTGTACTAGCGTGCCAAAACTTTTGAGCAACCATATGCCACCTTCCAGAATGCTATTTGTTAGCTGAAAGGACCTGGAAACCACAAGCAGAGAGCATGGAGTCAAGGGGTTGAATCAGCCCAGATTATGGAGTTAACACATGGAGGACCACAGCCTGAGAGTCACCTGACCCACGTTTGCACAAATGAGTAATATATCTGTGATGTGTTTAATCTCTGATGTGTTTACCACTGAGATCTTGGGAATGACTTGTAATAAATAGTATCATTGGCCAGTCTAGTCTGATAACTATGAACATCCTAATGCTGATCATTCTCCAAGGCACATTACTAAAAGAAATCATCAAGTCTCTTTCAATATATAAAATAGAATAACATTTATACTTCAGACAAACATGTCCACTCACCAAGCAACATTCTGTATCTTTTAAAAATAGAGCCCTGAATAAGTTAAATGTATAAGAAAAGGTTCAGATGAAGTTCATCAAGCTTAATGCCAGAAAACTTGAGGAGGGCAGACCAGGAAGACAGTAATCAAAGGAGGACTTAAACTAATCTATAGTTTTAAAAAAATTATGGAAAAAAATCATTGATTATTTTTAACTATTTCAAAAATTTTACTAACTCCAAAAAACCTAGAAGTTGGATTTAACAGTTTATTATGATTTATAAGTGTCATTTAAAAACATCAGTCCATTAAATCACATAGAAATAAGTATGCAAAAAGTTTACAAAACAAAACATACTTTGAACATGTTTAAGTACAGCAATTATCTGAAATTCCA
This sequence comes from Tonatia bakeri, assembly GCA_004024845.1. Lineage (NCBI taxonomy): Eukaryota > Metazoa > Chordata > Mammalia > Chiroptera > Phyllostomidae > Tonatia > Tonatia bakeri. The sequence continues at coordinate 96,608 of PVIA01001537.1, forward strand.
GATTTTTCAGTCACTTCATTATTATGCTATGGCAGTTGAGTGATGTTTCACTTCAGTTGGAATAAGTCTCCTATACCCAGTTTCAGTGCAGATTCCAACTTCTATGTTATCTTCTGTCATTTGCCCTTCAAAGCTTTCCTTTAGGATTAATATGGCTGTATGAATGCCATCTTCAAGTTCTAGATCTTCACTGTATCTTTCACAGGAAGTTTTCCCATTCACATAATTCTTTCCCATTGCCATGGCTTTCCAGGCAAAGTAAGCTCCTCATGTATCTGAAATAAATATGGTCATCCAACCACAAATTAGTAAAAAATTCCAAATGGACAGATACCACCTGACTGGGTATATTCTTGCATCACAGAAGCTATTCTCTGTACCAGCTGAGCTGTGGGAACAGGTTCTTGGTAAACAAGGTAATATTGCCAAGCTAGCTTTCGAGCTCAGTGCACAAGCATTCTATAATCTGGACCCACACCACTATATATATATAGTGTATATATACCAAGCCTGTATGTTTGTACTTGTTTCCACTTTATATACACTTCACTCATCATACAAAATGGATTTCTGTTTCTTCTCTGTTGCTAATACCACACCATTTGCAGCAATAATTCCCACTGAAGAAACTCCACCAGCTACAGCAGCTGAAGCATATTCAATCTGGACAAATTTACCAACAGGCTGGATGTAGTCAACGAAAAGCTGTAACCATGCTCCACTACCTTTACCTGGAGAGTCAAAGCACTGATCATTTATTATTTGTGTAATGAAAATCAATCTACTTAAAAACAACATTGAGATGAAATACACAAAGCTAGGCTTTAACATAACTGCATAGCCTTGAGTCTCTATTAACTTGTCTGGAAAATGAAGGGCTTACGCCCTTATTTAAAGTAGCTAAGTTCTTGACATACAGTACGTACAAGTGGAGGTGGTGGGGACAAAAGCTTGTATTCTCTGTCACACAGAACTACCTCCTATAAACTCCTGCTATTCCATAGGAAGAGGCTCTTTTTGAGCTCTCAACAGCAATGAGACAGAGGAAAACAAACAAGGGATTAGCTGTAAATTCAGAGGAAAATCTTGTTATGGGCAAAACAAGGAAGGCAGTTGCGCAGTGGGCTATGGAAGGCCAAAAGTTGGTATGTTTGTTATAGTTCAGTTTTTGCCAATGTCATTCTGCATGCAAATTAGCACCCATAAATCTACCTTACTCATGTTACCAAGGAAATACTAGGCTCCAAATAAACATTTTGATGCAGATGAAAAGACAGATCTCAATACCAGTATCATAAAATAAAAGGCCTGATTGCTTAAAACACACTGTGATAAAAAAGCCACTTCACTGTTGCCCTGTAAAAGAGATTAAGTGGAATCCTATTTTTAAGAGGAAAAATAGTGATAATGATAATAAAAAATAGTAATATTTTTCTGTTTGGCTCTTAATGTGATAATGCCAGCACATCAACTCCTCCTTCAGAAAGAAAACATGGTTAAAGAAACAAATAAATAAAAGCAACTTAGTGTGTGATTAGCAGCTTAAGCTCAAGAAAAGAAAAAAATACTAATGTGAGACATAAAAGAAAGAGCAGGAATGTATGTGCTGACCCTTTGTTGTATATGATGAAAGTTTTGACCTTCTTTTGACCTGTCTATAGGGCAAGGCAAAGTATTAATTACTGAAGGCCTTGCTCTTCTTATCATCCTGTAAGAAGCTTTTGAAGCCCACAAGGCACCTTACCTCATCCCTAGCTCAGGATGTCTTATATACCTCTATGCCCCTTTCTATATCTACGAATCTCTCCTGCGTGTAAGGTTTCCATGTACAAGAGATTAAATCTGATTTTCTTTTGTAAATCTGCTTCCCATTGATTTGCTTATCTGGCCAGCCAGAAAGAACCAGAGAAGGGAAAGAGGAATTTTTCCCATTCCTCAAAGGTACCTTAACAAAGTCTTATATTTTTTAATCAAACTGAACAGTAGCTAACACGTATGAGTGCCATGAAGTTCCAGAAATTATACTCTACACTTGACAAGCATCACCTCATTTAATTCTCACCAAAATCCCATGAGGAAGAAACTGAACAAGATCCATTTTACAGATGAGCAAATTAAGGCTCAGAGAAGCTAAGTGCCTACTGAGAGTCACAGAGCCAGTCAGAGGCAGAGCCACATTTCAAACCTAAGCGTGTCTGATTCCAGCGTCTATGCGCTCCAGTGAGACTTTAACGGTGAATGGCATCCCAGCCCACTGAGCAGGGAAATAACAGGGGCAGGAGGAGCAGCAGGAGGCAGTACACAAATTTCTCTGCAGAAAGGTATAGAGCTGCCCTAAAAAAAGACGTTCAGGGGAGAAATGGGAAGCTCTGAATGAGAGAGGGATTCCTGGATGGGTTTCACTGTGTCAAAAGAATTGTGATTCTCACAAATACTGTCTGGTTCTTTTTATCCCAGGTTCAGCAGAAAGGCAGCCTATTTTTCTAAGGGGTTAGGAAATGTAAAACTCCCTGTAATCAGAACAAATGTACAGAGAGTTCACTCCCTAACTCCAGACCTCTGCTCTGCCAACAGCAAACAAGGAAGAAAAAAATACCACCTTGATAAATATTAGCATATAAATACAACAGCAAAAATATATGTATAAAAGGCCCTGAAAATACTGAACAGCATCATTTCAAAATGCCTTCCTGTGCCCTAGTGGAGAATATGCTGGCTCAATTATGTCACAGAGAATCACCCTAATTTTATACTGTGAAAAGAAGTGGGCAAGACTTACTGATAGATAGCAGGAAAACAAACTAAGGTAGCATAAATATGTATTTGCATTTAATTCCTACCAATGAAACAGAGTGCAGTCAAGAGGGGGTTCCCCAAGTAGGGATTTGAAATGGGGTCCAGAACTCAAAGTATCCAGGAAATATTAGAAAGATATATAGGATGTCCTCGCCCCTTCCCCCCACAGGTGTGAGTTGGGGGAAGAGACACATAGACCAGGAACATGCAGAGCTGTTTTGTACAGCAACTGCTGTACAGCAACAGCTTTGCAGCTAACCTCTGACATGGTCATTTAACACATCTATAACCCTTAACTGGTTGCACAGATATGTTAAATAGCTGTGGCCATGCCTTGAGCCAGGGGGATGGAAGTGACTTCCATCCAAGATATAACAGGGGGGGCAGGTCCACCTGGTTACAGCGCCTGTGAGAGAGCTTGGAGAAGACTGGCTCCATGACATGGGGCCACACCTGCCCAGACTCACGATGGCAGCCCAGTAAATTTGGGATAATACAGGAATGCTGGCAGGTGTAACTGATTGTAGGAAGAGTCAGAAATGGGGGTACAGAGGAAGACTGGCAAGGGGATTTAAACCAGACACGGCAGCTATTGAGGGATTACCACATGGCTTTAGTAGAAGAAGACTACATGGCTGTGGCAGTGCAGAGAGAACTACACAGCTTTGGCCAGGGTGGAGACCCCCAGAGCTTTGATGGGGGGACCCCCACAGCTTGGGCAAGAGTGAGGACCCCACAGCTTTGAGGCGTTCCTTTTGGCCACATGGCTTAAGAAATGAGAGAGTTTGTCTGGAAGAAAAGAGGTGCAAGGACTTTTATTGGTGGGCCATGAGAAGGTGCCACATGGTTTTGGATTAGCTGGAGATCCTGGCGGTGACACAGCTAACAGTGCTCCTTTTCCTGAGATACAGTACCCCAGATTAGAGCAGAGGGAGAAGGAAGGACTGTGTGCATCTGTGGGTATCTTAAAAGACTTTAATATTTTAATGAAGACATTAGGTCACTACTTTAAGTCTGTATAGCTTTAAATAAACATTTCCATTCCTTTTCACAAATCTCTAGCATTGAGAGACATCTTTCCTCTGGCGACAGACAATGCGGACCTAGTGGGGGTACTTTTGGTAATAGTATATCATATCCCCCTTGGCCCTGTTCTGTAACACCAAGGCCACTGGCAGAACCTTGTTGGGGACCGCCCTGCCTGGTCTCAGGAAGCTGTGACCCCCTGTGACTTAGGCTGAGTGGGAGACCTCCGGACCAGGAGCCACTAAGGAGACAAAACTTATTTCCTTGGCATGAACCTGTTCTGTGCCTGGCCTTCAGTGCTTGATCAGTTAGCAAATGATGGTTACAATTCTCTAGGAAAGAGAACGAACCTAAGATAGGCATGATCATGAAAAGGCCTCCGGGAAGAGACTCATGGGGCTGTGGAAATGAAGGGGTGAACGACATCAACCCCTGGCCCCTCAGCTTTGTCAAAGCCTGAGTCTTTGTTCTTAGATGTGAGAAATCCAAGTCTCCTGGCTGCCTCTGTCTCCTGACCAACTCAGGCCTGCGGATGGATATAGCTAAAGAGAGCAGCCCAGACCAGAGACAGCGGACCCCCAGAGTAATCAGGCCTGGGACATAAAATATGCAAGATCCTGTGAGATCTGTTTGCTGGAGGATGTTATTAACTTGGAATTTAAAGGCACAGACAGGAAACCTTTGGAACCTGTAATCCTTTCATATGATAAAACTCCAATCTCTGCCCAGAATCACAGCAGGAATTCTGTTAGCAACTTTGTAAGTCACCTATTCACCTTTGAAGCTTTCTGCCAGACTGTGAATCCACAAACTGAGTCTGCTTTCTTAATAAAAACCTATTCGGGTAGAGAAACGGGGTACTCCCCACTAGAGAGAGTGGCCATGTAGTCTCTATTCTCCCACAGAAAGTTGTTTGTCTCTGTGTATGTCTTTCTTGTGTTTTGACAAGCATCCACAGCAGGGATGGATACTACTGGATGGTATCCCCTACAGAACCTGTACATTGTTCAGTTGTTTAAAGACTTTCTCCTGGGCATTCACAATGTGGCAGCCACAGTTCTGGCTGGCATGCCAGATCTACAGATCCACTGCACAGAGAAGCTGCTGTTACAAGGTTTATGTCCTAGGAGGGGAGGCAGGGAAGAAAGACAGGAACACACAGATGAGGAATTAATTACAGAGTGGGAGGTGCTACGAAGAAAATAAAATATGTGAGGAACTAGGGAGGTCAGTATAGACTGAGCAGTGACTTCTGAGGACTTCACATAGGTCTGCCAGCACTCCCTGAAGAGACACAGAGCCAACAGAACCAGCCCAGCAGGCCCCTTCCTTACAGCTCTGGTCCCAACTCTGCAGAACCCCCTCCATTCCCCCAGTTCCTGGAGAGCCACAGTGGCTTCCTTTGATTCCAGGGGTGGTAGCTGCCTCCTACACCTACAATCTCTACTTTAGTCACTTCTCTTTCTGCCATTCCAAGTCTTCTTTAATCCTCCAATATTTCCTCAATCAATTTTCTTGTTAAATTATCCTTATCCAAATGAGAAACTGTAGTTTCTCACTACACTTATTTCTGACTGGATCCCAAATGACAAAAGCAGGAATGCAAAGTAAAGTATGAATATAGAAATGTAGTTGGTGCTTCCCTGTTCCAACTTTCCTACCTGTAACATTTTACATATGTATATAAAATGTAACACATGCACAGAGATAGATCCCAGCTCCATTGGGCAAACACTGGTTTTGTTCCTGGAAAGGTGACAGCGCTGAAGCTCTGTGTGACACAGAGTAGGGAGCTCCCGTTCAGTCTCACTGAGTGAATCAGGCTGAACAAAGGGATGAACAAGATGGACAAAGGGAGATCTACTTGGTCTCAAACTCCCATATGCATATGGAAGGAACATTTTGATAAGCTATTGGGCTAAGTGAATGAGAAACAAGAAGGACAGGTGTAAGTAGTCACAGAGGTATCCAAACTTCCAACTAAGAGAAGGGAGTTGAGTTGACTACAGGGCTTTTTGGTGCATGGACACATAGTTTGGGAACGAGTTAAACTGCTCCACATGACATAGGAGAAACTTCTTGGTACAGGGAGAAAGGCCATAGGAGAAGACACAGGTCTTATGAGACTGTTTGAGGAAGGCAGCATAGGAATGCCATGACTTCACTTGTTCCCTCTGAAACCTTCAGCATAATCTGGCTCACTGATGATTTGATGGAACTATGTTCTGCAGAATATCAAGAGATGCTGAGTCCCATATTGAATTACACATTGGCCAAGAGCAGATATTATGCATGGAATTTTCTATAACCAGATAAATGTCATTTTTCTACAAAAATTCTCTAATTCTCTTACACACAAAGGTGTCCAAAAATTCAATTCAACTCTGTTACTAACTCCAAGAGTTAGCACAGACCCTATAGTTTCAGGATTCAGTGCCACAAGATTATTCCTACTTCAAATACCAACTGCAAATGGGGTTCTCAGTCTCCTTGTATTTCTACTCAGCTGACTACAAATTGGGCAATCCCCATGGGCCCTTTTTCAAGTTCAAAAATTCACCAGAATGACTGACAGAACTCAGGAAAGTGCTTTACAATCAACAGTTTATGACCAAGTAACGGCCAAATGTAAGACATGCACAGGGCAAAATACAGGATGTGAGCAGTGCTCCTAGGTCCTCCAGGCATGCCACCCTCCCCAGGCAGTATTTGGATGTGTTCAACAATGTGGAAGCTGCCCTCCTCTTCTTGTTGTAGAGTTTTAATTCAGGTTCATTACATAAGAATGATTGACTAAATGACTGACCCTGCCTGACTGAACTCAATCTCCAGGTGCTCTTGTCTACCCAGAAGCAGGGTTAGGAAGGATACAGGAAGTTCCAACCTTCTAAGCAGAACATCCTCTCGGTAGAAACTACCTAAGGACCCACAGGAGTCAACCCACTCAGGTGTGGCTAAAGTGGCTGGTTATAAATAACAAAAGGACACTCCTGTCACTCAGGAAATTCCAAGGGTTTTAGGAGCACTATGCCAAGAACCTAAGATAAAGGCCAAATGCATATTTGTTTATTATGCCACATTATGTGGTAGAAAAGTTACCTATATGAGAATTACAGCAGTTTCTTATGCTGCTCTCTGCTCCTTTCCCATCCTACAACCCTAAAAATAAAAAAGGTAAATTTCATTATATAGCAATGAAATGTATATTGTGCCTGTAAAAAATGATTCTGAGCATTGTAAGTGCATAAGGCACTGCATCTGTTTATTGTAAAGGAATGAAACCAGTTTGATGAAGTACACATGAAGAATGACTCCTAATTACCCATTCTATACTATTTCAAAGAAAAGTTAACACAAATTCTAATTGTTTATATATTACTTGTAAAAAATATAAAAGCTTAAGTCACAAATGAATTAACAATAGAACTAGAAAAATATCATTTAAACTACAGATTTCAGTGGATCTGTTATGTACAAAGATAAAATACTGACAGCCAAAATACATTAAACATGGAATACAAAGAATTTCCTTTCTTTGAAAAACCATCAAAATAAAAAGATATTTACATTAACATTATAAGTATTTAGTAAGCACTTCTTGTGCAGTGTAACTGGTTTAATTTCAGTTTTCTAGGAAGGCATCAAGTTAAATGTCCATTCATTTCATAAGCTTTTTTTAAACTTTTACATATTGTAACTCTACCCGATATATAAAGGTAAATAGGCAAAGACTCTGTTTTCTAGGCATTCCTAGGGGCAAGGATGATAAATGGATAGCACTGTTCCCATAATCTGAGTTTATGACAGATATCACTAATCAATCACATCCTTTTCCCCAAAGACTGGCCTTGAGGAAAATAATCATCCTCCCTGCCATGCTCCACATAGGTACCACGTGCAAGAATTAGAATAGGAGGTAACAGAGGGATCATCTCTCTCTTTTTTTTAATTTTTTAAATTTTAGACAGAGGGGAAGGGTGGGAGAAAGACAGGGAGAGAAACATCAATGTGTGGTTGCCTCTCACATGCCCCCTACTGGGGACCTGGCCCACAACCCACACATGTGCTCTGACTGGGAATTGAACCAGCGACCTGTGGTTCACAGGATGGCACTCAATCCATTGAGCCACACCAGCCAGGGCTCATCTCTCTTCTTATATGAGAACTAATTCCATTTCATGAGGGCTCCACCATGTGGACCAGAAGAGATTCTGTAGAAAGTAACCTTACAGAGTAATCTGAACATAAATTCCTGACTGGGCAGGTCATGGGGGGTAGTCACACCCCAGGTCTCTAACTTGTTCAGTGAAAGGCCTATGCTTGACTTAATCAAACCCTGTGCATTGTTTCTGTACATCCAGGTTAACACAGCTTTGACAATGCCTCTTTTCAAACCCCTCCTTCTAAGACAGGGGTGTCAAACTCATTTTCACCAGGGGCCACATCAGCTTCACAGTTGCCTTCAAAGGGCTGAATGTAATTTCAACTCCTTAACAATTAAGGAGTAGTTACATTTATAACACCATAAAATTATTTTGGCCCTCTGAAGGCAATCACAAGGCTGATGTGGCCCCCAGTGAAAATGAGTTTGACACCCCTGTTCTAAGATGTAAACCACTCTCAAGAAAGCAAAAAATCTCAATGATCCTGTACTTCAAGCCCTGCCTGGCTTTCCCCCACCTTCATGTAATCTTCCTTAAATCCTCTCCTTAATTCAAATGCATCAGAGAAACTTCAAAACTATTATTCTCAGGAGCATTTGAGATCTTGCTCCCCCACATATGTCATCTGTTTGGCTCAAATAAATTCTTACAAAAATTCTCTATAAGTCGGGGCATTTCTTATATCAAAAATGTTCATGAATTAATTATTTCTCAAAGGCTATGTTACTGGACCCAGAGTTCACATGTCCAATGCTCTGAAAAGCCAAAACTGAAACATCAGGGTTTGGAGTAAGGAAAGGTTTATTGAATGAGAAGGTGCCAGCCAAGAAGTTGGGAGAGCTAGTGGTGCCCCAAAACTATCTCACTCGCTGAACCAGGCCAAAGGTTTTTAAGAAGCTGGGGGGAACAGGCATGCATGTTGGTAGGGCAAGCTGTAACTAGAGATGAAACCGGAAAAGCAGGTGGCCATACTGCCTGTCACTATTAGAACCAATAAGTAGAGACAAGGACTGAATCTTTATGGAAGCTTTATTCAGATGCCAGCAATCTAAGAAAATGGCAGGTTATGTACCCTAAAATCCCTCTTAACATTTCATCCCAAACCAATCTTTTATAAGGGAAAAAAAAAGAGTAGGTAAGGGGTATGGAAAAAGGATAATCAGATAAGAGTTGCCAATTTTTCTTGTATTTCTTTATGTACTGATCAACAATTCTTTATCTGTGCCATGCACATTCCCTCCCTGGAAAATGATGAATGGCTCAAATAGCATGATCACTTGCAGAACCCCTGGGACTTGTCAACCTCCCAGAGTCATGTAGGTCATGTGTTCCAGTTCTTGGAACTACAGCTTTCCACAAGCTTTAATCACTTCAGCCTATCAACTATAACAACAGCTAAAATCTCTAACTCCTGAGTTCCCCTATCAGAGGAACTTGGAACTTGGTCATTTATTACAAAGAGGTGTCTGCACCAGATCTTCCTGGATGCTTGGCTTCTGAAACGGTTCCACTATTCAAGTTCAGTCATGTCTCGGTCCTTTGGTTCTGTAGGGGGTGGGGGCATTTTGGTTTTGGGTACAGCTAGAGGCCAAAGTCTTTCCTCTGTACATGCACTGGCCCTTAAAATCTTGTCTGTTATCTCTGAAAAGTAATTCAGTATCTCATTAAACAGGACAGGACCAATTTGAGCTGATTCTCTGGTTATAGGTCCACCTCCAAATATCATTATGTTATGGATTAGGGCTTCGATATATAAATTGGTGGGTACAGTGGGGGGGGGTGTTGGGTGTGCTCCATAGGACCTAGAAAAGTAAGTCTTAATCAACTCTTCTGAACAAACATATCATGCAAAGACTTTTAATAGCAAGTTTTATCACAACACGGCTATGCCTGCCCCTTTCTGTATCATCTATAGCTACTTGGCACAACTGCAGATCTGAGCAGTCACAGCAGAGACCATATGCCTGCAAAGCCTAAAATACCTACTAGTGGGTCTATTCTCTCTGAGGGAAAAGTTTGCTGACCACTGACCTATATTTAAGAGAGAAGGAGATAAACTCCTTGGAGTCCAGAGCAGGAAATTGCATTACTGTCCGCCTAGGCCAGCAGTGAGTCCCACAGTAGCAGTATACCTGTCTAACCAAAAGAAGCACCCAAGTGGCCTCCCAGTGGAGACATGTAAAGACACTGCTTTGTTAGGTAAAAACAACCTATGTATTTTGATGCACTTTCTGTGACTCTCATCAGAAACACCCTGGGGGACCAAATGTCCTTTCTGTAATCTAGATAATGGGAAGAGGATGAAGACCTGGTCTACTTTTGCGGGGAAAGAGCAAAAAGGAAAGGAGGGGAAGATTCTCGTTATGGTCTTTTACCTCCCAACTGAGATAATGCAAACCAGCCCACAGATTAAATAAGCATGTGATTCCATGACAGCTAGTAAAGATGGGAATTTTCACCCAGGGGCTTTTAAATCCAAGTATTGAGCAGATTTTCAACAGACTGCCACACATACTTGGCTTATGTGAGGAACAGTTTCTTCTCTAAAATTACAAAGTGAAAGCAGCATTTGAAGCTTCCAATTATAAATTCCATTTTTCTGCAACATTCAATGGTAATTCCAGGGCTGCTCCTTTACCTCACGCTGACAGATTTTTATTATACAGATGTCTTGAGAGAAGAAACTAATTTCACAAATTCTGATCTATATTAAGTATGGAAAGACTGCGTCACATTTATTGATAGAGAAGACCAAATACAATCTGTTCCCCTCACCTCATACCTCTACTGAACAGCGACAGACCCAGAAGCAGCAGCACCAGCTCTTTCCCTGACAAAACTCGCCTAACTCAGCTTACCAGGTAAATGGCTTCTTAAAAGTGTATTACAATTTACAGGTGTGGCTTAGAAAATAAATTCTATACCCAAAGCTGACAAGAGTACACACCTCTGAGGAAGAACAGGTGGGTGTGAAAGATTTCGTTTTTACTATAATACTCTCCAGTCTTTTGAATTCTGTCTCAATAACATAAATGTTCTTTACAAATGAATAGTTTTCTCTAGAAAACCTTTCCTGAACCCTAAAATCAGGGGTTAGTAAACTACAGCCCCTGGTCATATCTGCCCTCCTGCCTATTTTGATCAATCAGGTCTGACATAACCACAGCCATGCATTTATATACTGGCCAGGGCTGCTTTCACTGAAAAAACAGAGGCAAGTGGTAGCAACAGAAAATCTAAGGCCCAGAAACCTAACATTTACTACGTGGTACTTTACAGAAAAAAATTTGCTGACTCTCCCAAAGCTCACATCAGCAGTCCACTCCCAAATTCAACTTTCTCACTACAGTCCATCACTGTCCCTCAGAGGATGTCTCAAAGTGCAATCACACATTTGGGTGATTTCTCAATGTCTGGCACATCCCACTAGAGGCACAAACCAACCTGCTATGTTCACCAACATACCCCATGCCTGGACAGTCCTAGCATGTATGAGGTACTTTGTAAGTACTTGCTAAATGACAACTAATTAATTAGATATCAAGACCACTGATAAAAAACTTTCAATCCAAGACTGGGGCCACTGACCTGTCTTCATGGCAAATAAACAACAATGGCTCTCGTGACAATTAAGTTAATTGTACAAGGTCAGGCTTTTCCCTGGGCTAATAGTTTAGTACTCATATTTCTAGTGATATAGAACTATCCGCCCATATGCCCATCATTTATCTCTAAAACTCCAAAGCTGAGAAGTTTTCTCTGCATTTAGCCATATATTACTGACAAATGGCCAAACCAGCCAGTTCAAACACAAACTCTAGAGATGTACCTCAGAGTACGTTTACTAAGCATGGGCTACATGTCAGGCAGCACACTCAAACACACAGTGAGGCGGCTAAGACCACAGACTATGATAATAACCATGATCATTTAATGAGAGATAGCCAGGAAAGGTATTTACATCTTATTACAATACTCTGGGAATAGCAAGATGGGAAAAGTATTATTTTGTCCAGCTGCAGATGAAATACTAAAGCACAGAGGGAAAAAGACATTTTTCCAAAGCCACAAGTGACTGAAACCAAACTTCTGGAGCCCATGACCTTAATCACTATACTGTCAAGTTACTATTTGTCATCAATGAGATCCTCCCTTTGAAGTATATATCACAGTTCCCAGCCCAGACAGACAGTCCACAAATGCTTTCATTATTATAACTATTCCATTACCATAATCATCTCCATAGTCAAGCAAAGAATCCATTTGATCTTCCACAAATTTAATAAACATGTACAAATATATTTCATAATCCTTCATATTGAAGGATAAATCTAAGTTTGTCTGATTTTGCTTTTCTGCCACCGTCATCTCTAGAACCCACAAGTATAGAGGGATGAATGTACCAGTACTGCACTTTTAATTAATGTATTTAAGTCACAAACAAAAGGCAAGAACAAATGAGTACGGAAAAAGTTAAAAAAAATTGCTTAAACAACAGAAGTATATTTTCTCACAATTTTGGAAGCTGGAAGTTTGTGGTCAAGGTATCTGCAGGGTTGGTTTCTTCTGAGACTTCTCTATTTGGCTCGTAGAAGGCTGTGGTCTTCACGCAAATAAAATGTTTTTAAGGTTATTCAAAAGGACATGATTATGTTTTTAGGGCAGTTTCACAGACTGATTCAGGTAAAATTTCTCTAATTCCATGCTGAATGAAGTACTTATAAGCAAAATGTAGCCATTAAATATTTCTTATATCAATATTCACAAACATTGTAGTACACTGCAATCAGTATCTGTATTAAAGTCATTTATACAGAGGTCAAACCTTTAAAATACAGAAAAAGCAAGTGAAGTTTGCACATTTTCAAAAACCAAGTTCTAAACCAATATCCACATTGTTAGTACTTCTTAACTCCTTCATTCTATATTTGATTTCCTCATATCCTATAAACTAGAAAATTATGTTAAGTCCCCAAGTCCACATAAAATTAAACAAATATCCCACAATGAAAGGCCAGGAAAACATGTATTTATAGTAAATACCAACTAAAAAACAATACTTCCTATCAGTGTCAAGCTTTCCTGGCAAAAGTGAAGATAAAACTTTATTAAGCAAATAACATAAAATAACATTCCATGGACAGTGGTCTAGTGGGCTGGCTAGGAAGGGTCCTCAGAGGAACATGAATAAATGCGGACATCATTCAGTACACATCCCTTACTTGAAGGGTGAAATCCTCCAATACCTTCAAATATTTTAATATTTTTGCAATTTTTCTTACTTTGCATATATTGTCTAGAAGTTATCATTGTGTTATCTGTCAGTCTATTATAAACTACTCCATTACTGGAATAAATGTCCATTTTATAACCATATGGTTCAGAAAAGGACACATTTCCAGATGTTGTCTAAGCAATACTGGACGGAGCAGAAACATCACGTCTCCACCTGGACACCTTCTACTTATTACCTAACCCTGACACAGCAACAGCTTCCTTCTGCACCTCCATAGACCTGCATTGTGTAACCAAGACACCACAGTGCTTGGGTTATTATTAAAATTTCTTTGGTACCACGATAGGAAGGGATTTCTCTTTCTTTTGCCCACTCTTGACCATGACCACTACCATTACAAAGGTAACAGTCCAGAGCCTGTAGAACTCTGAGCAAATTTCAAGAGTTCCAGGCCACACAAAGTAAACTATGAAATCACTTACAAGCAAATTGAGTATATACTCAATAATTTGCTCCTCAACATAAATAAAAACTGCAGTTGTATTTACCCACAAAAGTCAATAAACGGCCTAGGCAGAATCTAAGTCAGGGGTATCAAACTCATTTTCACCAGGGGCCACGTCAGCCTCGGATTTGCCTTCAAAGAGCCGAATGCAATTTTAAGGACTGTATAAATGTAACTACTCCTTAACAGTTAAGTGAGAACTTGGTGCTGCTGCTGGGTAGAACCAAGGTGGAGGGACAGATTTTGCCTGAGAGCTTTGTGTTTGCCACCTGTGCTCTAAGTCATCTGAAATAAGCTAATTGCTCACTTACTTCTTATTCCTTTGAATTAGGGTTCAATCTTAGGGCCTGCACTAGTATTTCTTAGCCTACTCCCTGACAAGTTCATGCCAGTAAACTTGATAGAATATAGTAACAGAAAAACATTCTTGTTCAAATCTATCTTGCTCAGGAATCTACTGGAACTCAGTTCAGACAATAACCTGTCCCCCAATTCAAACCATGCTTCTGAGAGTACGTACATGAGTACACATACCATACTAACCTAGCTTCCTCTTCCTCTTTACTCCTGGTTTTACCACTTTAGAGCTGTGTATTCAACCCCTCTGGTCCTCAACCCTTAAACAGAGAGGATAAGACAAGGTTATCATGACAATAAAATGATTTACTACATGTAAGTGCCTGTCATGTAGTGAGAGCTCAGAAAATACTAGCTATTATCATTTATTATTAATTGTGATTTTTACAATATGCTTCCAACACTATTCCAAAGATCCAACACAGCAACATGAGACAGCCAATGACATCAGACTGCAGGGAGAAATCGTCATAGCACACCAGTAATCATGCAAAAGAAGTAGGAATTGTGACAGAAATACCATCCCTAAAATCTTTTATCGAACACTTGGCTGAGGCTTTGAACTTGTTCTAAACATTTTAGACCTCTTGCCTTGCCTTGTAAGCCCAAGAACTGTGAAAGAAGCATATGAAACTCAGGCAACTGAACAGTGGGAAAGAGTATATTTACATCGTGTGTATCAGTCATAGCAAAAATAGCTGTGCTCAGTGAAGAATGATTCACGAGTGACACATTCAGACTCACATTGCAAACTCTGTTTCTTGGGCAGCAGCTCAAGTCTCCATTCAGTTCTTTTTTACCTCAGCCAGGCTACCTAGAGTCAGCCCCTTGCCTGTACCCTTCCAGGGATACCTTCTGACCTTGGCTGAATTTGTACACAGAATCCAGGACTCACCCTCTCTGTCTCTCTCTTTTCCAGGATACCTCCTCACCTCCCAGCTGCAGGTGGTTGTCCCAAACTGTCCCAGTTCTTCGGGACAGAAAGACTATAGGTTTTCTATTGGAGTTGTAGACAACACTGTGATCTGTTCTCAAGAGAAAAGCTGAAAATAATAACTAGAAACTTAGTACATACCTGTCCCTTCCAATTTTGACTCCCTTCCAGGATCTCCCTGCTTTTTTTCACTCTCCAGAAGTTCAACTAGTTGGCTGCATATTTTGTGTCTATTTTGTAGTCACTAGTTATGGAAGGTTCAATCTGTCAAAAGCTTACATGGCCATCCTGGAAATGAAGCCTATCTGACACATATCCCAAAGGGATTCAAGCAGACATGTTCTTTTCTATCCCAAACAGCCAGAAAACTCACTAACAGAGACAGAACTTTGAGAGTACATATTGACACAGGACAGTAAGAAGCTAGTAATATTCTATTCCTTGGCAAGTAGAAAAGGGAAACTGAACAGCTGATTCTACCTGGCCTCACCTGCCTCCTTCTTGCTTGCAGGACCACTCTCTTAAGCATTAAGCCCTCAAGACAATGAAGTTCTGATGAGCATCAAATAATCTTAGGAACAAAGCCCCTAGTGCCTTGACCCCTGACAGAGTTTCAGTCAAAATACAGACAACATCCAGGCCTCAGTTGCGTTTCAGCTCCAGACCCAGAAAAGCCAAATTACCCCATCAACTACACCCTTGTGAAATCAGAGAGACTCCATGGCTGACATCAGGACCAGATGCACTGATCAACTACCCCCTACCCTAGTGCCAACCAATCAGTAGAGACCACAAAACTGACCATATATGTTCATTTTGATGAATCAGCATATTAAAGGACACACCTGGAAAGTTGATGAATATTCTATTGAGATCCTCCCCTGAGACCTCCCTTAAAATTCCTGCCTTTAGAAAACAGATAAAAACCCTTAAGACAAAGGACCCAGCACACACATGGACTCTCTCTAGAGTATGCCTGCTCCTTCTTTCTTCAGGCATGTATCTTTGCTATCTTTCTCCTAAGCTCTAAGGGTCCCCATAAGACTTACAACCAGGGAAGCTGCAGTCAGCAACAGCTTGTCCTGGGCTAATACACTGAACCTGTCTCCAAGGGCCCTTTTTTTGCCTCTGTAACTTGTTTCTGAGTCCATACAGCCCACTGGCTCACTTCTGCCTTGGTGACTTTCCTTCTAAAAGGCCAAAGTGGCTCACTGAACAGCCCATTCCATTCTTCTCTTCAAGTGTACTTTTGCTAAATAAACTTCCTCTTGCATTAGAGTTCTTGACTCAGAATTCTTTTTTTGCAAACTCAAGAACCGAGATTCTTGAACTAGGGTTGACATCACTGGTATCAATATCATTATGTGAGAAAACAGTTCATACCTTAAGACAGAAAGTCATTTCCAAAAATAACTCTGGAGAAATGGACAAAAGACTGGTCAAGAAGTAAGTAGAGTAACTTGTTCTGAGATGCTCACACTAGTTGGCAACTTGAAAGATTTGAGCACATTTGGAAAGTAACATAATACATAAAGGCTCAGTAAAGAAAAGGTCTTCATCCAAATAGGTAGGAAAATGGAAGTCCAAGGTAGAAATTTAGCAGAAAAAAAAAAATAGCTGATAATGTAACTTACTCAAGAGGTTGTCAAGGGGTATATGCATATCTAGAACGAAAGACAGCCAATCAGAACCAGAGATAGCAAAGACAGTTGGCACACTTCATAGAGAAGGTCTCCAAGGCTTTGTCTGATCTCACCAAAATAATGTCATGATTGATTATCGATGTCTTCCAGAGGAAGCAAAAGGGGAAGCACAGTCCCATGTATGCACAACCCAGAATTAAGAATAAGGTTATAAGCCCTAGCCAGGTGCCTCACTTGGTTGGAGAGTTGTCCCATACACCAAAAGGTTATGGGTTCAATTCCTGGTCAGAGCACATACCTAGGCTGCAGGGTTCAATACCCAGTCAGGGCAGGTATAGGAGGCAACTGATCGATGTTTCTCTCTCACATCAATGTTTCTCTCTCTCTGTCCCTCTCTTTCTCCTCCCACTTCTTCATCTCTCTCTAAAATCAAAAAACATGTCCTCAGGTGAAGATTTAAAAAAAAGAATAAAGTTATGAAATTTGAGAAGAATAAGGACAGATTCATCAACATCATCATTATTAATAATGGTGAATATCTTCAATATGCCCAGATGATGTCTAGAGTAATTTTAAAATAAGTGAAATTAAAAAGAGATAACAGACAGGCTAAAATTAAAAAAAAAAAAAGTGCCTTGAATCTCAATAAGCCCATAGTACGTGAACTGCCTCTAATTAGATTCAGGAATATGACTCCTTTGGAAACCAACCAAGAGAAAACACTTATTCAGAAGATTTCAATGAAAAATTAATAACCACTTGGTTCTACTTTATCATCACAACCCTCAATGGTAGATTTTTAAAAACTAAAGTACAGTCTATCTCAGAGAAATTACTCTTGTGAGTCCTTCAGAATCTAGGACATTTTAATCAATAAGGTGTAAGGGTGATTTACTACTTACATAAATGAACAAAATACTTGCTATTCAAAATGAGTGAAGTCTGTCACTGAAATCATTAAGCATTTCTGTAACCATACTACTAAATTAACAAAGAAAAAGCAACCAAAATCTGCCATTCATCTTGATGTTCAAGCTCCAATTAAGAAACCACTGAGCTGGATAATGGTGACTGAGGTTTTTAGAAGCTATTTGGCCTCATATCTGTCTTATTCAGAGACACATGACCTGCCCAAGGTAAATATAATTACAGAAGGGGATCATCTCTGCCTCTGATTTCTGGTTCATGTAGCTTTTGCCTATACCAGATTATGACTTGCTAAGGAGGATAATTAAGCAGGGTAATTAAGAGTATACATATGTTCCACAACTGCATGAGTGAGTACCACAAAAGTGAGCATGGGATATTATGGGATACTGGTAACTTTCTATTTTGGTCCTAGGGAGTGATGCCTACTTTATAATTACATGTTAAATATATATATATACTATATATAAATATATATACTATATATAAATATATATTTATATAATATATACTATATATAAATATAGTATGTACTACATATATTTATATATGTAATATATGGAATTCTTTTCAGTATTGTATATTATATTTCACAAATTTATGAAACTTTAAATAAAAGTGTAAGCTTTGAAGGCCCGTAGCTCTGAATTCAAATCTAGACTCTATCATTTACAATTTGGGTGAATTTAGGCAAACTACTTAACTTCTCTAAGGTTCAGTTTCCTCTTTTGTAAAATGAGAATAATGATAGATAATGATAATAATAGTACAGACTGCACATGATTGCTGTCAGTGTCAGGGAAGACATGCACTCACAGTGCTTAACCTAGCACTTAGTGGGCGTGTTTGGGTGGGGCTATCGCAGCAAAGGCTCAGACCCTGCCCCCTGCATCATCTCCCAGCTGGTGCACATCAACACATTTCCAGCTTGTACCTACACTTGACTTTCCACCTCTTAGCTGACAATGTGCAGCTGATCAAACTGCTGTGGGGCAGCACACAGTTGAATGTAAACACAGTCCTGCTCTGTGGGCTAGGGCTCCACATATCAGGATGCGCCCTCACAGCCAACGGATGGGCATGCTTGGTCCACACAGAAACCCAGCAAGTGGACACTTGAACACAATTTTGGACCACTGGCCATCAGTCTAATTCCAATAGGAAACCAATGAGGGGAAGTACAACTCCAACCCTTTACAGCTAGTAGTAGACAGATGTTTAAGTAGTCGGTAGCACAGGGGAAATCATGCAGACTTTGCATGCTGTCTGACAGAGGGTTCCACTGCTAGCTGTGCTGCTGGCCCCCAACAAGGCTTCAGTAGACACCGTGAGTGACTACCCAGTATATTTTCTAAACTGTTCTGATGTCTCAGCCAATGATGGGAATTCCACCTCTTTAACAAAGGCTGGTTCAGCAACAAGCATATGACCTAATGGGCCCTCAAAACAAGTTAGAGGATGCCTGATGGAAGGTTTGGAGGAAGAACTTCTCCTCCTCCTCAGGAGAATAACAAAATGAGATGATCTCTATTCTTCCTTTAGATACTGTCTTGGGCCCAGAAATGCTAAAGTTATATGGCTTTCAAAGTAAAAGCAAAAACAGTGCCAAAGCTTTCACAGAAGAGAGAAGCAAAGGTCTTAGAATCTCAGTAACATGTGAGTTACTGCATCACCCAACCTTGGCATATCCTACCTCTGGAGTCCCTGAGGTAGGTATATATGGAATAATGAATTCTTTATTTCTAAGACTAGTTTGACTCAGGGATTTTTACTTATAGCCATAATTGTTCTGACTAAAAATGACTTCAGAGTCTATGGATTTCAGTTTCCTTAACTAGAAATTGGGTTAGTAATGCTGAGCTTGCATGCTGTGAAAAGTTTAGCAAACCTTTTTTGAAAAATTATCTAAAGCAGCCCATACCAGTTTGGCTCAGTTGGTTGGCACATCGTCCCACAATAGAAAGACTGTGGGTTTGACTCCTGGCCAGGGCACATACCTTGGTTTCCAATTCGATCCTCAGTCTGTGTGCCTATGGGAGGCAACCAATTAATGCTTCTCTCTCATATCAAAGTTTCTCTCACAACAGCAAAAAAATGACCTTGGGTGAGAATACAAAAATAAAATTATCTGAAATAATTAGGACAATGCCTGGTACCTATTAAGTACCCAATAAATGGTCCCCACACTTTAAAAACACTCTTAAAATAAGTTCTCATAAAAAAAGTAAAATATTTTTCTTTACTCAAAAATTTATAAAATGGATCCTAGTGATTTTTCCTATGCCAGAGCTAAAATGGACCCTAAAGATCACTACCTCAGTGGTTTTCAAAAATTAATGTGACATAATTTTGTTAGAATTGTGGAGTCTTGGGTTTTAACCACAGACTACCTTCAAGAGACACATCAATCTGCATTTTTAATGAATATCCCAGGTGATCCTAATGTAAGAGGTCTTAGAATCCCACCTAGATCTTTTCCACTTGATTCTCTAAACAGTCTCCTTACTCTGGTTCCACTCCCTTCACTTTCCTGGCTACATTCGGACCACTCTTCACCCAAGAGCCAAAGTGATCCTTTAAAAACTGAAATTTAATCATGTGGCCTCTTGGCCCCAAACCTTCCATTGGTGAAACTCAATTAAAATGCTTAACTGAGCAACATGATATAAAATAACTTTCAGTCCCCCTCCTCGATCCCAACTATTTATCATACAGTAAGACCCCACCATACATCCCTCAGGTTACAATAATTCAACTTAATGAGGAATATATTTTAATAAACCTAATTTGACTTACATAGCCTTTATTTGCATTTGCAAGGATCATTTTCAATACCTCGTATCTCATGAGCAGCTGAAAACTGGGAAACAAAATATCATGCAAGCATTCTTGTATCTGTACATCTGATGCAAGTGGGCTTATCGTGGTTTGCTAGTTCATAGTACTGATTATGGAGTATCACTTTCATTGTTTTCATTGATTTTTTCTATATTCTTTAGGTGGCTTGCAGTAAAGTTTCAATTATATAAACACTGAATATCAGTGAATACTTGGCATCTAGACAATTAAGTACATTATATGTAAATCTAAAAAAAGCTGAAGGAACATAGGTAACAGACCTGTTATAGAACAAATGATGAAAGAAAACTATCCTATGTCATGTCAAGATAACTGATTTTAATTCATGAAGAAATTGTATCCATTTTAACAGGATTTTAGTGTTGTTTATCAAAAGTTGGTATTAATTTTGGAGTTCAGTCACAAATTCAAAACTTTCCTATTGAAATTAAAAGTAACTATATTTTTGATTCGCAAGAATTTAGAATTTGTCTTAGGATATTTTCAGGAACAAATTTTTCCCTAAGAGAAAGGTTATAATGTTTGTTTACAACACATGAAAAAATGTATAATTCTTTATATAGAGAGTCAGGGCAATGCAATCTGAAACAATGAGAACTTATTTCCCATCTAATAAATAGGAAAACTTTTCTAAAATTATATTTGACATTGTGCAGAGCACTAGAAAACACATTCACATACAATGCATATTGATTTTCTTATCTTTGAAAGGAGGCTCGTGTTTTGTGAGAAATAAAAGAGTTAATTCACACAAAGAGCTTAAAATAGGACATGGAACATAATATATATCAAAAAACAATCAATAAATAGTAGCCATTATTATTGTTACTATTAATCATCATGGGTAGGAGCATAAATTTGTATAGCATTTCTGGAAGTCAATCTGACCAAACATCTCAACATATATTTGATTTAATAAACAGAAATTTATATTCATGAATATTCATTATAATATTAAAACAGTGAAACATCAAAAATAATGCAAATGTCTACTAACAAGCAAATGAAAAAATAATGACATCTGTGTGAATGCAGCCTTCTTTTCCTCCATATTCTTTGGCATCAGAAATAATATTTGCAAAATTTTAATGCATAGGCTAGTACTCTTGATTTGATGTCAAAAGGCAGGGAAATAATAAATTATCTAATTAGTATGACTCTAATTTTGTCTGAAAGATGCATATATATACATAATGCACATGTGTGCAAAATAATGAAAGGCCTACACTACTATCCACAATGGCTTTCTCTAGAGCACAAGATATCTTTATGATCTTTTGATATTTTCTGTAGTTTCACAGTCTTTTTACAGTAGGTGCAAGCTAAATTTTCTTATTCAGAAATAAAATTAGAAAAGACATTACATTACCTGTTTAAACTAGATGTCCAGAATGTCTGACACCCATAGGTTTTCTCTAAGACTATGCCTTTACATCAGTCATTTTGTCAGCAACCTGGTACCTTGGAAATATTACTTGTCAAAAAGGGTTTTTAGCCCTGGCTAGTGTGGCTCAGTGGACTGAGTGCCAGGCTGAAAACCAAAGGGTCACTGGTTCAATTCTCAGTCACGGCACATGCTCGGGTTGTTGGCCAGGTCCCCAGTAGGGGCACTCGAGAGGCAACCACACAATGATTTTTCTTTTCCTCTTTCTCCCTCCCTTCTCCTCTCTAAAAATAAATAAATAAAATATTTTTTAAAAGGGTTTTTAAAAATATTCTCAAATTCCAAGCAGACTGAGGTTTCAGTATAAAACCAAGTGTTACCTGTCAAGCTAGACAACATCCTATTTTGAGATGGTACATAAAAATGAACAGACTAGAGACAGAAATGTCAGAATTGTTGGGCAAAGAGGATAAAAATATCCAGATAATGACAAAAATGAGAGTTTTTTAAAAATCAAAAAGGTTTCCCTGAAATCATTTTCATACCCAAATGAATATTTTAGAAAAGATCAGATTTTTGACTTTGCTCTTTCCCTCGAATAGTTTGTTATCTTATTGAGTTTTTCATTCCTTCATTTCATACCACAAAATAAAAAAAAAAATTAGTAGCCACCAGGTAAATTCTGGAAACTAAATACAAAGCTAAGATTAGAACAACTACAAAAATAAGTGTTCAAATATTCTACCTTCTGTGTAGCTGACTTTACATTAGAACCAAAAGCTTTTCTAACTATGCCCAGATTTATTACCAATATTGCCATTTAGTATAATATAATTTAATACACTGAAAAGCAAGCTAATAACTGTAAATAACACAGGCAAAAAGTGCCAACTAACAGTAAACCACAAAGCTTCCCAGCCCTGAAAATTAAGAATGGAAATTAGCCCTGGCCAAGTGCTTAGTTAGTTTGAGCAGTGGTTCCCAACATTTTTGGCACCAGGGACTAGTTTCACAGAAGACCATTTTTCCAGTGGCAAGGTGCGTGAGGAGAGACAGGAGGAGGAGCTCAGGGCAGGGGAGGGGGATGGAAGACAGGAGGAAGAGCTCAGGTGGTACTACAAGCAGTGTCTATAGACAGGGGCAGAGAGAGGGGAGGTTGGGGACCCCTGGGTTAGAGATGCACCAAGTTTGTGAGTTGGATCCCTGGACAGGAAACATACAAGAATCACCCAATGAATGTATAAATAAGTGGAACAATAAATACATGTCTCTCTCTCTCTCTCAAATCAATAAATTAAAGATGATTTAAAAAAAAAAAACAAATATTAAACCATCAGCTCTTAATTTCTCCCCTACAATCTATTCCAAATCACATTGATTAAAGAGCTCCTAAGGTAAAAGGGTGAAGTAATTGGCTTTTCACATGAGTGAGGGGGGTTGGGGGGGAACGGGTGGAGAGGAGAGAATGGCTGGAAGCAATATCTGATTATTCTCTCAATTAAATTTTTATCAGTTATTCATGAGCACTTTTTTATTAAATGAAAAAAATTATTCTGTCAACTTTTCAAGTTCTGATGATGTCATCCAGATACCCAAACTTTCTCCTAGATAATAGAAAGTTACTAATTATTCATCAAAAGCAGAAAACTCCTTGCATCAATTAATTATAAGCTTTTGTTTATCAGCAATTGGACATATGCAGTATACAGAGCCTCCATGAGCAAGATGCTGGGGATTCAAAGGTGAAAAAGCTTCAGCCACTGCAGGGAGAAGTAACAGTGGAAAACACACAAGAATCACAATAAGTACCTTTGGAGCTAAATCTCGAAAACAACAAAAAAGAGTTGTTTTGAAGAGATATCCACACAGCATACAGCAGAGAAAACATGCTATGCAGAAGCACAAGGACATCCAAATCCAGAATCTGAAGGGACCTCAGGTGGAGTGTGGAACAGACATGTTTGAGTCTGTGGTAGGCAGTTAGACAGACATGAGCAGAGCAAGGACGATGGGCCAGTTACAGAAGATCACCAGGACAGAACATCTCCAGACACCTAGCAATGAGAAAAACTGGTAGAGCAAGAACTGGAGATGACTATTGGTAATTAGGACCTTACCCCTAAGGCACCCTCCTTTTCTCCCCTGGCATGTAGCTTAAATGGTAGATCCCCTACTCTTGGAGGAGAATAAGGGGCTGGAGAAAAGCCCATTTCACTTCCCCACATGGACAGGAGCCAATGGGACAGGCCCAACAGGTCAGCTTGAAGAAGAGTTAACCCCTCTCCATGGCTCATACCCCAGGGCAGCTCTTTGAGCCACCGCTGGAAACTTTCTTTTGAGTACTTTTTCTTTGCTTGATGAATAAACTTTCTCTCTCCAGTTCAAGTCTTGGCTCTGAATTATTTTCCTAGTTAAAACCCAAGTGCCGAGGTGTACTTTTCACTGTTTACAAGCCCACATGCACAAAAGAAAAGAGAATGAGGCCACAGTGGGCTAGAAAAGGAAATGGGAACTTTGTCCATATACAACGTGGTACCAAGATTACTGTCTAGGACACGCTGATGATCCAGAAAGAGTATCATCAGAATGAATTCTTACTTTCCAAACTGGTGTGGTATTTAAGTTATTTAACTTGCTATTTTAAGAAAGTATACCATATAATCCAACCCTCCAGGGTGCCCATATGTAAAATGATTTGTTAACAAAGTATTCAACTTATTAAACAAAAAGACAAAACTTGTTATTATTATCATACCTAAGAAAATAACTAGTAGTAGTAATACCATGGCCATTACCACAATTTATTGAGCACTTACTACATGCCCAGCATAGCTTTTACCTCTATTAAGACTTTACAACCCCTTACTGTATTTTCTCAATTAACATTTGAAGAAAATAAAATTATTAGAGTTTAATTAAGTTCCCTGATGAAGGGCCAGGATTGGAACCTAGGAGTCTGCCTTAAGAGCCTATGTTTTGTTTTTGCTTTCTTTTGTTTGCTGTTCTATTGATTACCATATTTTTCAGACCATAAGATGCACCTAGGTTTTAGAGGAAAACAGGAAAAAAGTTTTGAAGCAAAAAATGTGGTAAAATATTTAATAACAAAAATAACACAATATTTCACCAATGTAAATGTAAACAGAACTCAACAGCAGCATTAACCACCATTATTCCTCCCAACTTGGAAGGGGGACATCTTATAGTCTGGAAAATATGGTACTTTCTATTCTGTCTCCAGCTTTACTGACAAATAAAATCATAAGATAAAACATACAATGTGATGATTTGTTAAACATATAAACTGTGAAAGGATCTCCCTATCAAGTCAATTAACACATCTATCTCCTCATATTTACCCATTTTGCGTCTGTATGAGAATATTTAAGTTCTACTCTCTTTGAAAAGTTCACTTATACAACACAGTGTTATCAACTATACTCACCACATTATAAATAGGTCCTCAGACTGAAACTCTGTACCTTTTTTACCAACCTCTCCATAGTTTCTCCACCCCTAACCCCTGGGTTTGTGTTTTTAACCCACAAAACTGTACAACTGCTTCACAGTCCTAGTTGTAATATTTGTTACTAAAGCTGAATGAAAACAAAGTCTTTAAATCCCAATTTGATTCCATGTAACAGCCATACACAAATGTAAAGGATAAGAAAAAAAACATGGATTTCTGTTCCCAGTGACCATAAACAAGTTTCCATTGCCCATATGGATAAAAAAGGAGCCACATCCTAAATCTGACAGGCTCGGGGAAAGCCTGCAACACTGGGCCCTACAAACTCAGAAACCTAAAATACCCACATAGGGGGGTGTGAACATAAAACTTCCAAAGTAAAAGAGAGTCAGTCCTAAGGGCAGCCACATCCTAGGCCTGTAGCTTCCTTGACAAAGGACCATCTTTACCCTAAGTGAGCTTGTCTGTTGTCTTTTTGTATCTAAGATAATGTACCTTTGAAATGTCAAGGTGATCTTTTCCAGGCCTCTCTGGGCACACCCATGTCTCAGAGCAGAGACCACAGAAACCCTCATTGTAACCTTGTTCCCAGAATACCTCCTCCTCTATGTACTGTTAATCTATGTGCTGCAATGTTAATTATTACCTATCCTGTACCCACCCATGTAAAAGAAGCCGTCTCTCTGTTTTACATTTTATCCAGTCTCAGAGATTTCCATGCTTTGCTTTCTCCCACCCCCTTAATTTACCACCAGTGGATTTCAT
This sequence comes from Tonatia bakeri, assembly GCA_004024845.1. NCBI lineage: Eukaryota > Metazoa > Chordata > Mammalia > Chiroptera > Phyllostomidae > Tonatia > Tonatia bakeri. The sequence continues at coordinate 122,672 of PVIA01001537.1, forward strand.
GTAACCTCCTTATGTCTCCTCCTTTGATTCTAATGTATAAAATAAGCTGAAAAGCTGCCACTATGCAAAGCATTTTCTCAATCCATTGAGATTTTGCTTCCTGGCAACTGTTGTCAGTTTGGTTCAAATTAACTCATAAAAATTCTCTACAGGTTTGGATGTTTCTTATGTTGACACCCTCCCTTCCAAAAAAAAAAAATAGCCTTGGCTTCTGTGTTGGGACTGTATCAGGGGTGTCAAACTCATTTTCACTTGGGGCCACATCAGCCTAGCAGTTGCCTTCAAAGGGCCAAATGTAATTTTAGGACTGTATTACTGTAACTACTCCTTAACTAGGGGCAAGGAGCTCAGCGCTGCAGCTGGGTAGAAACAAGGTGACAGGCCGGATAAAATAAGGTGAAGAGACAGATTCAGCCCATGGGCCTTGTGTTTGCCGCCTGTGGACTAAATCATTTCCAAAACCGTTTACAGTCCTCAGATCCTGTAACCCACTGATAAAAATGATTCACTATCTATCTGTGGGATTCTTTAAAGAGTCAAGAAAAAGTTGATTTTTTATCAATTATCTTCCTAAGAGAACCACAGAAAGAAAGCTGACAAAAACCAACCTGTTACCAATCACCTGAAGCCATTTCAGCAATTTTTACTTGATCAACATGCTTATAAATATTACTGAGACTATCACCAGTGGGTGCCTTCTCCAGGTCCCTGTGTTGTATTACCTTCAAACTGTAGGGAGAAAGCTTCTAAAGAGAAAACACACATACTGATTTCACTAAAAGACCAAGTTTTGAGAGTAATACCTTTTTAATGCAGATGGATGGCCCAGAGTCTTTGGGAATATTAAGCCAAATGTTCAATATCTCTTTCCAGAATCTCATATTGTTCTGGATTAGAAGCTCTAAGTGCCCTGGAAAGGGAGTCAGATGAGAAAGATTCAAGTTCCCACTCTGACCAAGGCAACACCATTGGCCTCCCACATTTAACTTCTCTGCAATTCAGCTGCTTTACCATATAAGAGATGATGTCAAAGATGCCTACAAATTCTAAATTCCATATTTCATCAGAAGAATTAAGTTTTCTAAGGAAAATTAATTTGACACAGGAAGGATAGCCTTTCCAACCAATGGTGCTGGAGCAACTGACTATCAATAGCCAAGAAAATGAACCTCAACCTAATCTCACATCTCACATGAAAATTGACTCAAACTGGATCATACATTTATATGTAAAACTGTAACAACTTTTACAAGATAACATAGGAGAAAATCTTGTGGATCTGGGGCTTCGTGAAGATTTCTTAGACATGACACACCACAAGCATGGTCCATCAAAGAAAAAAAGATAAATTGGACTTCATAAAATTTAAAACTTGCTCTGAGTAAGATTCTTTTAAAAGGATAAAGACAAGCTACACATTTGAACCCAAGCACACACCAGACATGCTGGAACTCTAGACCATGTGGCTTGGAGGGAGAATAGGAGAGCCATAAAAGGCATTCTCTCTCTCTCTCTCTCTCTCTCTCTCTCTCTCTCTCTCTCAGCAATGTAGCTTGGGAGCAGAGAAAGCTGTCTTGGCCACATGGTTTGAAAGGATGCAGAAGGACCTCCCACCAGCCCACCATGAGAAGTGCCATCCAATGGTGGATTAAGACCAGGACCCTAGTCAAACATGGATTACTGAAAGAAGCTGGGAATGCTGAACTGAGACCAGGTGAATGCTGAGCTATAGACTTCTATTTCTTTTCCTGAGAGATGGTACCCCAACTGGCCTGGTTTGGCAAGAGGAGGCAGGACTGTTTGATTAGGGGTGTTTTCTTGTTTCTAAAAAGAGTGGGATTTAACAGCAGAATTCCACCATTATTCTAAACCTGTACAACTCACAATAAATAGTTCCTTTCCTTTTCATTAGACTCTGGCATTAGGAGTCATGGTTTTTCAGCAGTGAGCAATAGAACCCAGAGGAATAGAACCCACCGTGGTTCTGTTTCACCATGGGATACTGCTCAGTAATCAAGCACAACAAATAAAACATGCAACTTGGATACATTCTAAGGGCTTTATGTTGAGCCAAAAAAAAAAAAAAGCCATCTCAAAAGGTCAGATAATGTACAATTCCATTTATATAACATATGACAAATCACAGAGATGGGAAACAGATTAGTGGATGCCAGAGGTCAGGGATGGTAGGGGGAGTGAGTGGATGTAAGTATACAGGGATAGAAAAACGGGGAGCTTTGTACTGATGGAATAAATCTGTGTCTTGATTGTGTTGGTGGTTACAAAAATTTACACATGTGACAAATGGCACTGAACTATACACATACATTGTATCAGTGTCAAATTCCCAGTTTTGGTGGCATACTTCTGATTATGTATGATATAACTACTAGGATACCTCTGTGTACTATATTTGAAATACCTATTCAAAAGAACCTATGCACCCCAATGTTCATAGCAGCACAATTTATAACAGCCAAGTACTGGAAGCAACCTAAGTGCCCATCAGTAAATGAATGGAGCAAAAACCTATGGTACATTTACACAATGGAATACTATACAGCAGAGAGAAAGAAGGAGCTCCTACCCTTTGTGACAGCATGAATGGAACTGGAGAGCATTATGCTAAGTGAAATAAGCCAGGCCGTGAGGGACAAATACCATATGATCTCATCTTTAACTGGAATCTAATCAACAAAACAAGCAAGCTAAATATAACCAGAGTCATTGAAACTAAGAACAAACTGACAGTAGCCAGAGGGGAGTTGGGAAGATATAATGGGGGGAAGAAGGGGAGGGTTTTCAGAAACTACTATAAAGGACACATGGACAAAACCAAGCAGGGGTAGAAGCAAGGGAAGAAGATGGGTTTGGCTGGGGTGGCGGGGAGTGGTGGTCAGTAAACGCACACAATTGTAATTGAACAACAATAAAATATTAAAAAAAAATAAAAAAGAAATGCTTTTAAAAAGCTTTCTTGGAAACTTCAGTGTTGAGTAAGATTGACAAGGCAACTCCATCTTGCCACTAAGAACTGAGTCATCCTTGAATCTTCTCTCTCCTTCTTATTCTTGATATTCAATCCATCAGGAAATTCTGAGTCTCCTTTCAAAATGTTTCCAGAATCTGACCACTTCTTATCATGTGTACACAACACTCTGGTCCAAGCCATCTTCATCTGCTCTCTGGATTACTGCTGATCTCCCTCCTTATAAACACAGCCTATTCTCACAGAAAAAGGACTGATTCTTTAGGTCTCTTTAAAAGCCAGGTCCAGTCTTTTAATTTCATTTAAAGTGAAAACTAAAATCCTTACAATTCTCTACAGGTCTTACAAGATGAGCAACTTCCTCTCCTCTGCCTATGGCAATAGGTTGAATGGTGGTCACCACCTGTGACATCCATGTCAAAGAAACTCTTATTGGTACTATGACCCTATATGGGAAAAAAATACAGATGTAATAAAATAAGGATCTGCATATGAGGTCATCCTGAATTATTCACGTGGGCCCTAATTCTAATGACAAGTGTACTTATGCAAGAAAAAAAGACAAGATGGTACATGGAGAAGAGGAAAAAGCCGGATGAAGATGGAGCCAGAGACTGAACTATGTAGACACAAGTCAAGGAATACATGGAATCACCAGGAGCAAGAAGAGGAAGAAAGGAGTCCCCTTTAGAGCCTTCTGAGAAAGAGCCAATACCTTAACTCAAGATTTCAGACAAGAGGAAAAATTCCTGCTGTCATAAGCTACCTAGTTTGTGGTAATACATAGCAGCTCTAGAGAAATAAAGCACTGCACATCCCACCAAAATCCTTTCCTTCTCTCTACTCACCCCTCCCAGATACACTGGCTGTTTGTTACTTAAACATACCAGGCATATGCCCCCACCTCAGAGCCCCTGCATTTACCCTCCACCTGCCTGGAATAATCTCCCCTAAATTTCCCCATGGCTCCCTCCTACCCACTTCAGATTTTTGCTCAAATCAATGACTAATTTCCTGATGCCTCTTACTTAAGGTGTAACCCCATTACCAAACCCCCAATCTGTCCCTCTTGCCTTATTCTAGCACATACTGTAATGTGTCTCTCTTTCCCCAGTAGAAAGGTGGCAGAGAGTTTTGTTTGTTTTGTCTTATGCTATCCCTGGTGCCTAAAACTGTCCCTAAATGACAGTAAGTATTTGAATATTACCTGCTGAATGAATGAACAAAGGCAGAGGAAGTAATGATGATATATATGAGGCTCGGCCTATTATAGTACCTTCCAAACTTCAGGTTAACCACATACCAGCTTCCTTATTTTTTACTATAGCTCCTTACTAAAAATACAATTATATACTTAATTTTTTTAGCATACTATCTATATTTTATGTAATTATCTACTTTAACCTCATCCTAAGCAATAATATGTATGGAATTACAGGTGTAAAATGCTAGTTAAAAATTTTTTCTAACATACAATGCATACCTATTAACATTTAAAATGTTCACCTGGGGACCCCTGAAATCAGTCGTGGTGCCAACTAACTGTCTGTGCAGCACCGAGAGGCAAGGGTTGGCTTTCTTCTGCCCCTGTAGTTACCACACCCCATGTAATGGGGGTCGCAAGGAGGCAGGGGCCTTGTAAATAAGGATGTTTGAAAGGAATCAGAGAAGTAACAGTGGTCTCCAGGTAACATTGCCCTCCAACCCCAAATGGAAAGACACTGAACCCCCGATCCCTCTTCTTTACAGCCACAGAGTAACAAACCATAATGACCCACATCTATGTAGAGCTCCACTCTGTCTACCAGGAATTCCTCACCTTCATTTTGACTCTCACATCTACTCTTCAGGACACACTAATTATTCCCATTTTGTAAATGATGTGAACTGATTCCTCAAAGTCATTTCTGTGATTTTAGTCAAGGCTTTTTGAGCTCTGTGTTAACAAATAAGCCCAAACATGAAGTGGTTCAACACAACAAAAGTATCCTTCATCCTGAAGTTACAATCCTGTGAGGGCAAACAGGTAGGGAGGGCAGGGCTCTGCAGAAGTTGCTCAGGAACCCAGGTTACACAGGCTCTGCCATCTTTCCCAGAAGTCTTCCAAATTACCTTGATGATCACCATCTCTGTCAACAGAACGGCACAAGAGCATAAAGAAACCATATAGGAGTTCTTCATAAGCTAGCCTGGGCCTTTTCAAAGTCACATAAATGCACCCAGCTACAGGGCAGGTGGGAAAATGCAGGACAGCCATGTGTCCATAGAAAAGGGGAAAAGGTTTCAGAAAATAGATAACAGCTCTGACATGAGTGCTTTCTCCATGTCGGGACTCTTCCATGTGCTTTTTATTAATGCATGTTAGAAAAAAATGTATACACACACACACACATATATCTCAATTACCTTTCAAGCCCATAATTTCATGGGTATTATTGCTTACGGTAAGGCTTAAATGAAGATTTAAATTTTTAAAAATTAATGAATAAATTTTAAATAAATATTAAATTGATAATACTCATATTTAAAATATCGCAAAACCTCAGAGGCAAGTCACACTATTATTTTAACCTGGATGAGAAATTCAAGATATTAAGGGTCAAACTAATTGTCCAAGGCATAAAGCTACTAAGTGGTTCCATGTCACTTAAAAGTGGAAGAGACTTGCGGCAGAGGCTCTCAATGCTCCACTCATATCATCTCAGATCCCTGCCTATGTGCTCTCACTCCCAACAGCCAGCCCCTGTGGCCTTCTATGTGTGGTGCTGAAGCCAACTTACCCTTGAGCAGGAAAAACCAGAAGTACCTGGGAATTTACATCCCAATGGGAGTGGCGATGGTATATAAATGCCCCAACTCCCTTGCCCCCAATGGGACAACTCTTGAACTATAACCTCCTGACACTGTCTCCAAAGCTGTCCTGCAGAACTAAAGCAAAGTCACCCTCCTTGAGACTCAATCTATTAACCCACCCTCTCAGACTCCTTCTAGGTTCAACTTCCCAAGTACCCTTCCAGATTTTCCTGAGAACAAACACCTCCCCCAAAATTCACATTCCCAAGAGTCTTTTTCTCAGGATCTGCTACCAGGGAACACAAACTAAAAATAAAATCCAAGTTACTCTGGTTCAAAGTGCCCCAAATGATAATCACTCACACACAACATTTGCCATATCTGCAGAACACTAACACTAGTATCAATTTCTTTATGTGGCTGGTTTTAACATAAAGCACTTCATTTTTTAAAGATACCTTATATAGCACCTCCACAGTTTGCATACATGTAAGCAGAAGGTGATATACACAATTTAAAAATAAAAGGGATTCAATTCTTGCTAGTCCAGGTGAAAAATCCTCAGCCAAAGATCTTAAAAGCACATGTTGGGGATCTCACTTTAGAGATATAATATGGCTCCAGCAGCAAAGATGTCTGGGAAATACTGACCTCTGCAACCTCAGGCTAGGCTGACTACCCAGGAAGTTGGAATGCAGCACAAAGACAAACATCATGCCCCCAGGAAAGAGGTTAATGAATGTATAGAATGTGGTAACTGCCTGATGTTATCTTTTTTTTTTTTTTAATTTAGTGGTATATTGCTCTCTGGGGAAGTCTACACAACTATACACGTCTACACAACTACCCACAATCTGGTTTTGCTATTAAACCCCTACTATTAGCCCCCTTTAAAAGGGACCATAAATTGCGATGGGTGTGGATTCTTCCCAGCCCACCACCGTTGGGAGCAGTTGCTCTGATGAGTATATACTGGGTTGGCCGAAAGTTCATTTGGTTTTCCCTGTAAAATGGCTGCAGTAGAACTTCATTGTCTTCAACTTCATTCTAAACAATTTTGTTGGATTGTATTGTGACAGTTGTCATACCAGCACACATTTAAAAAGTTATCAAAGTTGGTGAATTTGTGTAGCTATTTTAATATCGAAGATGGAGGAAAATACACATTTTTAGCATATTACGCTTTATTAATCCAAGGTAAAAAATGCAACTGAAACACAAAAAAGATTTGTGTGCAGTGTATGGAGAAGGTGCTGTGACAGATCAAATGCATCACAAGTGGCTGTGAAGTCTGTGCTGGAGACTTCTCCCTGGACGATGCTCCACGGTTGGGTAGACCAGCTGAGGTTGACAGTGATCAAATCAAAATACTAATTAAGAACAATCAGTGTTATACCACACAGGAGATAGCCAACACATTCAAAATATCCAAATCAATAGAGTTATTGGTGAAAATGAAAACTGTGTCCTTTATTTTATAGAAAAAAAAAAAAACCTTTTTACCAACCCAGTAAGTTTCTCCTATTAAAGTTCTTAAGAATCTGAACAAGGCTAAGTGTCAGTTCTTTGGAATCAATCCTGAAGTTAGGCTTTTAGGGCTTTGCCCCAATAGCATACCAGCACAGAAATAAAAAATCCCCCTTGACAAAATCTTAAGGTTTTAAACATATTTAACAGAGTAACTTCCTTACTAGGTGTCTTATCCATATTCGATGTGGCATCTCTGTGTTACCTGCTCCTGTGTGCCATCAATAGTATGCACCCCTTCTGGAAGCAAGGTGTTAGTAGCCATTTGCAAAGCTGTACATGTTCTAGTACAGCAATTTTCAATCAGTGTGCCAGAAGAATTTCTACATGTAATATCTAACTATTTAGTCCAGGGCATGGACCGATTTTCCCTTAGATCAGGGACCCCCAGCCACCAGGCAGTGGAACCAGTACCAGTTCCTGGGCTATTAGGAACCCGGCTGCACAGCAGAAGGTGACCAGCTAGCAAGTGAGGGAAGTTTGGCTCACCTAACTGTGGGAGCTCAGCCTCCTGCCCCCAACACCCATTCATGAAAAAATGATCTTCCAGGAAACTAGTCCCTGGTGCCAAAAAGGATGGGGGATGGTTGCCTTAGCTTTCCAAATTAAAATAATGACAACAGCCAACACAACAATTATCCATCTGGTGTGAATGAATTAAAATTATACCTAATTTTTTTCAGATAGGCAAAACTATATTTTCTGGTGTGCTGCAGAATTTTAGTAATTAGTTTTTGTGTACCATAAGCTGAACAAGATTAAAAATCACTGATCTAAGACAGCAAAATTCCTGGTACAATTCATGTACAACAAATTTAAACAGTTTAATAAGGACATTCAGTCTCATGAAAGTTGAGATTAGTGGGCCAGGAACAAGCACAAATGAACCTCTTTTCTCTGTGATATCTGCCAACATCCTAAACAGAGATGATGCATTCCTAAACCCCAGGATGACTCTTCCCAGAAGACTTCACCTATAGCAGTATATCTGCACATGTATATAATTCTTTACTCTCTTATGCTGGTTTCCCCCATTTTCTTCAAACTCTTAGAAGTCCATGAATAACACTGCTGGATGACTTTCAACCACTAGTCGCCTACTATGATAAGTAGACCTCTTTCAACTACTGCTATTACTCTTTTTCTCTTTCATTATAACACTTGGAATTGATTTCACTTTATGGTCATTATTGTCCATTTATAATCTGCTTTGTTTGCATGCTGATGATTCTTAAATTTCAACCTTATACTACTACAGAAAACAGTACTTGGTATTACACTGTGATTATAAAACCAGATGGATTAAATTATATAACTGTTTTAAGGCCTGTAACACAAGTTTTAAAATGCAGGGTTTTTTGTTTAACCTTGAATGAGCTATAAAGAAAATAGTTAAGAACTGGGAAAGAAAAAAAGTTTTTTTTCCTTTAAACAAAATGAAAAATACCAGAACGTACACATTTGAATAAGTATAGTTGTATATTCCAATTTCTTGCAACTGTTCAAAACATTTCTAGAACTCCTATCTGGGAAGTAGTATCAAGTCTGTGCCATATTCCTTGGAATATTCTTCTCAACTGCAACTCTTTTTCCTTTAAATTGATTCCACTTTCAGAAATGGTCAGAATTTCTTAACCCCAACATTGGTGAATAAGGTGGTAGGAAACAATGTTCTGGTTCAAAAACAAGTACATAAAGTATACAGAAAGATGGACTGTCACCATGTTCATGTGCTAGCTTTCCAAGCAGTTATAAAACAAGATGTGTATCTCTAGGGTAAGCGCAGATTCCAAAAGCTTCAGGTGAGAAGTTCAAGGTGAGCCCGGCAACTGTACTCATTTCCTAGGGCTGCCATACAGTCTACAGGCATCCACCACTTTTTACAAACTGAAGGCAAGACCCTCAACCAGCAAAAAAGATTATGACTTGCTGAAAGCTCCAATGATATATTTTTAATTAAAGTATGTACATTTTTAGATATTATACACTTAACAGACTACAGTATAGTACAAATATGATTTTTATGTGTACTAAAAAAAATTAAAAATCATGTGACTTGCTTTGTTGTGACTTTTGCTTTACTGCAGTGGTCTGGACCTGAAACCCACAATCAGTCTGAGAAAGGTATGCCTGTATCAGAAACTGGGTAGCTTAAACAAGTGAAATTTATAGTCTCACAGTTCTGAAGGCTAGATGTCTGATATCGACATGTCCTCAGGGTTGGTTCCTTCTGAGGCTGAAGGAGAATTTGTTCCCTGGTTCTTACCTGGTTTCTGGAGGTGGCAGTCTCTGACTCTCCTTGGCCTGTAGAAGTGTTGCCCTGTTCTATCTTCATGATCATATTGTGTTCTGTCTCCATGCATTTCTGAGCCTAATGTTCCCCATTGTACAAGGACACCAGTCATACTGAACAGGGGCCCACCCTAATGACCTCATTTTGACTTGATCATCTCTGTAAAGACTATCACCAAATAAGGTCACATTCTAAGGTACTGGGCATTAGGCCTTCAACATAAATTGTGGAGAGGACACAATTTAACCCATAACAAGCACAAGTGAACTGACCAACGCAAGCTGCTTCCCCAGGGTTTATTGCAGGACAGATTTGTGGCAACAGGGAAGTTGTTTAAAGTCTCTGAGCCACAGTTTTCTTCTCTTTAAAATGGGTACAATGATGACAATAATAATGCCTACCTAATCCTCTTCAAGTGCACAGCACTCAGGATTGGCCCACTGGAATGTGCTTGATAAATGTCAGGTGTCTACTTCTATGTGTACCCAATGTCAGGTTATCCAAACAGACACCATTAATAACCACTGTGTAGGTGAGTCCAAGAGGAACTGTACAGCTGTACTCCCAGAGAGCCCTGGGGAGCCCTCTGAATGCCAAACACCTAGACCACATGTCTCTTAAAGGCAGCAACGGCCTCATCTGCCCAAGCTTCCTACCAACCCACTACCTTCTGGGCCTAATGGTGCACCTTTTCTGCATTTAACAAATATCCACTGAAAGAATAAATGAACATAAAAATATTAACATTAAAGGTATTTCTTAACAGACATAGTAAACAGCAAGTGTAGCCCCAACTATATACCATACAACATTTCTGCCCAGGTGATCATTGACATTAACTACATATTCATTGTACAGCAGCATTATTCATCATAGCCAGAAGGTGGAAGCAACCCAAGTGTCCACTTGGATAAAGGGACAAATGTCGATGGATAAATGGACAAACTGTGACATGTACACACAAGGGAGCATTATCCAGCCTGAAAAAGGAAGGCAATTCTGACACATGCTACAGTAGGGATGAAACTTAATGGCATTATGCTAAGTGAAATAAGCCAGTCACAACAGATAAATATGGTATGATTCTTATATGAGGTTCCTGGAGTAGACAAACTCATAAGACATAAAGCAGAATGGCAGTTTCCAGGGGATGATCGGAAAATGGGGAGTTATTGTGGGAGTTCAGAAGTCTCACAATATGTGCCTCTGTAGTATGCAGATTGCTCGGAGCTAAAGGCAATTTTAGCCTCAGGCTCAAGAAAATACTTCTGCCTAGAAAAACCTGAATTAGGGACCTTGCCCATAATAGGAGATTATCAGAGATAACATCTTTTGACCTACAATAGGGCATGGCAAACTTCTATTTACTAAGCATCTGCTCTTCTTACCATCCTGTAATGACCCTTTGGAACCCTCAAGGTGCATGACCTCATCCCCAGCTCAGGATGTCTTATATATACTCTTTCTATCTCTGAACCTCTCGCACATGGGGTTTGACTCTCAAATGAACACAGGGTTACCATACATATGTATGCATTAAACTTGATTATTTTCTCTTGCCAATCTGTCTCACATTCATCTGATCGTTAGAACAGCCAAATGAACCTGAGGACAGAGGACAAGTTTCTTCCCACCCCACAGTGTTTAATGGGTGTAAAGTTTCAGTTAAGGAAGATGAAGAAGTTCTGGAGATGGTAGTGGTGGTGGTACAAAAATGTGAGTGTACTTAATGCCAAAAAAGATTTAAAAATGGTTAAATCATAAATTTTATATGTATATTTTACCACAATAAAAGTGTAAATAATAAAAATTTTAAATACAAAAATATGCATTCATATCTTTAGTACCCTTAGAAGTTTGAGAAGCAAAAACAAGGTTTTGGAGACATAAAGAGCATTTGCTGGTCCAAACTTTTAATCAAAAAGCAGTTCCTGGCTGGAGGAAGATGGAGGTGTGGTAGAAGGGAGAAGATTCCACTTTTCCCTACACACAGGATAAAAACTAACTGATCTACAGAGGAACAGAGCAAAAAGCCAACAATATCACAATATTTATGAAAACAGGAGATCAAAAATTGTAGCGGACATTGAAAAACCAGACGGTAAGGAGAGTGCTTCAGGATAATAAGGGCCCAGGGATCAGCTTGGAGACCAGGGAGGTTGCAGCCCCAGGCCTGGAGCTCCCAGGTCTGCCTCAGGGCACTTGGGAGAGAGCTGGGTCAACTGCTCCCTCCCCAGCCAAACAAGGATTTAGCAGCACAGGGGAAGACCTAGTTGCTTGAAGAAGGCACAGAGAGGTGAGTGAGGACTGAGAGACAATCACACAGGGGCTGTGAGCACCCACACATAGCCCTGGGAAGAATGTATGCCCCAGCCTGTGCGACCAAGGGCGGCCTGGCCGTACACCCGTGCCCCCAATCCGGAGAGAGTGTGGTTTTGTGCAAGACCCAGACCCCACAGACCTGAACACAGAAAAGGCACAGGCGCTCCGCAGGATCCCTGGTACCCACAGGCGAGAACAACGGGGGGGTGTGCGCCCCTCAGGATCCCTGAAGCTCACTCCATGAACCCAGAAAAGGCAGGGGCGCTCTGCGGGATGCTGGAGCCCACAACTGTGAGCTCCAGAGAGAATGCTTAGGAGCTCCCAGACCCACACTCAGGGCCCTGCAGAGAAGCACCAGACCGGCTCTGGGGAGACCTCGTGGCCAGCCCTGGGGACAGTATGAGAGAGGCTGACTGAGTTCTGATTAGGAAGGGAGAAAAGGGATTCCAATCGCCCCTCAGCCTGCTGAAGCCAGCAAGACCAGAAAAACTGGTTTGGCCAGTTAGAAACCTACAAGAGTTTGTTTTGTTTGTTTGATTTTATCTTTTTTTAAAGCAAATTATTTTTATTTTTATTATTTTTATACCTCTCAATTCCTTATGCTTCTCTTTCTTTCACTCTAGTGATGTTCCTTCTCCCTTTCCAAATTTATCTCTTCTTCATTCCATCTTCTGCTTCTTTTCCTTCTGTTTTTTTTGAACCTGCAAGTTATTGCATATTTCTATTATCTTTTTTCATTATTCTTATATTTCTTATTTTAATAGTATTTTGGTATTCCTCTTCTTTCTGTATAGTCTACCTTGCTTGGCTGATTATATTGTATCATTTGATAGATTTCCCCTGTTATCTCAAACATACTGTACTGCTAATTTACTGTCCTTCATTTGTGTTCCATTAGTACACTACTCAAGGTTCTATACCAGCTATTCTTGTTATCTAGACCTCATAGATTCTGTCATATGATTGTTGTTCTAATATTACTGTAAATAACAGCTATTCCATACAATTGTAAATACTACATAAAAAACCGCCCAGATCTTAGCCCACTTCAGGTTTCTGAAGTCTATTACTGTAATGGTTAACTATATTCTCTAACACAATACACCTATTCACTATTCTTTACTCTCACCCTACCTCAGAATCTGACCTCCCACAGCCTCACTGCTTTCTAGATCCAACTCACAATCCTATCCTCTCCAATGAGAGTCTTATCTTCTTTCCGTCCTTTCTAAAAAGTGGCTAGTGGGGTGGAAGATCACTGTTAACACTACACATAGCCAAAGGATCTCCTATCTCTTCTCTACAGAATGCTACTATAAATATCACAGAATACTCTCTTGCTGTCTTAACCTATTTTGCCTTACCCCTCCAACTGATCACAAAAAAAGAGTAGGGGGAGGCTGTGAACACCAGGATACCCGAAGGAGACAGCACAACTGAATCTCACAGATATTCTACCACAGAAGTTCACACTATAAACCCAGAACACATCAATTTAAGAAACAGAGGTTAACAAGAAGAGTCTCACGAAAAATGGGAAGACAAAGACACAATCGCCAAATGAAGGGAAAGGAAGAAGCCTCAGAAAGAATGCTAAATGAAATAGAGGCAACTCAACTATAAGATATTGAGTTCAAAGCAATGGTTATCAGGAAGCTCAATGAGCCCACAATGAGCTACCAGAAACTACAGGGAAACTACAATGAACTCACTGCAAACTATATCAACATGAAAAAGGAAATAAAAACTCTCAACAAGGGCCAAGAGGAAATGGAGAATACAATTTCTGAACTGAAGAACACACTAGAAGGAATCAAAAGCAGGATCGATGAAGCAGAAGATCAGATCAACGAATTGGAGGACAAAGTAGAAAAAATACCCAGAAAGAGCAAGAAAAGGAAAAGAGGCTCAGAAAGAATAAAGAGGGATTAAGAGAAATGCAAGACAATATGAAACGTAATAATATCCATACAATAGGGATACCAGAAGGAGAAGAAGAAGAGCAAGGGATAGAAAACCTATTTGAAAAAGTAATGATGGGAAACTTCCCTAATTTGATGAGAGAAAAAGTCACACAAATCCAGGAAACACAAAGAGTCCCAGTCAAGAGGAACCCAAAGAGGCCCACTTCAAGAAATATCATAATTAAAATGGCAAAATTTCAAGAGAGAGAATATTAAAGGCAGCAAGGGAGAATATTAAAGGCAGCAAGGGAGAAACAGGAAGTAACACGCAAGGGAGCCCCAATAAGGCTAGCAGCTGACTTCTCAATGGAAATGTTCCGAGCCAGAAGAGAATGGCAAGAAATATTTCAAGTAATGAGAACCAGAGGTCTGCAACCAAGGGTACTTTACCCAGCAAGGCTCTCAATCAAGATAGAAGACCAAATAAGAAGCTTCCCAGACAAAAGAAGTCTAAAAGCATACACCTCCACAAAACTAGTGCTGCTGGTTTTGAGATACTATAGGGACTCCTTTAAGGAAAGGAAAGAAAAGGGCAGGGGGGGAGGAACACAAGCACACAAATGGTAATGAATAAGTACATATCAATAATAACCTTAAACGTAAATGGACTAAATGCTCCAATCAAAAGACATAGAATAGCTGAATGGATAAGAAAGCATGACCCACACATATGCTGCCTACAAGACACCCACCTCAGGATAAAAGACTTACACATGCTAAAAGTGAAGGGCTGGAAACAAATTTTCCAAGAAAACAGAGAGGGAAAAAAAGCTGGGGTAGCAATACTCATATCAGACAAAACAGACTTCCAAAACAAGGCCATAAAGAGAGACCCAGAAGGTCACTTCATAATACTCAAGGGAACAATCCACCAAGAAGACATAAACTTTGTAAATATATATGTACCCAACATAGGAGAACCAAAATACATAAAGAAAATCTTAGAGGACTTCAAAAAAAAATATTGACAGCAACACAATTATAGTGGTAGATTTTTACACCCCACTGTCAAAAATAGACAGATCTTCCAAACAAATTTCAACAAAGATAATGTGGCATTGAACAATGCCCTAGATGAAATGGACTGAACTGATATATATAAAGCCCTCCATCCCAAAGAAGCTAAATACACATTCTTTTCAAATGCACACAGAACATTTTCAAAGATAGACCACATGATAGGACACAAAATGAGCCTCAACAAATTCAAGAAAATTGAAATCATACCAAGCATTTTCTCAGATGACAAGGGACAGAAACTAGAAGCCAACCCCAAGGGAAAAAAACCCAAAACACTCAAAATCATGGAGATTAAATAGCATGCTATTAAACAATGAATGGCTCAAGAATGAAATTAGGGAAGAAATCAAAAAATTTCTGGAAACAAATGAAAACAAGCTCAAAACAACCCAAAATTTATGGGACACTGTTGGGAACCACCCTGCCTGCTATCAGAAGCTGTACACCCCACCGAGGCTAAGGCTGAGGGAACAACCTTGGAAACTCAAGCCAGCAAAGAGACAAAAGCTTATCTCCCTGGCAGAAGCACAGCTTCTGCTCCTTTTACTTCATCCTGCCTGGTCCTCAATGTTTGGTCAGTTAGCCAATGATGGGTAAGATTCCCCAAGGGGGGAACAACCTAAGACAAGCACGATCATGTGGGGGCCCCCAAGGAAGGACTTTGGGGGCTACAGCAAAAGGGGGTGATGGACCCTCACCCCTCAGCTTTGACAAAGCCTGAGCTCTCATCGTCTGCAAGAAAATCTCCTTATCTCTTGGCTGCCTTACTTCCCATGCTCCACCTAAGCCTGAACCAATGACGGAGGATGGTGCAGCCCTGTACTGGAAAGGGCGGGTTCCCCAGGTGATCAGGCCTAAGAAAGAATATGTAAAATCCTGTGAAACCTGCTTTGTTTAGAATGCTCTCAATTGAATGAGAAGGGTCCAAGGAGGAAGTAAGTTTGTTCCTCACAGTTTTACAGCTCTTTGACCCTGACTCAAAATAGGCCCTCAGAGTTCCTTGTTATTTCATCCATACTTCCTGGCAATGAGTTATGAGCTTTACCTGACTTCCTGTGTAAAGGAACCCAATAAAAGCCCTTGAGGAAAAGGCTGTTGGTCCTTTTCCTTTGAGAAATCATCCACCTTTCCTCCCCAAGGAGATCATGTCTTGGTAGATTTATTCTCATCTCTGGCGGACGGGGGACTCTGCGGACAAAGCCCCCCCACAGAACACAATGAAGGCAGTACTGAGAGGGAAGTTCATATCAATACAGGACTACCTAAAAAAGGCAGAAACATTTCAAACAAACAACCTAACCCTATATCTACAAGATCTTGAGGAACAACAACAAAGACAACCCAGAGCAATGAGAAGGAAGGAAATAACCAAGATCAGAGTAGAATTAAATGACACAGAGACTAAAATCACAATTCTAAGGATCAATGAATCCAGGAGCTGATTCTTTGAAAAGATTAACAAAATCAACAAGCCTTTAAGCGGACTCTTCAAGAAAAAAGACAGAAGACCCAAATAAACACAATCAGAAATGAAAGAGGAGAGATTACAACTGATACCACAGAAATACAAAGGATTGTAAGAAATTACTACGAAGAACTGTATGCCAAGAAATTTGAAAACCTGGGTGAAATGGACAAATTTCTAGAACAATATAATCTTCCAAAACTCAATGAAAAAGAAGCAGAAAACTGAACAGACCAATAACAGCAAATGAAATTGAAGCAGTAATCGAAAAACTCCCAACACACAAAAGCCCTGGCCCAGAGGGTTTCACAAGAGAATTCTACAAAGCATTTAAGGAAGAGCTAACCCCTATCCTTCTCAGACTATTCCAAAAAATCCAAAAAGATGAAAGACTCCCAAACTCTTTTTATGAGACCAGCATCATCCTAATCCCAAAACCAGATAAAGACATAACAAAAAAGAAAACTTCAGGCCAATATCGCTGATGAACATAGATGCTAAAATCCTCAACAAAATATTGGCCTCCAACAATACATTAAAAAAAAATAATCCTGGCTGGCATAGCTCAGTAGATTGAGCATGGGCTGTGAACCAAAGCATCGCAGGTTCGATGCCCAGTCAGGGCACATGCCTGGGTTGCAGGCCACGGCCCCCAGCAACCACACACTGATGTTTCTCTCTCTCTCTCTTTCTCCCTCCCTTCCCTCTCTAAAAAAATAAATAAATAAAATCTTAAAAAAACATATATCATACACCATGACCAAGTGGGATTCATCCCAGGGCTGCAAGGATGGTTCAATATTTGCAAATCAGCAAATGTAATACCTCACATAAACAAAAGCAAAGGCAAAAATCACATGATCATATCAATAGATGCAGAAAAAGCATTTGATAAGGCACAGCACCCATTTATGATAAAAACACTCAGAAAAGTGGGAGTAGAGGGAGCATTCCTCAACATAATAAGGGCCATATATGAGAGACCTACAACCAATATCATACTCAAAGGGCAAAAACTAAAATCTTTTCCACTAAGATCAGGAAGAAGACAAAGCTGTCCACTTTCACCACTTCTATTCAATATAGTACTGGAAGTTTTAGCCACAGCAATAAGACAAGAAAAGGAAATAAAAGGCATCCAAATCTGAAAGGAGGAAACAAAACTGTCACTGCTTGCAGATGATATGATAGTGTATATAGAAAATCCTATAGACTCAGCAAAAAAACTGCTTGACCTAATAAATGAATTTGGCAAAACCGCAGATGCAAAGTCAATATCCAGAAATCAAAGGCATTTTTGTACACCAAAAATGAAACAGCAGAAGTAGAAATTAAGAAAAAATCCCATTTAACATAGCAAAAATAAATAAATAAATAAAATAGGTAGGAATAATCCTAACCACAGAGGTAAAAGACCTGTATTCAGAAAACTACATAACAATGAAGAAAGAAACCAAGAAAGACACAAACAAATGGAAAGATACACAATGTTCATGGATTGGAAGAATGAACATCATCAAACTGTCCATACTACCCAAAGCAATTTACACATTTAATGCAATACCTATTAAATTACCAATGGCAGATTTCACAGACATAGAACCAACACTTCAAAAATTTATATGGAACCATAAATGACCCCAAATAGCTGCTGCAATTTTGAGAAAGAAGGGCAAAGTAGGAGGGATCACAATACCTGATACTAAACTCTACTACAAGGCCACTGTAATCAAAACAGCCTGGTATTGGCATAAAAACAAGCACATGGACCAATGGAACAGAACAGAGAGCCCAGAAATAAACCCAAGTCTCTATGGTCAATTAATATTTGACAAAGGGGGCAGCAACATAAAATGGAGTAAAAATAGCCTCTTCAACAAATGGTGTTGGGAGAACTGGACAGCTACGTGGAAAAAAGTGAAACTCGAGCACCAACTTACACCATACACAAAAATAAATTCAAGGTGGATAAAAGACTTAAACATAAGCCATGACACCATTAAAGCCCTAGAGGAGAACATAGGCAGGAAAATCTCAGATACTCCATGCGGCAACATTTTCACTGACATGTCCTCTAGAGCAAGGGACATAAAGGAAAGAATAAACAAATGGGATTTCATCAAAATAAAAAGCTTCTGCACAGCTAAAGAAAACTATTAAAATTAAAAGAGAACCAACTGTATGGGAAAACATATTTGCCAATGATACCTCAGACAAGGGCTTAATCTCCAAAATATATGAAGAACTTACACAACTCCATTCTAAGAAGATAAGCAACCCAATTAAAAAATGAGCAAAGGACTTGAACAGACACTTTTCCAAGGAGGACATACAGAGGATCCAGAAACACATGAAAAGATGCCCAATACTGCTAGCTATCATGGAGATTCAAATTAAAACCACAGTGAGATACCACTTCACACTGGTCAGAATGGCCATCATAAACAAAGCAACAAAGAAGTGTTGGAGACGTTGTGGAGAAAAGGGGACCCTAGTGCACTGTTGCTGGGACTGTAGACTGGTACAACCACTATGGAAAACAGTATGGAACTTCCTCAGAAAACTAAAAAATGGAACTGCCTTTTGACCCAGCAATTTCACTGCTGGGATTATATCCTAAGAACCCTGAAACACCAATCCAAAATAACCGATGCACCCCAATGTTCATAGCAGCACAATTTACAATAGCCAAGTGCTGGAAGCAACCTAAGTGCCCATCAGTAAATGAATGGATCAAAAAACTATGGTACATTTACACAATGGAATTCTATGCAGTAGAAAGAAAGAAGGAGCTCCTACCCTTTGCAACAGCATGGATGGAACTGGAGAGCATTATGCTAAGTAAAATAAGCCAGGCAGTGAAACACAAATACCATATGATCTCACCTTTTTCAGGAACCTAAACAACAAAACAAAGAAACAAACAAAATATAGTCAAAGGCACGGAAATAGAGGACAGGCTGACAGTGACCAGAGGGGAAAGGGGAGGGAATTTCAGGGGAAAAGGGGAAGGGTTTACAGCAACAAGTATAAAGGACACATGGATAAAAACTAGAGGGGGTAGAAATGGGAGGGAGGTGGGGAGGGATGGGTGGGTAGGCTGGGATGGGAGTAAGGGCAGAAAACTGTACTTGAACAATGATTAAAATAAAATTTTAAAAAAAGTTGTTCCTTCCCTACTCCTCCAACACCCCAAAATTCAATCACAAAAACACTGCTTTGCATTCATAATTAATTTTGCTTAAATTATAACAATTTTGCTTATTTAAAACATCAAAGTTCCAGGAAAGGAAATGTTTTCTGACCTATTAAGAAAGACCCTGAATTATGTTGGGGGGAAATGATTCATCCTGCAGCACAGAAAAAAATATGTATCATGGATTAGTAGAAAGATAACATTACTGACACACTGCCAATATCAGGAGAAATGAAATGCCATACTCACTCAGGTCATTTAATGGAAAATAAAATAATTTTCTCTCACCTTTATCTAAAGTTTAACACTGTAAGTTTTCCCCCACATTAAAAGTGTATTTTATATAAAACCTTGTTGCTGTAAGGATCATGCAAACCTGTAAAGAACTTTTCTTTGAGACACAAAGCGAAGAAGTTTATCTGTTCATTTTTTTGCATATGAAGTACTCTTCAGTGACATCCCTTGCCTGAGACTCTGACACAATCCTTAACCATCGCACAACTGCAACCAACCACTTCACAGGTTTCTCTCTCTATGGATTCCCCTCATTTCTTGTTATCAGCAACCTTAATTAGGTTACTTTGGGGTTCAGCATGAAGGGCCTCCACCAACTTGACATGAGTGGCTCATCACAGTTGGATGCAAGCACACAGAGATGGGCTCAGCACTAATTCATCTAAAAGTGCAGGTGCTTCAGCAACAAACTTGAAATTCCATCCATTTAACTTGATGGTTTTGTTTTGCAAACTGCTTAAGGAGAATTCCTGTCTGCCATCTAGATAACATGAAATAGCCCCACAGCCTACAGGTTTGTCAGACAACATGTTACCTTTCATTCATAAAAAAATTGAAGTATAAAGAATTTTTATAAGAGTTTCTTTAAGCCCAACTTACACTTGCTGGGAAGCAAGACTTCAAATACTCTAGAGAATAAGTCTGCAGATTATTCTATGCATCTGAATTTAATGAGGGGATTTAAGAATGATTATATGAAGGTGGGTGAAATCAAGGTGGGGACTGGACCACAGGGTACTTAACAAGATTATGTGTTCTCTTGAGGGTAGTTATTCCTTTGTGGGGTATCAGGTCTGGCATTTCAAAAGACTGTTAACCTAGATCAGGGCTGTCAAACTCATTTTCACCAGGGGCCACATTGGCCTTGCAGTTGCCTTCAAAGGGCCGAACCTAATTTTAGGACTCTATAAATGTAACTACTCCTTAACTAGGGGCAAGGAGCTCGGCCCTGCTGCTGGGTAGAAACAAGGCACCAGGCCAGATAAAACAAGGCAAAAGGCCAGATTTAGTCAGTGGGCCTTGCGTTTGCCACCAGTGTTCTAGATGTTCAAGAACAATGAAAGGGGCTGGTTTCAGAAACTTTCTTTCATACAGAAGCTACGGGCCTGAGGCATGATTGTACACCATGACATGCCCAGTTAGGAATTGACGATACAGTACCACTCTTTCTTCCACAATACACATAGTCATAAAATCAATTTTATACCACTCATAAAAGCCTCACCATAAATCTATATCAAACAAAAAAGAAAGCATCCATTATACTCACAGCATGTCCTGCTACTTTTGGATTTGGTACTCCAATCCTAAAAGTACCCTGTGATAGTGTGATTTACAATAATAAAACCATATTTGGTCTTCAACCCTGGTCTTGGTACAAAACTCCTAAAACCCTAGGAATTTCATAAGTATGATAAAGATGTCTTTGTTATGTTAATGAGGTGACTTTAGAAGTCCCTAAACAAACTCAGGATGGGGGCTATTTGCTAGGGGAACCAAACAGGGATTAGGGCAGTGGCGTCAAACTCATTTTCACAGGGGGCCACATCAGCCTCCTGGTTGTCTTCAAAGAGCTTAAATAATTTCAGGACTATAAATGTAACTACTCCTTAACTGTTAAAGAGTTGAAATTATATTTGGCTTTTTGAAGACACCCGCAGGGCTGATATAGCCCCCAGTGAAAATGAGTTTGACATCCCTGGATTAGAGGGTTGACATTTTCAGTCCCATCCCTTCATCTCAGGGGAGATGAGTGGGGCTAGAGATTCAATCACCAATGGCCAATGATTTCAAATTATGCCTATGTAATGAAGCCTCCACAAAAATTCCAGAACTATGGGGTTTAGGAAGCATCTGGGTGGGTGACTGACTACATGGAGATTTAGGGAGAGGGGCTAGCTGCTCAGAGAGCATGGAAGCTCCACAACCCACTCCACATACGTTGCCCTAGGCATCTCTTTCATCTGGCAGTTCCCGAGTTACAACCTTTTATAATAAACCAGTAATCTAGTAAGCAACATGTTTCTCTGAGTTCTATGAGCCACTCTAGCAAATTAATCAAATCTGAGGAGGGCACTATGGAAACCTGAAATCTATAGCTCATTGGTTGGTGAGAAGCACCCCAGCAACCCAAACCTGAGTGCAAAAGGATGATATAGACTGGTGAGATTTTCTTGTTATTAGAACTATAACTTGCTCAGAAATAGAAGCTGGATGACATGTTGGGGGCAAAGGGCTGGACTGGGCATGTGAATAGACAAAGTCATGGGCGGCAGAAGTTATAAAAAGATGTGACCATCTCTTTGGTAAGCGACCTGTTAAGAGAACAGAAAAGGCACAGGGAAGCCAACATCAAGAAAAATCTGTCTTGAATTCTAATGTGTCAGTTTCAATAAACCTTTTTTCTTCCTTAAGGTAAGTCAAAGTAGGTCTCCTCACACCCTCTCACTCAGGGACAGTAAACTGCCTTTGTTACCTTTTACTATGTGGCAAAGGATAGGAGAAGTCAACAGTGGGGAGCCAGCAATGGGGACCTAGAAGGGAAATCATGGGTCCTATCCAGGGTTCCCTTAATAAGGTCAATGTTCCTCTCCTATCCCATTACCACCATTGAGTCCATTTTAGTTCCATGACTATGTACCTGTTTTCCAGGGACAGTCTTGGTTTCACTACGCCTGTTGTCCTGGTATAATCATTCACAGTGCTTAACTTCACACTCAAAAGTATCCCAACTTGGCAATAAAATATGTAATCACCCTAATTTTAGTTTAAACCCTTATATTCTCTCATTTTATGTGCCACTGGAGGGGGGACAAACTGCCAACCAATCTATGACACAAGTATACAAACACATTCAGTTTTCAGAGATGTTGAAATGTGAAAAAGAAAGTGAGTCTTGTAATAAAATGTCAAGGAAGTGTCAAAGAACACAAAGTTAATTGGTGCTGAAGGCAAGATCTGAACCCAGGTAGTCTGACTCCAGTCCTGCTGAATGCCTATTATCCTGACCATAATTACTAATACACTGAGTTTTTACAAGACTTTCAAATGATCTCCATTCTGTCACTCCTCCAACTCTCGCCCTACTACATGTAAAAAGAGTACTCTAGCCCTGGCTGGAGTGGCTCAGTGGACTGTGTGCCAGTCTGCAAATCAAAGGGTCACTAGTTAGATTTCCAGTCAGGGCACATGACTGGGTTGCAGGCCAGGTCCCCAGTAGGGAGTGCTCAAGAGGCAATCACGCACTAATGTTTCCCTCTCTTTCTTCCCCCTTCCGCTCTCTAAAAATAAAATAAGTGAAATCGTAAAAAAAAAGGAAGAATACTCAAAAGCACAAACTGCCCTGACACCCTACCATCTAAAACCCTTCAATGGCCCCCATTCACCTCAGAATAAACCTTAATTCCATTTCCAGACTCACAGAAGTCAGCAGAATTTTGCCCTGGTTGGTGTGGCTCAGTGGATTGAGTGCCGCCCTTTGAACCAAAGGGTTGTCAGTTCGATTCCCAGTCAGAGAACATGCGTGGGTTGCAGGCCAGGTCCCCAGTAGAGGGTGCATGATGTTTAGCTCCCTCTCTTTCTCCCACCTTTCCCCTTACAAAAAATAAATAAATAAAATGTAAAAAAAATAAAATAAAGCACAATTTTGTCCTTGCTTATGTCTCCAGCCTCATCTCTCACTGCTCCCCAACCTCAACTCCACAGGGCAGCCCTCCTGAGATTCCTCAGCACCCTGGAGTCATAACCATGGGACTAACACAGCCTGGGAATGGAAATGTGGCAAGTACATGGAGAAATAGGGCCCCCTGTCACTCACAGGACCCAAGCTAACACAGACCTATTCTTTGTGCTTTGCCATGTCTCCAATACCAATTCATACTTACACCAAATCCTTCCAATTTTTTAAATAAAAATAAACTTTAGAGACAAATATTAGAAATCTATTCTTTGATGACTAGTGCCTAAGTGCTATTCATTTGGAATCACTTCCAGAAAAGGGCAAAGTCCAATCACATAATCAGCACACTGATCAAAGTCTGAACTCAGGACACCAGGAAACGCCATCCTCCATGACCATCACCCAAAGTCCACCTGGCAAAGCAATGCATTTCCCAATTTCTCCCACATTCCTCCCACCCTGCAGGCAGTGCTTTGTATTGGGCAGACAGTAAAGGCACACACCAGTTGCCCTTTGTTACATGTTGTGACTACAGTCTGTCCTGTAGGTGTCCCCCTACATTGAATTATTAAATTAATGCACATGAGTTCCAGAAGTCATGACTACTAAGTCAACACCATGATGTGCAGACGTTTCTGAAATGAGCAACATCCAGGATGGTGCAACTAAGCTCTCTCCCTGTGTGTCTCTCCCCACTGCCACCCTGGGACTCACCAGACCTTCATGCCATCTGTGGAGCAATGGAGATGACTAGAGCCCAAGAGGCAGGCCCTGAACTCTGTGAACCTCCAGTTCCCCACATGTAAACTAAGAATAACCACGTCTGTCTCACATGGTTGTTGCAAGAATTAAGTGAAATAAAACATATGCTATCACCAAGCCAGGGTCTAACCCTGATATGGCAGCAAACAATACATGCTTATGAAATCTGAGAAATGAAAATTATTCTAGTTTAATAAGGTTTAAAAAATGCAAGTAAATTTACCTTCAAATCCACTATGAGAAAAAATTTCTGTGAGCCCACCATAATTATAGTGCCAAATGTCATATATATCATCTTATTTAATCTTAGTAACCATCTATGAGAATTATTCTCTTTCAGAGAACAATTAATTGAGGTTTTGTCAGGTTCAATAATTTGCAGAGCAAGAACCAGATAGACCAGAATTTGAACTTAGTTCTATTTGAACACAGAACTCATTCTCTTTTCCCCTCTGTTACTGTTTCCCAGAGGCCAAAGCCAGGGAAGGAGAGAGATGAATGAAGTCCTGGCAAAGACAACTGCTCAATGCTGGTTAGTACACCTGTGTCAACACAAGCCCAAATGACCGAAGTTACCTGGCACTCGGGGGCAAAGAGATGGGAAAAGATAAGCAATCAGTGAAACCAAATGTCAGCTCTAACAGGATACTTTGGCAATCTACATTAATGTTTTAAAAGTATAAGTGGCTTATTAGCACAAGGCAGATGACTGACTGCACTATGATTTTAAGCAAGCTACTATGTGACCACTTGTGCCTCGTTCCCTGGCATGCAACATGAAGCAGTACAGTCTCTTGTGCAGTAATACTGTATATGGGTTAAAGACATAATGTGCAGAAACAGTTGTGCACAGGGTCTGTCACAGAGGAAAGAATACTCCCATTATTACAAAAGCCCTTTCACAACTAGATTTCCTATAGCCCCTTCCTCCCCCACTTGCCAAAATTATCTGTATCATTCCTCAACTTGTCCTGTTACTTAACTGCCTCTTCCTTCTTCTCTATGTACCCCACTCATTCACTTAGGCCACAAAAGCTTGCTGAATACCCAGTCAGGCCAGCAGGAGAATAGCAGGAGTATATAAGAAAAATCTTCCTCAGAGCTTAAATTCTTACATTTTTGAAAGAAGGTGGAACACAGACAACAAACAAATAAACAAAAACACATAATAAACCACCAGATAAAGTGTATATGGTGAGGGATAGAAAATACTCCTGGGGAGAGGGGTGTCAGATACTCAGGGAAAGCCCTGTCTGAAGACTTATATTGAATCAGAGAGCTGAATGAAGGGAAAGAACAAGGCATGAGTTCAGAGAGAACAATGTCTCAGAGAGAGAGGGAACAGCAAGTGCCTAGATACAGGAACAAGCACAGTGTCTTAAAAGACTGAGGACATGGTCTGCCTCTGCTCCTCCTATTCCTGCTCCCCCTCTGCATCACTCACAATACTGCCATATGATTACTGGTTTACATGCCAATTTTGTCACTAGACTATGAGTCCCTTGAGAGCAGCAGCCGTGTAGCTTCCTCTGTGTTCACTCAGTCATACAATACTCATTGGCTAAGTACCAGCCTTCTCTTAACTCAAGCACTGGGTTTACAGTGAAGAACTAAATAAGCATACTCTCTGCCTTCAGGAGTTTACAACAAATAGCAATGAGCAAATGCTAAACATTCACAAAACATTTACTAAATGAATAATATTGGCTTAACTTTTAGTTATGTAGTTTTATGCCATGCAGAGTTCTGGGCCTCTTTTGTCTAAAAGATCACTGTTCCTCACCTCCTCCTGTTATTCAGCTGCACTTTCCACAGAAAACTGTTTGCAATGACCCCTCTGACTCCCCCTGTTCTCTCCTCGGCCTTTGCACGCAGTCTGCTCCATCAGGAATGCCCTCCCTGCCTTCACCTTCTTCACCAAACTAACTCCCGGTATTATTTCCAAAAATTTCAATAGTGTATTAATGTTACCATTTGCTTGAACATGTACAAATCTCTTAAATACTTCAGACAAAACATTTCCATCAAGTAACAATGAGAGATGCAACAACTGACAATTCCAGATTGAGTAGTAAAGACAGTTGGACGAATGATCTGAGGTTACTTATGTAATTTCTTTCCCTCCTCAAAATATGAGATATTTTAGGGACTTTCTGGGCATTGTGCCTGCAGAACTGGGCCACGGTACAAGGGCAGCAAAGTTCTCACTCCTGTGATTCCGTGAGCTTATCACCCACGAGTTACAGAAATATTTCATTTACAGTAAACAAAACCAATTTGGCAGAGGAGCTATCAGTTAAAGGTCTTCCCCACATAGAAGGTCAATAGTTTAGCATCTAAATGGTCTGAGATGGATTTCATTTTCTAACAGCAGAAATTATAGCTGT
The DNA here is from genome assembly GCA_004024845.1 of Tonatia bakeri. Classification (NCBI taxonomy): domain Eukaryota; kingdom Metazoa; phylum Chordata; class Mammalia; order Chiroptera; family Phyllostomidae; genus Tonatia; species Tonatia bakeri. The sequence goes on from PVIA01001537.1 coordinate 149,363, forward strand.
ACTTTACTTTTTTTTTTTAAGATTTTATTTATTTATTTTTTTAGAGAGGGAAGAGAAGGAGAGAGAGAGACAAAGAGAGAAACATCAATGTGCGGTTGCTGGGAGACATGGCCTGCAACCCAGGCATGTGCCCTGACTGGGAATTGAACCTGCGAGGCCTTGGTTCGCAGCCTGCGCTCAATCCACTGAGCTACACCAGCCAGGGCTGTACTTTACTTTTTTAAAAAAGAAGAAAAAAGCCTTATTTTTTTTCTAGGCAAGAAGGCAGATATAGGTTAAGTCACAACTTCCAGTGCAGCCTCTACAACTTCATTCAGCAGATAAGAATTTTTACATGACCTTTAGTCCTTCCCTTCTAAAAGGCTGACATCCGTCTTGAGCCTCCTACTTCTAGAAAGTGCAGAGAGTTAAGCTGCAGCCACCCATTTTGAAGTATAGAACAACAGGGGCAGGGTAAGCAGTTTCCTTCAATACACATTTCTCTCCAAGTTCCTAGTCAGAAGCTCTGGGCTTTGTGAAGAAGCACACAACAAGGATTCTACAGCTGGAGACCTGGGGCTGGTGCTTCCTAACAGTGTCTCCCTCTGCTCCTCTTACAACGGAACAGCCCTGTGACCTTCACCCAGCCATTATGAAAAAGGAAATGTATGAAAAGGCAACAATATCACACTTACAATTGCCATTAAAACTCAGTGCTCTCAGCCAAGACATCCTCTCAGATGTGAGGGATGGAATGGGTTCATCTCATGCCCACCAATGCTGTTCCTGTTGTATTACACTGCCATGTACCACAGCACCATGTTCTCCTGGTTATTTAGACGTGGCAAAATGGTATCTGCCAGAATTTGGGTCTGTGAGATGATGCCTAACAATGTAGATCTTTACTGGAACGCTGAGGTCACTAAACACTGCCCTGTAAAAATGCAAAACCAACCTAGCTATATCCCTGATAGAGTGTACAGCACACTAATGAAAAATGCCTACCATTGGGCAACCAGGACTGTGATTTAGATTCAGCTATTGTTTACTAGTTAAGTATATTTGAGCAAGTCACTAAACCACTCTAAGCTCTTAAAAACACCTTATAAGACCCTGCAAGAGACCTGGCCCCTCCTGACCTCTCAGATTACTACTTATACTACCACCTTCTCCCTCTTTAACTACCTGGACTCAGAGCTCATTCCCACTTCAGGGCCTTTGTACTTGCTGTCCTCTCTACCTAACAACACACTCTTCCCCGGAGTTTCACCTGCTGGCTATTTTTCATTTTTCAGGTCTCAGCTCAAATATCAAAAAGTCACCTCCAGGATCTTGTAAACATAATGTTGAGTTCTATGGGTGCATGTCATATAATTTCATTTACATAAAGCACAAAGAGGAACAAAACCACTGTATGACTGGTGTAAGTCAGGGGATGGGTTACCCTTTTCAGGGGGAGGGCAATGAAAGTAAGAAGCACCAGAGGCATCCCTGGGTTACTGGTAAATGATTATTTTCTTGATCTGGATTTGGTTACCTGGGTGTGTTCAGTTTGTGAACTCATCAGGTTGTTTGCTTATACTATACATATTTTTAGTATGTGTATTGTACTCAATAAAAAATTAAACCAAAACAAAAAAACACCTTGTTGAATCGATTTTCCTTAATCTTGTAATCTATACCACCCTGCTGGCTAAACTATTCATTTGAGATCCTGAGACCCTGCTTTGTTTTCTTCATAGCATCTGTCACTGGCCAAAATCATCTTCATTATTGTTTCTAATAATGTACATGCTAGCCGTTCCCCAGTTCCATTAAAGTGTCATGTGGCCAAATGTCAAAGACTCTGCCTACCTTGTTCAACCACTTCCAAATCTCAGCACCTGGAACAGTCCTGTTCTAGCTATTAGCCAAATACAAAAATGTATGTAAAATAAAAAATCGCTAAAGTGGGCCCTTTAAGGATATAAAAGCAATCAAAACAGTAATGCCAAGAACACAGGAAATAAAAAATTTCAGCCCTGGCTGGTGTGGCTCAGTGGACTGAATGTCAGCCTGTGAACCAAAAGGTTGCTGGTTCCATTCCCAGTCAGGGCACATGCCTGTGTTGCAGGCCAGGTCCCCAGCAATGGGCATGTGAGAGGCAACCACACATTGATGTTTCCCTCTCTTTCTCCCTCCCTTCCCCTCTCTCTAAATAAAATCTTTTAAAAAAATTTCAGTGGCATTAAGCATTAGAAATATGTATCAAATGTTAAATTTAACTACAGGGAGGGGGTAAAGTGTCACTCTATGGGTACCTTCATAAGAGTGGTTAAAGTTACTTCTTAAAGTAGATACTGAGTCCTTTATGTCTGTATACCTAACAGTTTTGCACTAGGCCTGGTACAAAACGGGTCTGAGTTAAGAGTGGCAACAGATTTCTGAGGCACTTGGTGAGGACTCTTAAGTTTTGTGAGAAAAGTGGGTGATGTTCAATGGTAATATATGCCACAGGCAAGGGAGGACGTAGGTGCATGTCCAAGCAGATTTAGATGAAGCATCCAAGACTATGAAGAGTTCCTTAAAGTCAGGAACAATACTCACCTATTTTTTTTTTTTTTTTGGCCAATTCCAAGATGTTTTTTATAAAGAAAAAAATAAATTCTGTAGCAGTTCTAGTGACTTTAAGGATGCAATATAGTGCCTACTGGTATGCAGACTACTGTACATGAATGCATAATGCATTTCATGAGCAAAGCTACACTCACAAAGCAACAGCCTGGTATAAGCCTTTATTCTGCAATCAGCTCTGTCATAAATTTTCTTTATAACCCTGAACAAGTCACTGAACTTCCTTAGGCTTCAATTTTCCTACCTGTGAAATGCACTGATTAGGCTAGATGCTCACTAATGCCCATTTTCTGATTCTTGGACAGTTCTGACTTTAAAAAATTATTCTCATCTTCTAAGCCTTCTGTTTACAAGATAATACATCATTTACAATATAAATCAAGTTTACCAGATGCAGTTGGTCAAACCAAGGGTATCTCTCCACAACCACATTCTCTAAAGAGTTGTGTTCAAGCTCCCATTTCTTGATTAGGCAAGTAAGAAGTCCTGCAGTTCAGCTAAACACCTATGTTTCTCTGTACAATTATTCCTTTTGCTTGAGTTCTCATGCCCTATGGCCCATATTTCTCAATAATGCAAGTCCACATTCACAGTACCACAGTTCTAGCTTTTTGTCACACCTAAATAATGAATAGGACTTGATCACCTGGAAATATCCTCCTTACTCTATTACAACAATTAGTGATTTTAATTAGACAAAACCACCACTTCTTTTGCTATCCCACCATACTGTCAAGTGCCTATTAAAGATATTACAGTAATAAGTATTAGCAACTTTTAAATTTATATTAACAAAAAGAGAGAAATGAAAACTCAGGATGTGAAAGCAGAAAATAAAAAAAAAACTAGCAGATGTCAAAATTAGTCAAATTTTGGAGTAATTCAAAAAAATCATTAGTAACTATCTTTAAGTTTTCTTACAAACTATACTACACATAGTGTGGTTAAAATTGCATAGGTGATAACTTGCTTCTCATCAATTAGAAACAGAAAAATGGACAAGGATGTTGCACTGCTGTGGCTGAGCCCCACACTGTCCTTTCTTAAAAGGGGGAGAGGGATTATCTATGGCACAGGTGGCAAACACAAGGCCCACCGGCCAAATCCAGCCCTCCACCTTATTTTATCTGGCCCAACACCTTGTTTTTACCCAGCAGCAGTACCCAGCTCTTGCTTAACTGTTAAGGAGTAGTTATATTTATACAGTCCTAAAGTTACATTTGGCCCTTTGAAGGCAACCCTGAGGCTGATGTGGTGCCTGGTGAAAATGAGTTTGACACCCCTGATCTATGGGCAATAAAAAGTCAAGTACTTCAGTGATTTCTCCAAGAGTCATCACCAACTCCTAACTCCACAAAGGCCTTCTGCCTCTTGCCATCCCCCAAAAGTAAACTCTACTGGAGGCCAAGTTCCAACAGCCAATATTTGGCATCCACCACTGGCCCTCTTGGGGTTTTACTTCCTATAAACAAGGAGAAAGTGGACATGGCCAATGCTCTGATGTGTTTTAGTGAGGAGACTAGTTTTCACTGAAGGGCGGGAGAGGGGAGGGCACTTCCCTAGCTCCCCACCTACAAGTCTGCAAAAGTAGGTAGCCTATGTAAAAGTTAGGCTGAGACGGGTTTCTAGGCAACTTCACACATGGCTTAACAAAAGCGCTCAGAAGTAGAGACGTTTCAAAATCTTAACTGGAAGGCGGGTAAAACCTCAGAACTCCAAAACGCGATGAGAGAAACTTCCTCAACTTGCATGCTGTGCCCTTACCGGGCCAGACACCTTCCGCGCAAGCTCCGGGACTGATGCCGGGGCCATCGAGACCTGGGTGGTTCGTAGTCTGGAGCAGTGACCTGTCGCCCCCCCTCAGCCCTTGGGACCACGCCAGAGAGGAGGGTGCAAGGTCCTTAGTGCGCCGGCGCAGCACCGCACTGCCGCACACTGGGGCAGAAATAGGACAGGGGGACAAGATGGGCCAGGCAAGCGGGTACCCCACCAGTGCCCTTCGTGCACCCCCTACCGGCCCGCTCACCTGCAACCTGGCAGCTAGGAGCGGTGGCCGGAGCGCTAAGTCTCGCAGAACAGTCCGGGCCTGCGCTGCCGCCGGGAACGCCATCTTAGACAGGATAGCCCGCGCGGGGAGCGAACTGAGCGAGGTGGTAGGGAAAGTGGAAGGAGGCGGTCCAGGCCGTCCCCCTCTACCAAGCTCCTCCCCTACCACGTGCCCGCGCCCAGGGTGCAGACGCTTCCCTGGGCAGCACCTGGTTCTGGGGCCAGCTGGTGGAGCAGCCAAACCCTCAGTCCCTCAGTACTTCAGGCCAGGCTCCAAGTCCCCAAGTCCGCTTTTAGCTTTCAGAGGAGGGGTGGCTTTGACACTATGCCACCAACAATGTGCCTGTAAGCAAAAGAAGATCCTAAGTCCTGTGGTCATGGGGCTTCAACTGTCCCAGTGGACCAACAGACAAGCAACTATTAGTCTTTGCATTGAGGGATGGAGGGAGGAGCCTGGGCTGACATTATCGACCAAGTAAACTTTGTCTACTCCTGGATCACCGAGGCTGGTCTGGAGTATGGGGACTTTTGACCTGAGACTTGAAGGAATAGGGGAGAAGCAAATGGGTCTGGTGATTTTGGCGGAAACCCTTCAGGGGTGTCCAACCTTTTGGCTCTCTGAGCCACACTGGAAGACTTGTCTTGGGCCACACACTGAATACATTTTGACATGTAATCGCAAAAAAAAAAAAAAAAAAAAAAAATCGCATAATCTTTTAAGTAAATTTGCGATTTTGTGTTGGGCTGCATTGATAGTCATCCTGAGCCACATGCAGCCAGCAGGCTGCAGGTTGGGCACCCCTGCTTACATCTTAGTAAAATATCGTTTTAATACTAACAGAGTATTAATGCAAAACTATTGAAGGATTCAAAGCCCTGTCATCACTATAACAACATTTGGAGTTTACCAACTCTAAACACTGGACATGCAACAGAAATTACTATATCCCTGGTCGAGTAGTTACTTGTTTTGAATGTTTTCCTGATAGCCACAGTTACAGGAGGTCAAGGCACATACATGAATTAACCAATGAATGCATAAATAAGAGGGACAAGAAATTGATGTCTGACTCTCTCTCCTTCTCACTCTCTCTTTCTCTCAGCCCCTTTCCTCTCTCCCTTTCTCTTTCTCTCTCAAATCAATTTTATAACTTAAAAAAGTAAAAATAACTAGCAAATGTGCTTAGTGCATGCCAAAAACTTTACAAGTATGAACAAACTTAGTCTCCATAGCAACATTTTCCAGCAGGTAGAAGTTAAAATCCACATTTTGTAGCAAAGGAAACTGAGGCACATTGAGATTAAGGAACTTGCTCCTGGTCACGGATCTGATAGAGAGTAGAAATGGGATTCAAACCCATTCTCTCTCTTGTCCCCAGCTCATTAAGCACTATTTTAGATTTTTTTTTTTAAATTTACTTGTTCTGGAGCTTGTTATCATGGGGGAAAATGGTACAATGTAACAGAACTGGGCAACTGTTGCTGCTAATTCCCTTCTTTGTCTCCCTCCCTCCTTTTTTAAAATTTAATTTTGACAAATCAAATATACAGAAAAGTTGTAAGAATATTACCCCAAAATGCACAAATATCCTTTACCCAGAGTCGCCATGTATATTTTGCCATTTGCTATGCTTGATAGAGATGTATAGATTTATAGCCCATTCCTCCTTTCATTACAATTTTATCTGCTAGGTTTAGTATTTGTTAGTGATTAATGTTTGAATCAGTTATTACTATGATGGTTGCAAAATGACAATTATTTAGTTCCATCCTTTTCTACACATTCTAATTTAGATTCTACTCCAAGAAGAGCTTTACCTTTGCCCACATTTCTTTATTTATTCTAGTATTTATTTGTGTCAGTATGGACTCATGGATTACTTTTTATTCTGTCCCAAACCTATGCTCTTTGCTATTGCCTACACATCCTATTGCTGCCTTTGGATATGGGTCATTTAATCCTCACAGAAACCCTTCGACTGTGCCCTACTGTTATTCCTATTTTGTCAGAGAGAAGTGGGCCACAGAGGGATTATATAACTTGCACAGAGTCACACAGCTTGGAGTCATACCCCAAAGCTAGAATCTAACCACTCCACTCCATACCATCCCCTTGACATGAGTAGATCTGAGTTCCCGTTGTCCATTATTACTTCTACTGGAGTTGCCATCTAACAAAATGGAGCAGAAACTCATTAATGTTTGTAGACTGAATGTTTAAACTTGGTGAGTGTTTTGAGCATGTCATCAAGAAGCAGATCACCTGTAGAATTCACCAAAGACTGTATACTCAGATGTTACCATGGTAAGGAAGTCAGCCTTCCAGCAGAGACTAGAAGGGATCTGAAAGAAGAGTGCATTTTATGAAAAGAAAAGAGAGATTTAAGACATTCTTTGGTTCAGTGTTCTAGGATGACATTTTTCTATTAGAGTATGATTTTAGGAAGTGGCATATAGAGAGGCTTTCCAATTGCCATTCAAGTAAATTTGGTAGTCTTTAATTGGTTTACTACTTATTAGTGCATAACTGGGAACTGTCTGGACTGAGTAGCATTGTATGAGTTTTCCTGTTTCAGTTGGTCCTCAGGTTTGGGGCCCAAGTCTTGTGTCATCAATTCCTCAATGTCTTCACCCACATTCTCTCATTCTGCTTTCTCTGCAGCCAAGGGACTAGGATGTTGGAGCAGAAGGACATTTGTATGCTATCTCCGCTGCCTCACACTTGGCCAGGACTAGAGGAAGTGTGCAGTAACACAGATAGGATAAGTCCCACTTAGTGAGCTGCTCTAAAGAATTTTTCCTGTTTTCTGAGCATTTTTTCCAAACAGGAAGCTCTTAGAGGTCAGAGGTTCCATTACAGAGTTCTGCACTTTGCTTACTGAGACAAGCACAGGGCTTTCGGTTAAACGAGACTGAATTCAAAAGCCACCTCTACCCCTTACAAACCTGTAGTCTGGGGAAGTACCTACTTCATAGGGTGGTAGTAAATATTCAATGAGATATTGTATGTAAGGATCTTGTGCCTAGTAGGGGTTTAACAAATGTTGTTTTTCTTCTGCTAATAGGTTCTTAATGATATTTGTTTGATAGCTAATGTGAAACACCAGAGCCACTCTGAGATGTGAGTTGCAAGGGCCCAGGCACTTTGTAACTTATCTTGATAGCACTGGTGAACTCTGGAAGTGAGTAAATACAAGATGAAAGTATTAAAAGTGTTTGAAGTAGTTGCTTCCAGGAAGCTGGCACAGGGTAATGGTCAGAAAACCTAATTTTTATTGAAGTATAATAGGCATACAATTGTAGTCTCATGTGTATAGCATAGTGACTTGACATTTATATGTATTCTGAAATGATCTCCACAGTAAGTGTACCATCTGTCTCTATGCAGAGTTAGTACAATCTTACTGTATTCTCCAAGCAATACATTACATACCCATGACTTTATATTTTATAATTGGAAGTGTGTACCTCTTGACCCTTTTACCCATTTTTTGCCTCAACCCCACCATTACTCCTACCCTCAGGTAACTACAATCTGCTCTCTGTATCTATAAGTTATGTTTTGTTTGTTTGTTTTCTTTTGTTTTAAATTACACATATACATCAGATCATATGGTATTTGTCTTTCCCTATCTGTTCCCTATCTGACTTTTTTCAGTTAGCATAGTACTCACTAGGTCCATCCAGGTTTTTGCAAATAGCAAGATTTATTTATTTTTTCATGGCCTAGTAAGGTTTCACTGTAAATATATACATGACATTTTCTTTATCCATTCATCCATTGATGGATGCTTGCGTTGTTTCCATATCTTGGCTGTTGTAAATAATGCTGTATTGTACATAGAGGTACATAAATTTTTCCAGAAGTAGAATTGATGTATCATATGGTACTTCTATTTTTAATGTTTTGAAAAATTTCCATATTGTTTTTCATTGAGGTTACACAAATTTACATGTCTCCCAAGTGTGCTTGAGGGTGCCTCTTCTATTTACATCCTTGCAAACACTTGTTATTTCTCATCATTTTTGATAATAGCCATTCTAACAGGTATGAAGTGATTTGGATTTGCATTTTCCTGATAAGTAGTAATGTTGAGCATATTTCTGTGTGTCTGTTGGCCATGTAAATGTTTTCTTTGGGAAAATGTCTATTCAGACTATCGGTCCACTTAAAAATCAGGTTGTTTATTGTTTTGTTATTGAGTTGTATGAATTATTTATGTAGTTTGGATTGTAATCCCTTATCAAATAAATAATTTACAAATATCTCTTCCTATTTATTAGGATTTCTTTTGTTTTATTGCTAATTTTGTTCACTGTGCAGAGGTTTTTTGGGTTTCATGTAGTCCTATTTGTTTATTTTACTTTTGTAGACTTTACCACTGGAGTCTGGTCAAAAAAAATCACTAGAACCAATGTCTAGAAACTTACTTTTTATATTTCCTTCTAAGGGTTTTATGATTTCAGGTCTTACATTCAAATCTTTTATCCACTTTGAGTTAATTTTTGTATTGGTATATGATAGTGATCCAGTTTTATTCTTTTCCATGTGTCTGTCCAGTTTTCCCAGCAGCATTTATTGAAAAGATTGTCCTTTTCCCATTTTATATTCTTGTCTTCTTTATCATAAATTAGTTGACCATATCTGTGTTTTTATTTCCAGGCTCTCTTCTGTTCCATCGATTTATGTATCTCTTTTTATGCCAATACCATGCTGTTTTTGTTTAATATAGATTTGTAGTATAGTTTGGAACCGAGGAACATGGTATCCCCAGCCTTATTTTTTTTTCCTCAAGATTACTTTGACCCATTATATTTCTAGAGCTTCAAAAATGAAGATTCCTAGACTCCAATATAGATCTACTGGATCAAAGTCACTTACCATGAAGTCTATGATCTGCATATTAAAACATCTCCAATGTTTTCTTAGTTTAAAAACTAAAAAAACAAACAAACTAAGCCACAGAGAGGCCAACTCTCAAGAATTTTCTTGGTAAATCAAGAGATGTTACTCTACTTTCCTCCAATGAGTTCCTAAATGTAGAAGAAAAAGTTGATAAACTGTAAATGCAGGTATCACTATATGCTGCTTCCAGAAAACCTTGACACATTGATGCAAAATCCATTTCCTACCGGGGTCTAGGGCAGCTATGACATGTAGAAAAATTGGGTAAGGGTGAATAAACAGCAATTCTATGTTTTTTTCCTTATCAAAATTGTACTTGTGGACTGTTTGAACAGTGACTGTGTCCACAGGCAATAGCACTCTCAGAAGCATTCTATACTGTTGGTATCAGATTGAAGCACAGAGGTACATATTAGATGCAATGAGTTCAAGTCTTGACTTCGTGATTTAAAAGCTCCATGACCTTGGACAAATTATTTCACAGCCTCAATTCTTTCATCTTTGAAAAGGGGATTATAATGATACCTATTTTTCCAAGATTTGTTGTGAAGTTCTTGAGATCCCAGTGGCTGTTATCCACCATGCCCTCTTTACTTGACTAAGAAATTCTTTTCATGTTTGTTTTTTTAGTGTCAACCTCAGTGAGCCTCAATTTCCCCATTAGTAAATTGAATTCCAGGTACAACAGCATCTTATATGAACGGGGAGTTAGCAACGTAACACTTCTAGTAAATTTTGCACACATTGTTAAGTTCTAAAACTCCATGATCAAACTTTGAATTTAGAACAGCCTGCCTACAACTGTTTCTTAAATTAATCATTCCAAGAAGAAAAATAAACAGATCAGTAGGCTTATACATTTTCTCTTTCATCTCAGCAGTGCATGTTAACTGTGAATTATTGTGCTCATTTTCATATCCATACTGATTTCTCCAGTGTCCCTGATTTGCCAAGGAGGCGTATCATGAAACCTAGCACAGGGCTAGTGAACCTAGCAGTTCCAATAGTTGTTTGTCATTACCTTTTCTTTTAAGCATGAAAACCATTTGACAAATACAAACTCACTATAACCCATAGAACTGAGTAGAATTTTAAAGAAATAACCCTAATTTTTATGAATAACATTTGAGTTTATGCTGGTGCATGTCAGACATGAAAATCACTATTATGATGATGAAATAAAGGGCTCTTATGGATTTTGTTCAGTTATTTTTTATTTTATAAATTATTTTTATTGATTATTCTATTACAATTGTCCTGGGTACCTCTCCCCTTTGCACTCCTCCATCCCGCTTCCCCCACTCCCCCAAGTAATCCACCCACCATTATTCATGTCCATTAGTCATACATATAAATTCTTTGGCTACTCCATTTCCTATACTGTACTTTACAGCCCCATGGCTATTCTGTAACTACCTATTTGTACTTCTTAATCTCCTCACCTCTTCATCCATTCCCCCACACCCTTCTCCCATCTGACAACTATCAAAACACTCTCCATATCCATGATTCTGTTTCTGTATTTCTTGTTTGCTCAGTTTTATTTTTAGATTCAATTGTTGATAGATATGTGTTCTTGCCATTTTATTATTCATATTTTTAATCTTCTTTTTCTTAAAATAAGTCCCTTTAGCATTTCATATAATAATGCTTTGGTGATGATGAACTCCCACCATCTTTAGTGTAGGTGATCCATGGTCCAAAGTTTGGGAGGCATTGACCTGGAAGGAGGGACTTTGAGGAGGCTAGAGGAAAAAGACAGCAATCATGTGATTCCCCTCTTTCTCATTTCCCTTTCATTTCTTACTTCTACTTCTACCCTACTTAATCTTTCTTTCCAAAGTCTCAATGCTATTCCATCTGCCTGAAATACCCACCCCTATGGTTCACCAGCCTCAGACTCTCTCTCATCTCTTGAGTACCAATCAGCCCATTCAGGAAGAGTCCTTGAAAGCAAGGCTGGGTCATCTCAGTGGTTAGCAAGGGATAATTTACATTAGCTTATTCCTTTAGGATTTTAAAATCTTCAGTGACAAAGACTGTGTCTTCTTCAATGTTATTATCCTGCTCGCAGTACAATGCCTTAAGCAGAAAAGATAAATAAATAAAGATGAAGCTGATGCAATAATCATCCTTAATAAGAAAATTTAAAGTCATTAAGGTCTAGAAATCTCTCAGTACCACCCCAACAAGATAGGAAATTGTGACCTATGAAGGGAAATAACCTTCCTATTATCACACACCACACTTGTTCTTAGATGCCTTAGAGATCTACCTTATGCATCTCTCTCCTCTACATTTTTTTTACAATTACAGTTGACATGCAATATTATATTAGTTTTAGGTATACAATATAGTGGTTAGACATTTACATAATGTTTGAAGTGATCACTGGATAAGCACTATTTTATTTTAATGTAATCCAATTTGTTTATTTTTTCTTTTGTTTCCCTGGTTTGGAGAGATGTTTCAAAAATCTACATATAGTGCTAAGAGCAATGTCAGAGAGTTTACTGCCTATGATTTTTTCTAGGAGTTTTATAGTTTTGGGTCTTACATTTAAGTCTTTGATCCATTTTTAGTTTATTTTTTATATAGTGTAACAAAGTGATCTAGTTTCACTTTTGCATGTGTCTGTCCAGTATTTCCAAACTCATTCCTTGAACAGACTGTTCTTACCTATTGTAGATTCTTGCTTACTTTGTCATGGATTAATTGACCATATAGGTGTGGGCTTATTTCTGGGTTCTCTATTATGTTTCACTGGTCTATGTGTCTGTTTGATGCCAGTATCATGTTGGTTTGATAACTATAGCCCTGTAGTATAGTTTGGTATCAGATTGAACTATACCTGCAAATTTGTTCTTACTTTTTAAGATTGCCATGGCTATTCTGGATCATTGGTGGTTCTGTGTAAATTTCAGGATTATTTGTTTTGTGAACACTGCCATTGGTATTTTTTTAGGGAATGCATTTAATCTGTTGTTTGCTTTGTGTATTATGGGCATTGGAACAATGTTAATTCTTCCTATCCATGAGTGTGGTGTGTGCTTCCACTTATTTGCATCTTCTTTAATATTTCCCAATGTCTTATAAGTTTCTCTTTTTTAACTTATTTTTATTGTTGTTCAAGCACAGTTGTCTCCATTTGCCCCCCACCCCAGACATATCCACCTTTCTACCCTGATCCCACCCCACTCTTGGTTTTGTCCATGAGTCCTTTATAGTAGTTCCTGAAAATCCTTCTCCCCCCTCCTCCACTCCCATTTTCCCCTCTGATCTTCCCTCTGGTTAGTCATTTTGTTCTTAATTTCGATTTCTCTGATTATATTTTGCTTGCTTTGTTTTGTTGATTAGATTCAAGTTACAGGTGAGATCATATGGTATTTCACCACCTGGCTTATTTCACTTGGCATAATGCTCTCCAATACCATCCAAGTTGTTGCAAAAAAGTAGGAGCTCCTTCTTTCTTTCTGCAGCATAGTATTCCCTCATGTAACAATGTCTTGTAGTTTTCTGAGTACAAGTGTTTTACTTCTTTAGCTAAATTTATTCCTACGTATTTTATTCTTTTTCATAATATTGTAATTTCAATTTTCAATAGTTTGTTGTTAGTGTATAACAGTGCAACTTATATCTGAATAAGAATTTTGTATTTTTACTGAATTCATTTAATCTAATCTTTTTTTAGTTGAATCTTTAGAGTTATCAATATATGTTAACTGCAGATAGTGACAGTTTTACTTCTTCCTTTCTAATTTGGATGTCTTTAATTAATTTTTATTTTTCTCTTTCTTTTATCTGATTGCTGCAGCTAGGACTTCCAATATTATGTTGATTAAAGAGGTGAAAGTATACATACTTGTCTGTCCCTGAGCAAAAGGAAAAGGTTTCGTTTTTTCACCATTGAGTATGATCTTAACTATGTGCTTGTTGTGAATGGTCTCTATTATCTTGAGTATACTCCATCTATACACATTTTACTCAGAATTTTTATTGTAAATGAATGTTAGATGTTGTCAAATGCTTTTACTGCATCTATCAATATGATCATATGATGTCTATGCTTCATTTTGTTTATGTGATGTAGCAGTCTAATTTCTTTGTTGATATTGTAGCCCAGGGAAAAGAATCCTGCTTTATCATTTTGCATGGTCTTTTTAATGTTTTGCTGAATTAGATTTGTTAATATTTTTTTGAGGATTTTTGCATCTCTTGATCATCAGGGATATTGGCCAATACTGTTTTTAGTGTATTTGTTTGGTTTTAGTATCAGGACTGGGTTCATAAAACTTCACAAGTTCACAATTCAAACTTCATAAAATGAATAGGAGAATCTTCCCTCCTCCTCAATTTTTTGGGGCAGTTTGAGAAAGATAGGTATGAATTCTTCTTTGAATGTTTGAAAAAGTTCACCTGCGAAACCATCTGGTACAAGACATTTGTTCATTGGGAGTCGTTTTTTAATTATTGACTCAATTTAATTAGTAGTTATCAGTATGTTTGGATTTACTGTTTCTTCTTGATTCAGTCTTAGGAGATTTTATGCTTCTAGAAATGTATTCTTTTCTTCCAGATTGTTAAATTTGTTGGCATATAATTGTCTACAGTATTTTCTCATAATTCTTTGCATTTCTGTGGTGTCAGTTGTCATTTTCCTCTTTCATTTCTGACTTTACTTATTTGAATCCTGTCTCTGTTTTTCTTCATTCTGCCTAACATTTTATCAATTTTGATTACCAGTTTATTTATTTATTTATTCCTCAACTGAGGGTATGTCTATTGATTTTAGAGAGAGAGGAAGGGAGAAGCAGAGAGAGAGAAACTTCAAAGTCAGAGAGAAATACTGGTTGTTTGCCTCCTGCTGGTGCCCCTACTAGGGATCAAACTCCCAATGTAGGTATGTATCCTAACCAAGGATTGAGCCCACAACCTCTTGGTATATTGGACATTACTCCAACTAATTGAGCCATCCAGCCAGAGTAATTTTGGTTACCTTTTTAAAAGAACTAGATCTTGGTTTTATTGTTCTTTTCTATTGATGTCTTTAACTCTATTTTGTTTATTTTCACTCTGATTTTTATTACTTCCTTCCTTCTATTTGCTTTGCACTTTGTTTTTCTTTCTCTAGTTCTTTTAAGTATAAGGTTAGATTGTTTATTTGAGATGTTTCTTGTTTCTTGGGGTAGGCCTGAATTGCTGTAAATATCCTTCTTTAGAAGAGTTTGAATCATTGTGTTTTCATTTTTCTTAGGGTATATTTTATCTTCTCCCTTGGTTTCATTGTAAACCTATTTGTTGTTTAGTACCATGTTATTTAACCTCCATATGTTTATGGGCTTTTTCAGTTTTCTTCTTGTAATTGATTTCTAGTTTTATACCACTAAGATTTGGTAAGTTACTTGGTATGATTTCAATCTTCTTAAATTTATGAGATTTGTTTTGTGTCCTAACATGTTGCCTATCCTAGAAAATGTTCTATGCACACCCGAAATGGATGTATATTCTTCTGCTTGTGGGTAAAATGTCCTAATAATATCAATGAATTTCATCTGGTCTAATGTATCTTTCAAGGCCACTGTTTCCTTATTGATTTTCTGTCTGAATAATCTATTAAATAATGTCAATAAGGTGTTAAAATTCTCTATTATGATTGTGTCACTGTTGATCTCTCCCTTTATGTCTGTTAATATTTGCTTTATATATTCAGGTACACATTGGGTGTGCATATGTTTACAAGACTTATATCCTCCTGTTGTATTAATCCCTTATCATTATGTAGTGTCCTCCTTTGTTTCCTACTTTTTTTTTTTAATGGAACGCTTCAGTGATTTGCATGTCATCCTTGTGCAGGGGCTGTGCTAATCTTCTCTGTATCATTCCAACTTCAGTATATGCGCTGCTGAAGTGAGCACTCTTACTTTGTTTTAAATAGTATTTTGTCTGATATAAGTATTGCTACTCTACATTTTTGTTTGTTTTTACTTGCATGAAATATCTGTTCCATCCCTTGACCCTCAGTTTGTGTGTCTTTCAATCTGAACTGGATTTCCAATACGCAGCCTATGTCCAAGCCTTGGTTTTTCAACCATTCCATATATCTTTTGACTGGAGCACTTAGTCCATTTTCATTTAAAGTAATGGTAGTTAAGTAGTTATACCATTTGTTCATTCTTTTATGATTGTTTTTGTAGTTCTCTGTTCCTTTCTTATTGCTCTCTTTTCTTATTCATCTTGCTCTTTTCTTTTGTATGTTAACTTCTTATAGTGTTAGGTATGAATTGGTTTCCCTTTATTTCTTGTATATCTCTTAAAAAATTTTGATTTGTGGTTACCATGTGCTTCATATAAATATAAGCAATTTTATAGCAGTCTATTGTAAGATGATTATCATTTAACTTCAAACACATTCTAAAATCACTACCATTTTTACTTATCCCCTGTACATTTATAATTTTTCATTATTGTGTGTGTGTTTGTGTGCATCCATTAATTTATTGTTGCAATTATGCATTATCTTTTTTATCTTGTGACCCTTCTACTTGCATTTTAATAGGTTGATACACTGCTTCTACTAAGTGTTTGTCTTTGTCACTAAGAACTTTCTTCTCTTCTATTTTTTCTTACTTATATGAGTTTTTTTTTTTTTTTTATCTCTTCTACTTAACAGAGTCCCTTTAACATTTTTTTGTAATACTGGTTTAGTGGTGAACTCCTTTAGCTTTTTCTTGTCTGGGAAACTTTTCACCTTTGTTTCTACTCAAAATAAAATTTGGTGGATAGAGCAGTCTTGGTGAAGGTTTTTCCATTCATCATCTTTATTGCATCTCATTCCCTTCTGTCCTGCAAAATCTCTGTTGAAAAACCAGCTGTCAGTCTTATGGGAACTGCCTCATGTGTAACTACCTGCTTTTCTATTGTCACTTTTAAGATCCTCCCTTTGTCTTTAACCTTTTAAATTTTATTTATGTTGTGTCTCAGTGAAGGCTTCTTTGGGTTTATCTTGTTTGGGACTCTGCATTTCCTTGACTTGTATTTTTTTTTCCACCACCAGGTTAGGGAAGTTTTTCATTACTTTTTAAAACTGGGTTTCAGTCTCTTTTTTTATTCTTCTTCTGGGACATCTATATTGCACATGTTGGTACATCTGATATTGTCCCAGAGGTTCCTTAAACTATCCTCATTTTTTTAAGTCTTTTTTTTTATTTTCTCTGTTCTGATGTGTGTTTTTGTCCCTTTGTCTTCCAGATCACTGATTCAATTTTCCGCTTCATCTAATCTGATCTTGATTCTCTACAGGGTATTCTTCATTTCTATTATTGTATTCTTCAGTTCTGACTGGTTCTTTTTTAATCCTCACCTGAGGACTTTTTTTTTTCCCATTGATTATTTTAGAAAGAGAGAAAGGGTGGAGAGAAAAGGAGAAAAACATCGATGTGAGAGAGAAATATCAATCAGTTAGCTCTTGTATGCACCCCAACTAGGGACCTAACCAGGCATGTGCCCCAACTGGGAATCAAATCTGTGACCTTTCAGTTTATGGTGTGATGCTCCAACCAACGGAATCACACCAGTCAGAGTTGACTGATACTTAAAAAAAATTATTTGCTGTTTTGTATTATCTATCTGTTGAAGTTCTTGATAAGATCATCTATTCTTCCTCTAAATTTATTAAGCATCCTAATGACCAGTGTTTTGAACTCTGTATCAGGTAGATTGCTTGTCTCCATTTTGTTAGTTCTTTTTCTATGATTTTGTCCTATTTTCTTGTTTGAGACTTTTTTTTTTTTTTGGTCTCCTCATTTAGGCTGCCTCCTTATATTTGTTTCTATGTACTAGGTAAATCTTCTGGTCTTTGATAGAGTTGCCTTATGTAGAAGGTGTCCTGTGGGGCTTATTAGGGCAATCTCCTTGGACACTTGAGTTGGGTCTGCAACAGGGGTCCCTTTGAGGATTGTGTGGATTGTGTGTCCCCTTCTGTTGTAGTTGGGTCTTGAGAGCTGTTGACAATGTGTACTATTGACTCTCAGGTTGACTGGCTGTTAGGGCTGGCTGTGACCACAAAGGATGGGCTTTTGTGAAAGGGTTGACCCTTCAGAGCAACAGTCACTTTAGTGGGGTCCTGGTGCCAGCTCAGTCCACTTCTTGCACACTGTTTGTGGAGTTGTTAGAGTAGGGCTCTGGTGCAGTCCAAAGATGGCCACTGGGTTTATTAGGTTTGGAGTCTCATGAGAGTGACTTCTACGCTGGCCAAGGTCAGTCACTGTTTGTGTTGGTCTTGGGACTTGCTGGTAAGATCTACTAAGTGATCTGTCAGAATGCTGGGCTTGGAGTCACTTTGAGGGAGCTATCATGCACAGTTAGCCTAGCCATTGCTTGTGTAAATTTGGGTATCTTTGAGAAAGTCTGCAGCTCAAGTCTAGGGTAGTCAAAACCTGTTTGAGATTTACTGTCCTTCGAGTGAGTCTGTGGCATGAGCTGAGGCAGGTTGCTCATATTAAGGAGCCACTGGAAGATGCTGGGCCAGGCAGTTCTTTGGGTGGGACATAGTCTCAGGGAACCACTAGGGTGGAGTTAATGTTGTTAGCTAGGTTAATGGAGAGCTCAGATTTCATGTCCACCTTTGCTGGAAATCCTGTGCTGGGCTGGATTGGTGGGTGGAAAGCTCAACAATGAAACAATGGCTCCTGCTTGTACTTCCAGCCCTGGAGAGAATCACCCAGACCCCTGCCTCTCCAGCCCTCACACAAAAGTTAGTCAATTTAGTTCCTGTATTTTTTATGTTCCTGCCAAACACTGACCTTTGAGAGAGTGAGTTTGTATCCTTTAAGAGTAGCACTTAGGTCTCCCAAAGTTTATTTTTCTCAGACACAATCCCCACTAATTTTCACAGCCAGAAGTTATGGGACTTTCCTTCCCACACTGGTGCCCCAGTTTGGGACTGTCATCCCTCACTCCTCAGGGGGAATCTCTGCAGCTGATATATCCCTCCTGTTTCTTAATTGCCACACCATGAATGTGGGACCTACCATTTCTATTTCCCCTCCCTCCTACCAGTCTCAATGTGGCTTCTTCTTACATCCTTAGTTATAGGACTTCTATTTGCTAGTCTTCTGGTGGTTCTCAGTGATAGTTGTTCTAAAATTTAGTTGTAATTTTGAAGCAGTTTTGGGAGAAGGTGAGCGCAGAATTTATCTAGTCTGCTGTTTTGACTGGAGACCCTATTGAACATTTACAATTTTACATAAATTACACTATTAACCTCAGTCCTATTTCATAGATGTACAAATTGAGTCTTCCAGTGAGAAATAAGTTGCCTGAATAATGAATAAGAAGAGACCAATCCCTATCAATCTGAGATTGACCCTAGGCAGGCACCATCCAATAGAACTTTTTACAGTGATGAAAAGATTCTATATCTGTGTTGTTCACTACTATAGCCATTAGCCATATATGGCTACTGAGCTGTTGAAATATGGATAGTGGAACTGAGAAAACTAATTTTTAATTTTATTTAATATAATAATTTATATTCAATTAAAAGTTTTTTATTATTGATTTTAGAGAGAGGGAGGAAAGGAGGTGAGAGAGAAAGAAAGAGAAACACTGATTTGTCATCCCACTAATTAATGCATTCATCGGTTGATTCTTATATGTGATCTGACCAGGAATTGAACATGCAACCCTGGCATATCAGACAATGCTTTAAACAGCTGAGCCATACAGTCAGAGTTAACTTATATTTAATTTTGAATAGCCACCCATGGCTAGTAGCAACCATATTAAGCAGCACAGGTCTAAGCTATCTAACTACTGTACAAAAGTGGTTTCATAGTGGTTACTGAGACAAGGATTAGGAATACAAATAGCTTATTTAAGGGGTGATCCTAGGCAGCCAGTGAGGGAGTGGGAAAGTGAGATAGGAATGGAGGGAAACTAATAAAGTCTACATTAGTTGGCTAGTGGTAATAGAAATTAATTTTGTAGGGGATACTCTGACAGCCTGTTGTAGAAGATACATCATAATCATCCCATTGTGGGGTGAGGAAGTGGTCATATTTATCCAATGACTCCCTGGCCTCATTGTTTGAGGGCTGCTCCTGGAGCATCAACACATCATCCATACCCTCAGACTTATAGCCTGCCTCTTCTGTGGGACAGTCACATACATCCCTGTGGCTAGATAAAGCCTAAGGACATTGAGACACAGGTGCAAGAAGGATGGACTGCCCTGCAAAGCTGCAGATGACTTCCAGGGAGATCAAGGGGATATGAGGTCATGTAAAAATATATTGAATCTCACTTTAAACTTACAGATTAGCTCATACTAGTATTTCACCTGGAGTGGGAAGAAGGGCACTTGAGGTTGGTAAGAAAGGTTCTGCTACTTAAAAAAGAAAAAATTCCTTAACTATAGTTGTAAACTGTGCTCTAGTATGCTTCCCTAACCACATCAGTTAGTGAATTTTGTTCTGATCAGTATTGTTTCTAACTCAGCATGGATGGTCTAAATATCCTTGCAGTCTTAGTCCCTCAACAGGGCTGAAAAACAGCTGACCCTAGAATTTCTCAGTGGAGACATAAAGAGACTCAAACATTCCAGCAAATGTTTGTTTGTTTGGGTCTTATTTGATATACAGTATATAAAAAGATTAGAGGCAACAAGAAAACCAGGGAGAATCTACATGTGTTTTTTTTTTAATAAAAATATATTTTACAGCAGAAGTTGAAAGAAGTGGTGCAAATAATAATTTCTCCTCCTCTGATATCAAACTATGTTGAGCTCCAAGGAAAGCAAACGTGTAATTATGGTGAAGTCAATTGACTGAAAGCACAGTAAAAAGGGAGATGAGCTTTAGGAGGAAAAACACTCAATTCTGCAAAGAAAGCAGCATTAAGGATCTTAGCCACTTGATCCATATTAGCTGCTGGTCTTTACAAGCTCAAGCTCAAAGAATGTGGAAAACTCTTGATATTGTAGCAAAATGAATGTTACCAAAGCTCTATTTGAACCAATGGCTGACCATGGAGACTAAGGAGAACTTAGCTACCTCAAAAAGAAGATGCTTGGACAGATTTCTTCATGTTACAAACTTCCGTAAATTTCTTCTCAAAAAATTAGAAATAACCTTGAATCAAAGTTAGAGCAACAGTTTCTACAAGAGTGAAGCCAATAATGCCACAATGGAAAAAAAATAAAGGGAGACTAAAGTAAAATCTTAGCATTAAAATATTTCAAATATGTCTAGAAGCTCTTAAGAAAATAATAAAAAAAAACACCATGATGGACAAATGGCATGCATAAAAATTCAGAAAGGAAGAGGTAGAAATCTTTAGCAAACAAGAAAAAGAAAGATTTACTTCATTGAATGTATTGAAGAAATGTAAAACAAAACAAAATGTATCACGACTTATTAAAATTTGTGCATGTTTTTAAATAAATAAAATGCTCAATGTGTATTCAGTTGGGTTACATCCTATCAGAAGATAATATGGCAATATACACATATATGCAGAGCTTAAAAGAGTTTAAATCCTCCAACTAATAATTTTATTTCTGAGGATTATTTTAAACAAATATTTAAATTTACAGTTAAAGATTTTTATTCAAAGATATTAATTGCAGCAATATATTTAACAGAAATTTTGGAATCCATGTTCTTGGTAAGTAGTTCATAAAGATACCCTAGAATATTGAGCATCACCCAAAATTATGAAATTTAAATTTATTTAAAGAAGCAATGTGTGTACACTGTGAGATTTTTAAACTCTCTGAAGGTAATAGCCACTGTTAGTGCTGTCTTATATTTCCTTAATATTTTTTCTTTATGAATCTATTTTTTCTTTTTAATCTATGTATATCTATATTTATTACTATATTCATCTCTTTTCTATCTATACATATCATTTATCTATATCTATACCCATATCTATATATTTATGTTTACCTATCCATGCATACTTCTATCTGTCCTGCTTCTTATCTTTGTAAATAAAACTTTATTGGAACTCATGCACACTCATTTCTTTATGTATTATCTATGGCTGCTTTCCAGTTACAATGGCATAATTGAGTAGTTGCAGAGACCATATGACTTAAAAGATGTATGTGGACCTCTACAGAAAAAGTTTGCTGATTCCTGTACCTCATGCTAACTTTTTAGAATTTAAGCTAATAGATTGTAATACAAAGTCATAGAATATAAGCTCAGTGGGTGCAAATATTTGTATCTTTTGTGTTTCTTATTGTATTCTCAATGCATAGAACAGTATCTGACACATAGTAAGCCCTCAATAAATATTTGTGAAGTGAATGAATGAAATCAGTTGCTCCTATTAATGTACATTTATGTGATTTCTATGTTATTTTTAGTACTACCAATAATTCTATAGTGAACACAGATCTTTGCTAACTTTTATAATTATATCACAAACAATATTTCTGAAAAATATTGAATGGCATGGAAACATTGATACATCAAACTTAATTAATTAATTAATTAATTTGTCTATTTTTAAGCAAACATAGCTCTTGTTTTATCAAATTTCCATTTGACATTATCAAATGCCTTTAAAAAGATCATGCTTTATCATGAGTAAAGGCAACATTGAAGTTTACATAATGAGGAGAGTTTGTTTTTACAAATGTTAGCCTCTGCTAAGTACTTCCAAATCTCACTTAGTACCCATTAAACTTAAGTGTGTTCAAACACTGCACTGAGGCTTTCCAAACAGGTTAAACAGACTAAGAATGATCGGTAGATTCTTCGACATGCATTTTCCTCCTAAACTTAGGCAACTTACAGATTTCAAGTACTTAGAGAGTTCTTACACATTTCTTGGCTACAATGCGTTTTTCCCCTTGCAACTGTACATTTCTCAGTAGGGTGGACAGAAGGCTTCTTTCACAAAAACTTCAGTATATATCAGGCCATTTTCAGATAGAAAGTTGTTACACAGGGTTTTTTTTAGAGCTTCGTACAGAAATTTCTGTAATGTACTTGCTCTGCATGAAAAAGTCATGGTGTACCCAGCTTGACAACACATGCTTTAGGGACCTGAGATTAACCATATCTGATTCAAAAGAGACCTTTCTTTCTTTCTCTTTTTTTATTAAATACTTTGGAATTTTATTGTTGTTCAAGTACAGTTTTCTTCCTTTTCACCCACCCTTCCCCCCAACCCCAGCCATCCCCACCTCCCTCCCCTGTTTCCACGCCCCCTTGTTTTTATCTATGTGTCCTTTATAGTTGTTCCTATAAACCCTTTACACTCCCCCCCCATTAACCCTTCCCATCACTCCTCTGGTTACTGTGAGTTTGTTCTTAATTTCTATGTCTCTAGGTATGTTTTGTTTGCTTGTTTGTTTTCTTGATTAGATTCCAGTTAAAGGTGAGATCACGTGGTATTTGTCTTTCACTGCCTGACTTATTATTTTGCTTAGCATAATGCTCTCCAGTTCCATCCATGCTGTTGCAAAGGGTAGAAGCTCCTTCTTTCTTTCTGCTGCATAGAATTCCATTGTGTAAATGTATCATAGTTCTTTTATCCATTCATTTACTGATGGGCTCTTACTGTAGGTTGCTTCCAGCACTTGGCTATTGTAAATTGTGCTGCTATGAACATTGGCATGCATAGGTTTTCTTGGATTGGCATAGGAGACTGTTCCGTGAGGTGTGGGCCCAGACAGGACCCACACCCACAGATAGGTTCTCCTGTGGGGAATCAGGCCTGCATTGTACCTAGACCACTATGAGACTTATTTTTGCTAAAACTCCTTCACCCTGTATTGAGGCAGCAAACATTTACTGCAAAGTAACTTCCTTAAATCCATGCTAAACCTTCCAGGGATGAGTGTAACCGTTTCAACCACTTTTCCCTTTGCATTTGCAAATATCCTTCTTCTGTGGTGTGATTAGCAGCATCCTCTCCTTTGTTTTCTGTAAAAGGTAACCACCTAAAGTGAACCTGTGTATAGTAAATGAGGACCATCATGTAAGGTGCCCAGAAAAGAAACAAAACCCTGTCAAGGCAAGAGTCAGAATACTCTGCCCTTGAGAGAGTGGCCGAGGTGCTCCAAGGATTTTTTTCCTCTTGAGAGAAAAGCTGCACCATCCTCTTTCCTCCACAAGACTTTGTAGTCCTTGTGAATTTGTTGTGTCTCATCCATAATGTCGTGGACCCCACGAGCCAGAGTCCTCATCAGATTGGTATTTCAGGGTTCTTAGGATATAGTCCTAGCAGTGGAATTGCCAGGTGAAAAGGGAGTTCAATTTTTAGTTTTCTTAGGAAATTCTGTACTGTTTTCCATAGTGGCTGCACAAGTCTGTGATCCCACCAACAGTGCACTAGGGTTCCCTTTTCTCCACAACCTCTCCAACAATTGTTGTTTGTTACTTTGTTCATGATAGCCATTCTCATTGGTGTGAAGTGGTATCTCATTGTGGTTTTAATTTGTTTCTCTCTGATGGCTGGCAATACTGATCATCCTTTCATATGTCTCTGGACCCTCTGTATGTCCTTGGAGAAGTGTCTATTCAAGTCCTTTCCCATTTTTTAATTGAGTTGTTTGTCTTAGAGTAGAGTTGTGTGAGTTCTTTATGTATTTTGGAGATCAAAACCCTTGTCTGAGGTATCACTGGCAAATATGTTTTCCCATATGGTTGATTTTCTTTTCATTTTAATTCTACTTATTTAGCCATGCAGAAGCTTTTTATTTTGATGAGATCCCATTTGTTTATTCTTTCCTTTATGTCCCTTGCTCTAGGGGACATATCAGTGAAAATGTTGCTGCATGGAATATCTGAGATTTTCCTGCCTATGTTCTTCTGATGGATTTTTATGGTGTGACAACTTATATTTAAGTCTTTTATCCACCTTGGATTTATTTTTGTGTACTGTATAAGTTGGTGATGAAGTTTCACGTTTTTGCATGTAGTTGTCCAGATCTCCCGACACCATTTGTTAAAGAGGTTATTTTTACTCCATTTTACACTTCTGCCCCCTTTGTTGAATATTAATTGACCATAGAGACTTGGGTTTATTTCTGGGCTCTGTATTCTGTTCCATTGGTCTATGGGCCTGTTTTTATGCCAGTACCAGGCTGTTTTCACTACAGTGGCCTTGTAATTTAGTTTGATATCAGGTGTTGTGGTCCCTCCTACTTTGTTCTTCTTTCTAAAAATTGCTGCAGCTATTCGGGTCATTTATCATTCTACATAAATTTTTGAAGTGTTTCTTCTATGTGGTACTTTAATAGGTATTGCATTGAATCTATAGTTTGCTTTGGGATATTTTGATGATGTTATTTCTTCCAATCCATGAACATGGTGTATGCTTCCATTTGTTTCTGTCTTCCTTAATTTCTTTCTTCAGTGTTGTACAGTTTTCTCAGTACAGGTCTTTTACCTCCTTGGTTAGGTTTATTCCTAGGTACTTTATTTTTATTGTTGCTATATCAAATGGGATTTTTTCTGATTTCTATTTCTGATATTTCATTGTTGGTATAGAAAAATGCTTTTGACTTATGAATATTGACTTTGTATCTTGCTGTTTTGCCAAATTCATTTATTAGGTTGAGCAGTTTTTTCACGGAATCTGTAGGATTTCCTATGCACACTATCATGTCATCAGCAAATGACAGTTTTGTTTCCCCTTTTCCAATTTGTATGCCTTTTATTTCCTTTTGTTGTCTAATTGCTGTGGCTAGGACTTACAATACCATGTTGAATAGAGTGGTGAAAACGGACAACCTTGTCTTGTTCCTGCTCTTAGTGGGAAAACTCTAAGTTTTTGCCCATTGAGTATGATGTTGGCTGTAGGTCTCTCATATATAGCCTTTACTGTGTTGAGGAATGCTCCCTCTCTTCCCTCTTTTCTGAGTGTTTTAATCATAAATGGGTGCTGTACCTTATCAAAAGCTTTTTCCACATCTATTGATATGATCATGTGATTTTTGCCTTTCCTTTTATTTTTGTAAGGTACTACATTTATTGATTTGTGACTATTGTACCATCCTTGCATCCCTGGGATGAATCCCACTTCATCATGTTGTGTGATCTTGTTAATGTATTGCTGGATACAGTTTGCCAATGTTTTGTTGAAGACTTGAGTGTAATCAGTGATATTGGCCTGAAGTTTTCCTTCTTTTTTTGTGTCTTTATCTGGTTTTGAGATTAGGATGATGCTGGCTTCATAAAAAGAATTTGTGAGTCTTCCATCTTTTTGGATGTTTTGGAATAATTTGTGAAGGATAGGGGTTAGCTCTCCCTTAAATGCTTTGTAAAATTCTCCTGTGAAACCATCTTGTCCAGGGAATTTGGACAAGAATTTGGGAATTTTTTGATTACTGCTTCAATTTTGTCAGCTGTTATTGGCCTGTTCAGGCTTTCTTCTGCTTCTTCATTTAGCTTTGGAAGATTATGTTTTTCTAGAAATTTGTCCATTTCACCTACTTTTTAAAATTTCTTGGCATATAGTTCTTCATAGCAATTTCTTACAATACTTTGTATTTCTGTGGTATCAGTTGTAATCTCCCCTCTTTCATTTCTTTTCTTTGAGATTTTATTTATTTGTTTTTAGAGAGGGAAGGGAGAGAGAGAGAGAGAGAGAGAGGGAGAGAGAGAGAAACATCAATGTGTGGTTGCTGGGGGCAGTGGCCTGCAACCCAGGCATGTGCTCTGACTGGGAATCAAACCTGTAATGCTTTGATTCACAGCCCACACTCAATCCACTGAGCTACACCAGCCAGGGCAAAATCTCCCCTCTTTCATTTCTGATTGTGTTTACTTGAGTCCGTTCTCTTTTTTTCTTGATGAGTCTGCTTAAAGGTTTGTTGATTTTGTTTATCTTTTCAAAAACCCACTCCTGAATTTATTGATCCTTAGAATTGTTTCTTTAGTCTCTATGTCACTTAATTCTGCTCTGATCTTGTTTGTTTCCTTCCTTCTACTTGCTCTGGGTTGTCTTTGTTGTTGTTTTTTGAGTTTTTGTAGGTGTAGGGTTAGATTTTTTATTTGAAATGTTTCTATCTTTTTTAGATAGACCTGTATCTCTATGAACTTCCCTCTCAGGACTGCCTTCACTGTGTCCTATAAGTTTTGGAGTGCTGTGAGTTCATTTTTATTTAGTTCCAGAAAGTTTTTGATTTCCTCCTTGATTTCATTCTTGACCCATCCATTGTTGAATAGCATGCTATTCAATCTCCATGAGTTTGAGTGTTTTTGAATTGTTATTCATTTTTTCCTTGAGGTTGGTTTAGAGTTTCCATCTTTTGTGGTCAGAGAAAATGCTTGATATGATTTCAATTTTCTTGAATTTGTTGAGCTTTGCTTTGTGTCCTATTATGTGGTCTATCTTTGAAAATATTCCATGTGCATTTGCAAAGAATGTTTATTTTGCTTCTTGGGGTGAAAGGCTCTCTCTATATATATCAGTTAAATCCATTTGATCTAGGACATTGTTCAATGCCATAATATCTTTGTTTATATTTTGTTTGGAAGATCTGTCCATTTTTGATAGTGTGGTGTTAAAATCCCCCACTATATGTGTTGCTGTCAATATCTTTCTTGAAGTCCTCCAAAATTTTCTTTAAGTATTTGGGTGTTCCATTGGGTGCATATATATTTATAATGTTTATGTCTTCTTGGTGGATTCTTCCCTTGAGTATTATGAAGTGTCCTTCTGGGTCTCTCTTTATGGCCCTTTTTTTGAATTCTAGTTTGTCTGATATGAGCATTGCTACCTCAGCTTTTTTTTCTTGTCCATTTGCTTGGAATATTTGTTTCCAGCCCTTCACTTACAGTCTGTGTAGGTCTTTTGTTCTGAGATGGGTCTCTTGTAGGCAGCATATGTGTGGGTCATGTTTTCTTATCTATTCCGCTATTCTGTGTCTTTTGATTGGAGCATTTAGTCCATTTACATTTAAGGTTATTATTGATAGGTACTTATTCATTGCCATTTTCATACCTGCATTCCCTTCTTTCTCACTGTTTTTCTTCCTGTTCTTAAAGCAGACCATTTATCATCTCTTGCAGAGCTGGTTTGGTCTTTTAGATTTCTTTTGTCTGCAATACCCTTATTTGGCCTTCCATTTTAATTGAGAGCCTTGCTGGACAGAGTTGTCTTGGTTGTAGGTCTTTGTTACATCAAATTTTAATACAGGCTAAAATTTTTGTTACTTTAGATTTTGATTTTAAAATGTTGTGGGCATGCATGTATATCTATAAGCATATATAACTCAAAAGCTAGGATGTGAGATAGTGGTAATTTTTATTTTATTTATTATTTTCTGTGATTTCTAAACTTTTCATAATTAATATATATTGATATTAAGAAAAAAAGTTTATTTCTAAAAGAAATTAAAAGATCCTTTTCGTCTTTTCACTTCTATGTCCTATTTAAAAATATTTAATGCTTTCCATCAATATAAGTTAATGTCTTCAGAAAATCTTAATTTTCCACCTGGAGCTTGTAGTTCCTGAGCCTCCGCTTTAAATATACATTTCTGTCTTCACAATGTGCCTCCTGCATGGAAGGTTGGCTCAGCCAGAAAATGCCTTATAATGTCTACCTTGACACACTTATTCACAGCTTTTATCTATCCAGAGCAACATCTTTTCTGTTCCCTACCTTCCTCAGCTCTCCCCTGAAGTGTCTAGTTCTTTTGAATAGCCTCACTAAAGTCCTTCCCACAGCCACAGCCTGTGTCTGTCCTCTCACAGCACCTGCTGTCACAAGTAGCAGACCCCATGGCCTGTGGGAAATAAAGCAAGGAACTGTAAATGAATGAAGTAAGCCTAACAAGGGAAGGAGGAATGCTGGGGAACCTGGTAACAACTACATATTTCACCCAAAGACAGTCAAATGAAAACATAAATTTTGTTTTAAAGGCAGACCAGATAAAACCAGGCTGTTGACAGACTCTGCCCTTCAGTTTATACAGTCTGTTTATATAGACTGCTTGGAACCTTTACTTAAAGTTTGTGAGGTTCAGGGACCCAGAAAGCGGGAAAGGAGGTAAGTGTCAACTGAAGCTCAAGAATAGGATGGGGTAGGTTGAGAGTGAGAAATGGACCAGAGCTTCTGGAGTTAAGAGAAGAGGAAAGGAAGGTTGAGTAATGAACTAGGAGGTCTATGGTAAAAGTTATGCAGAAATTTTAAAAATAAAATTCTACTGTTTTGTTTTAGGCTACATCAAAATACTCCTAGTATCAAAAATAGCCTTATCAAAAAAAAAAAAAACAAGCAAAATAACCTGTTTCATTCCCCCTATACCTGCCTCAAAGTCCTACTTGTAGTAGTAAAATAAGAAATAGCTACATTGAGCTGGATCTCTATTACATGCAGGCAGTACATTAAGTAGGCTTTCTAGGTGTCTACCTCACTCGGGTGTCAAAATAGCCCTGTAACTTAGGTGCTAATGCTGGGTCACATACTTAGAAGCAAAACATAAAGGCTCTGGCTGGGTAGTTGTGTTGGTTAGAACATCATCCTGATATGCCAAGATTGTGGGTTCGATTCCTAGTATAAGTAGGTAACAAAACAATGTTTTTCTCTCTGTCTCTGTTTTTCTCTGTCTCTACCTCTTGCCCTCTTTCTCTTTCTCTCCCCTTTCTCTCCCCCCCCTCTCTCTCTCTCTTTCTCTCTCACCAACTTAAAAATATACAGAGGCAAAGTGTTTTGCCCTAGGTCACTTGGCTAGGAGGTGGCAGGATAGCTTTTGAATCCAGAGGTCATACCCTTAATTGACACAGACACCAGCCTGCAGTGTCTGTGGCATTGTGGATTGGTCTCGAGACCAATTCACATGGACTACTGAGTCCTGTGGAGGAAAAGGGACAGCACAGCCACTCTCTCAAGGGGAGAGCATCCTGCCACCCTGCCTGAACAGGCCTTTATTAGATTTTTTGGGTAGGAATACAGATAGAGCTTATTAACCATTGTCTGGCAGTAAGGATCAAATGATAGATAATGTTCAAAGAACTAATAGGGCTCACACTGAGTTGGGGTCTATCACCTAAAAAGGCTACAGAACTTAAGGGACTAAATTCATTTCCTGCCTGGGCCTTTATAATCTAATTAAGAGCATCCTCAGCAAAGCAGGCTTCACAGAATTTTACATATCCTTTCTCAGGCCTAATTACCCAGAGAAGCCCACCATTTCCAGTGCAGGGCTGCACCACTCGTTGTCATTGTTACAGGCTTAGGCAAGGCAGCTGAGAAATTAGGAGATTTCTCTCAGGCAGAATGAGGACTCAGGCTTTGTCAAAGCCGAGGGGTAAGGGTCGATCACCCCATTTTTCCAGAGCCCCCCAAGTCCTTCCCTGAGGGCCTTCCCATGTGATTGTGCCTGTCTTAGGTCCATCCTCCCTTGAGGAATCTTATTGGTCATTGGCTAACTGACCAAGCAATGGGGGCCAGGCAAGGAGCAGAAGGGGCACTCCTGCCAGGGAGATAAACTTTGTCTCCTTAGTGGCTACTGTCCAGAGGTCTCTCACTCAGCCTTAGCCATGGGGGGGTTACAGTTCCTGAAGCCAGGCAAAGCGGTTCCCAACACTTAATCAATGCAATGTATAGCTCAGAAGAAGTGAAAGAAAAGGAACTTTGGTAGCAACAGTGTCAATTAGGGTTTCTCAACCTCATACTATTGACCTTTGAGACTGATAATTCTTTGCTGTGGAGGCTGTCCTGTGCACTGTAGGATGTTTAACAGCATGCCTCACTTCTACTCACTAGATGCCAGTAGCAAACACACCTTCCCCCTCAGTTGTGGCAATCAACAATGTTTCCACATATTTCCAAAAGTGCCTGAGATGGAGTGATGGGGAAGAAAGAACAGTATTCCCCACTGGTATAAATATTGGCCCTTTAAGACAGAAATTTAATAGTTAATGTCATTTCTCTTTCCATGGACTTTTATCAATCCAACTAAAAACAACAAAGACTATGCATAAAATTTTGTACATTTCATATATCTCAACTTTTAGTAGGTTAATTTCTTTAAAAATCATAACAAGAGGGAAGCAAAAGGTTTTAAGTCATCAAGAAATCATTAAATGAATTAAAATAATAATTCTCATGTCATTAGTCTGATTTTAGTGAAACTAAAGAAGTACTATTCTAATATCCTACACAAACAGCAAATTTCAATTTGAAAATTCTGCAGGTAGTTAATGGTCCTGCTGTCCCTCTGCCTTAGTAAGTGTTCAAACCATTTGTGAGCTAAACTTTCTCAGGAAGTCATTTTTATACTATTAGTGTTAGTCTGTGCCATTAAGATCATTCCTTTCCTGATAAAATAAGTTTATTATTGTTCTGAGTCTCAGGGAAAAGCCTAATTTAAAAAAATCTTCACCTGAAGGTATGTATATTGAGAAACATCACTCCAATCAATTGAACCACCTGGCCAGGTGAAAAGTGTAAATTTTTTTATCCTCACCCAAGGACATTTTTTCATTGCTTTTGGAGAAAGAGAAAGGGAGAGACAGAAACATCGATACTTGATGCAAGAAGGAAGCATTGAATGGTTGCCTCCTGTACTCCCGCCTGGACCAAGGATCATACGTGCCTAGATTGAGGACCGAACTCACAACCGAGGCATGTGCCCTGACCAGAAATCAAACTTGCAATCTTTCAGTTACAGGATGACACGTCAAACAACTGAGCCACACCAGCCAAACTGAAAAGTGTAAAAAACCTAAGGTTATCCTCCAAATTCCCCTGATAAGATTTCTGTTTAAAGGGAGAGTTTTGTATTCTGAAATAAATCAATTCAAATTATTAAAAGCAACTGATATAAGAATACAGAAAATACTGCTAAAGTACTTACTTACAACTGAAAATACAAGTTGTGTCTCTAACCCAGGAAAAGGAGAAATCCATTTGTGCTCTAAAAGGCAGTTTTGAAGTTCAGCATTGACTCTTCCCTGTGGCCTGATTGAGTAAGAGCAATTATCTTGTTTGATGAAGTTTGTTCTAATCTGTCCCTTGAACCAAAGCACCTGACAAGGGCAAATAGTCCTGGTTCCCCGCTTACCTGAGGTTTCAATCAGAACTTCTGTTGTAAGTGAGAGAAACTGTAGCCAAAACTGGGGTATTCACTGGCCAATATAAAACCTACCAGAAGGAAAGAGTGACTGTAATAAAAATAGCTGGCTTCATGAACTCAAACCTCATGGAGACTTTCTCTTTACCCCTGGTCTGAGTTTCTCTCAGTTTGACTTCTTTCTTCCAAAACAGGTTTGTTTGTTTTTGTTTGTTTGTTTGTTTGTTTAACAAAATGAAGATGTTGGGTACTGGGGCTGTCCTTACCTCCTCTTGATTATAGAGGAAAGAAAGTCCTCATCACTGAGTTCAAGCCCTAAAAATATGTTAAAAAACAAATAAACAATCAAAATCTGATGAGGCCAGCTGGGTTCCAGTTCCATTCCTGGACAAATCTCTGTGGCCAAAGATGCCTACCATGCCATTTTAGGTCAGTTTCAAGTACAGTGATTTTATTAAGGATATTCTTGGTGCAACATGGTTCAGGAATGGGGTGAACAAGATAAGGTGGGCCGAAAGAATTGATTATACTGCAGTTTCAGGGAAAGTGTCAGCTTCTGTCCTATACCATTGGAGGCTCTGGAATATAAATTAAACATGAGAGTTTGTCTACAACTGGAAGTAAGGAAACTGGGCTTTTGCATCTCCACACCAGACATTGGCTACAGGTTGCCTTGAGGGATATAATCTCCTAAGCACTTCCAGCTCTAGTACCCTGGAAGTGAACCAACTCCAGGAACCCTGAGGCCAACCTCTAAAGAAGGTTGTAGATACCAGCATTTTGCAGCAAAGCACAAGGAAGTTGGAGGCTGGGCACACAGCACTCTTGTCTGCTGCATGCACCTATCCTTAAGTAGCCCACATGTTGGGTCTCTATGATTGACAACCCAAACCAGAACAATGTTTTGGTGCACCCCAAAAGAAGCAGTTTACCAATAGAAGGAAGATTCTGTTACATGAAAAAAAAGAGAAGTGATGGGCAGACAAAATAATAAATGTCAGTTCTGTGTGGCTTAAACTACTTTAGACTTACCAAATTGGACTCCAAGCAGGTTGAATCAAAGTCAGATAAATACACATTCAGAGAAGAAAAATTAAAGTTACTGAGAATTGCCTATGTCACTAACACTGTTTTAATCAATAGCTTCATTGCTATATAATTAACAAACAATAAATGGTACATATTTCAAGAGTAACTTTGATAATATTTGACATGTATTCATATATGAAACCATTGCAGCCATTGACATTACAAGCATTTCCATATGCCCGATGTTTCCCTCTCTGGTCTATGCCTCCTACCCCTCCCATTCTTCAGCCCTCAAGCAATCACTCATGTGTTGTCACTATAGATTACTTAGTATTTTCTAGAGTTGTATATAAATGGAATCAAATAGTATAAACTCTTTGTTTTTTGGTCTGGCATAATTATTTTAAGATTAGTCCACATTTTGTGCATCAGTGATTCACTACTTTTTATTGCTGAGAAGCATTCCATTATAAAGGTGTAACACAACTGATTAATCCATTCACCAGGTGATGGACTCTAGAACTTTTACATATCATATTATGTGTACATATCATATTCTTTCCACAGTACTATGAAGTAGGTCTTATGCACATTTTACAAGGAGGTATTTAGGCTCAGGGAGGTTAACTAAGTTACCTGATATCTCAGCTCATAACTAATGGAGCTTGGATCTCAGGTTTTTCCCTCAACTAAGCCCATGCTCTTTTCTATTCTCCCCATCTTTGTAAGAACGCACTTTACACACTCATTAATTGTTTTCCATTCTAATTAGCAAAATTTACATATTCAGAGGACCTCTTCCAATTTTGTACTTTTACTTAAAGCTTTACCTTTAATTTTGATGCTTCTTTCTTCATACCACAAGTAGGAAATAAATCATTTCCTCCTTTTTTTCCTCTTAACAATAATAAAACAAAACAATTTGGTAGGGTGTTTCCTAAGCAATTGTCTGATCTTTGGTTATTTTTACTCTATTATACCAAATCATTTGTTCAGTTCACTACTGAGTTAAACAGCTAATAGTTAAAGAAGTCAGCACTGTGTACATGCTATTCAGATGCCTTGAAGTTTCAGAGTAAAAAGGGAAAGGCTACCAGGCAAAAAAATCATTGGGACAGTCAACAGATTTCTCAATGATGAAACCTCCCATCTCACTTCTCACAAAACACCACTGCACCTACTTTGGCACCTGAAATTTCTAAATTTATATTTACTACTTGTGTATGTCCAGTATCCTCAATTCAGTTGTAAACTGTAATATTTGAGAACCTCTACCAAACTAACCCTGCACTTAATCTGGATGTCCAAGCTCAAAGTTCTAAATCCACTTAACACTGAGGGTATACACACAAATTCTGAGAGCCTAAAGTCCTCAGACAAGAATATGCCCAAGAATACAATTTGAAAAAAATCGACCTATATTAAAATAACCTCATAAAGTAGTGGGAGCTGAGGAGCTGGGGAGCCCAGGAACCAGGGGAAGATCACTAAAACCTTGGTTCTGGGAACATACCAGATCCTCTTGGAGGCCTGCTACCTTCCCTAACTGCTCACATCTATACTGTAAAGGGCATTTCCTGAAATCCTTTTGATTCTCTATGTCTGAGGTCATTTCTCTGCCTTTGAGAGCAAGCTCAGCCAGCATGCAGGACTGGCCAGAATTGTGGGAAGGTGAATGCCCTCAGGAACGATGCTTAAGCAATAACGAAGAGTTGGTGAATAAATACCCCTGTTTCCTCACATCTTGTAGGGGGTGGGGAGTAATGCTGGAACTGTCTACTTTGTCTCTCAGAATTCCCCTGGGGGACTGAGCCCCAGTCACCTGCAGCAGTCACCTGATCAACAAATCACCCATCATTGTCATCCTTTAGTCTGGAATCACTTCCCAAATAAACTTTTTGCACCAGATCCCTGTCTAAGGCACAGCTGTTGGAAAAAGCCAAACAAAGACACATGTTAACTAGAAAAGTGGTGACAGCAACCATCTACAGCATTTTGGGTTAAGTGCTTTATAAACATTCAATCCCTGTAATGAATGTAAAAGGTAGGTATTTTTATTTCTATTTGACTATTGAAGAAATTGAATCTTTGAAAAAATTAAGAAACTTACCCAAATTCACACATAAAGTGGCAAGGTCAGGTTTCTCCAGCTCTGAGTGACTTCCAAGTCAGTTTTATACACTGTTAAAACTCTCAAGCCAGCTCCCTAAGAGTTGTGGAGTGCACAATTAACACAAGCCCACCCAGTGACCCTGGGAAATGTCAACACCTTTTTCTTATATATTTAATAGTGCCCAGAAAAGGACTGGATACATTGCAGCTCTGGGAAAAACGGATTAAATTGCAAGGATTTTTTTTTTCTTGTTTGGTTGTGACTCTTTTGAAGATTGATAAGCAGTTTAAAATGAGCATTAGCTTTCCTAGCTGTGTTTGCAATAGTAATATCAAAAGGATATCCTATTCATATTTCTGTCTACCATTTGTTCTGGTCTCACTGATGGTGTGCTGATGAAATTACATATTCTAAGTGAACATTCTATTCCATGCCTCTCATTATTGAGGAAGAAAACTCAAAGATTTCCCAATAAATTTTAGTTTTTAATATGATACACACACTTCATTTTGCTTGTTTTTGAATATATGCTATTTATCAGAGCAGGTTACATTTCTTATTCACTTTCTTTTATTCCTTTTCCATCCATATGTCAGAGAGGAAGAATTTTAATCACTGAAGGAGCATTTGTATAATAAAAGTGATCTTTGCAATTCCTTTAGTGACAAGCATGAATAAATGATCTGTAGATTCTTAATGCATTGCTCCAAATATGAGTTTCAATTTGCACAGAAGTTTCAATAAATTGTTTTGTATCCTTAAAGACCTACAGATGCCTCATGGGATACATTGCGAAGGATTCCATTTATAAAGAATTTTGTTTATGAGTAATATACTCTCTGCATTTTTCTCCTCTCTGTTAATGGCTAATGACAGTGAAATATACAAGAATGGTGTTTTTCTTTTCCTTTTAATAATAGGTCCAACATGAACTAAGTTTTCTGTTTTTCAGAGCTTAGCACCAACTTTGTATTCAAAGATTTAAAAGCACAACACAGCAGTTGAGCTCAAATGAGAGCTTAAATTGGTACAATAACTAACTTTACACTTTGTAAGTAACACACATTGCATTTAGTTTTTATCTATTTTTGTTTTTATAATATACCTATGATGCAGGTACTGTTATTGTGTCCATTTTTTAGGTAAGCAAATTGAGGCTCTGAAAGGTAACTACTGAAGACCACACCACACAAATATTAGCCTAAATGTCAAATATTTTGTGTCTAAAAATTAGCACTTGTTCCAAAGGCATTATGTTGTTTATGCTTTCATTATGTGGTTGAAATCTTTTTTATAAAATGAACATTTTCTCTTTTTTTGGTGTTTTGGTGGTTTAGCATCCATATGCTAATGAGTCATTTCTGGATTGATTGTATCTGATGGTAGTGAAGAAAGACTGTTGAAAACATGAATTATTATGAACAGAATGAATAAATATACTTCCTTTAAAATTTAAACTTTAGAATTTTTAGCTTAAGGATGTTGTAAACCTTCAATTGTGATATCCAAAAACTTGTGTGCTTTAACATCTGTAGAGTACCATTTTTGTAATTGTTTATAAATTTTCAAGATGGAGAGGAAGGAAGCCAACCTGCATTTTTACTTTATTGGATCTCAAATCTGTGCCAGACACATTCCAAGGTGTTATTTACAGCTTTGGGAAGCAATACTGGTATTCAACATTCCAACCCTGGTATTTACATTCAGTGTAATCTCTTCCCTTTGAGTGAGGGTGGAATTTGTGAAATTGATGGGACATCGCTCCTGTGATTAGACTACATTGTATGGCAAATATGAAGGGTTTTAAATCAGTTGACTTTGAATTAATTAAAAAGGAGATTATCTGGGTAGGCCTGATTTTATTAGGTGAAAGCCCTTAAAAAAAGGTTGGAGTCATCCTGCTGATCTTGAAAAATAAGCAGCCATGTGTGATTGCCAGTGGAGAGGGCTATCTCTAGTTTTTGAGTGTTTCAGTACAATTTCCAACAAGGAACTGAAGTCTGGTAACAACTACATGAGCTTGGAAATGGACTTGAGCTCCAGGAGAAAACACAGCTCAGCCAACCCTGTGAAAATATGAGCAGAGAACTGAGCTGGGCCAAGCTCAGACTCCTAACCCACTGGAACTAGTAGATAGTAAATGGGTGTTGTTTTAAACTGCTAGTGCAATAATATTTTACATAACATAGAAAACTAATATGGGGATAGAACACCAAGAAAACATTTTTTCTAGTGTGTCTTATGGAACTGGTATTTCCTAAAGTTAAATTAACTTTTGGAAATGCTGCATTGTTGATGACATTCTTCTTTTCTTTGGAGGAAGGGTTATGGCGAGTGCACCACACCTGCTTCCAGGAACAGGCAGACCTTGTTCTCATTGAGAACAGGGACCTTGGCTCAGTGTGAGATGTGGGTTGAAACTGATAAATTGACAAGACCAGGCCAGGTAAGAAGGAAAATGGCCAAGTTTAACTTGTGTGATGGTTAATTTTATGCGTGAACTTGACTGACCTATGGGGTGCTCAGAATTTGGTTAAACCTTATTTCTTGGTGTGTCTGTGTGGGTACTTCTAGATGAGTAATCTCATCTAGAATTGATAGATTGACTAAAGCAGATTGCTTTCCCCAGAGTGGGTAGACCTCACCTAATCCATTGAAGGCCTAAATACAGCAAAAGGTCAATTAAAAAAGAACAGTTTCTCCCTGCCTGACCTCTTTGAGTGGGGGCAGCAGTTTTCCTCTTCCTTTGGACTTGGATGCAGAATCATACTGGAGCTTATCCAATCAGCTCTAATGGTTCTCAGGACCTTGAATTTAAACTGAAACTACACCATCAGTATTTTTGTGTCTCCAACTGTCTGACTGCAGATCTCGTACTTCTCAGCCTCCATAATTATGTAATAATAATAAATCAATATTTGTAAATACAATGTACAAATATATATATATCCTGTCGGTTCTGTTTCTCTGAAGAACCTAGACTGATACAGCTGTGGGTGCACAGTGGTGGGCAGCTGGGATAATGGGTGGGCTAAAGGAATCACTGATAATGTCTTTACACGATGACATTGATCCTTGGGGATCATTAATTCCAAGACACTTCCTTTCTCAAACTGGCTGATTCTGATATTCAAGCAGTCGGTGCCCCAGAGTTGATTAATGGTACTTCCCGTGAACACTGAGGAAGAAAATCAAAACGCCAACAATTTACTCTGAGAAGCAAGAGTTGAAAAGACTATTTTGAGTGGGCCTGATGAGGTCACCTCCCTCTTGTAAAAGCCACTATTGCCATGGTTTAAACATGGGGTGTAAGAGAGAAGGGCACATCCTGGATGACTGCCAGGCTTCTGGTTTGCTAAGAGGATGGCTGATGGGTGGTGCCCATCACTGAAAAGGGAGTTTAGGTTCAGCAAAAAAGGGTCATTAATTAAGTTATGTTGACTTTGAGATGCTTTTGAGATATCCAAAAAAGAGATGTCAAAAGGCAATTCAACATGTGGTCATTAAAAGGCTGGAAATCTATACACATATGTGGGTCATCTGCATAAAAGTCATAATTGAAGCTGTGATCAGGGATGAGATTATCTGTGGAGGGGGATAAAGGGAGAGATTTTAGGTTTGTGGAGGAATCCCTATAGCTAATTGTCTGGGAGAGGAGGGAGAATGCACCTGAAAAGGTGATAAGAGGTTTTGTAAAGCTGTAAAGAGATAGAGTTTGAGCTCTTACTTGTTAGACAATTAGGCTTCAACTAGAAATCAGTAGGAAAGACATTCCAGCATGGAGAAAACACAATGAGCTCAATCATTCAGACAGAGTGAGCAGGGCCGATGTACAAAGGAGCTGGTTACACAGTGGGACTGCTGAGGCTCAGAGGGCAGTGGGATGACAAAAGGAGAGGATTGTCATATGATGAGCAGGATAGAGTATCATTGCAAAGGTCTGTATTCATTCTGCAGATCTGTGGGTTTTACACCTGGGAGGCTGTGTCAGGGCTTGGGACATCCTGTGCCGCATCCTCACCTGCAGCATCTCTGTTTTTTTTTTTTTTTTTTTTTCCATATGTGGCTAAGCCAGTGTTTGGAGATATGAATCTAGGATACTTTTCCTCTTTGTAGTTCCCTCCACTCTATGAGTTTTATCTGTGTTCATGGCCTTTTTTTTTTCTATAGTGAGGGCCAAGTATTGGAAACTGGTGAGTGCTTTTCACTTTTAAAGAATTCAGTTTTAAACTTAACCAAACAAGCAAACAAAAACGTGTAAGGCACACAAAGCTTGACTGTGGGCTCTAGTCAGTCAAAGTGCCACCTGTTCAGCATCCTGAACTAAACTGTGGATGAATTGGGTAAAAAAGGTGACAGAAAATTAAAAGGGGTAAAATTTATAGGTATACTAAAATGTGTTAAAGCAGCAAGGGGGAGATTGCAGTTTCCTCTTCCCACTGCCTAAAATGGGGAATTTTTTCAGATTGTTGGGGAAGGAAGGGACCAACGTGAGGGCTTATAAAGTCCTGAATTTCTTCCATTGGAGAATAGGTAGAAGGTCTCACAGCAACGGCTATATCTGCAGACACGACCTGTAAGCAACACTGGAAAGGGCTAGGTAGGCAGACATGGTGGCAAACTCAGCATGAGAGAGGACCAGGACAGCCCCTTTGCCTCTCAACTTGTCAGCTCTGCTTACAATCCCAGTACTATGGCTCAACCCTGGAAATGTGGGGTTGGTTACAGGTTAGACCAAGGGTTTCTTTCCTCTTACAAAAATTAGGGACAATCAGAAAAATGAGAGAAGTCAACATTAAGCTAAATTATTTTTAAAATAGTAAAAACAAAATATGACAAATTTTGCCTACCTGATCTGAACTTAAGATTTGTATCTGTTATATACATTCTGGTAGTCCACAGAATTGTCTGGAAATTCAATGGACTTGTTTTTGTAGGTGAACCATCACCCTAGTTTGCCTGGACAGGGGTCTCTCACTTTTTCAAGGTTAAATGCTAAAATTGAGCAGGTCCCAAGAAAAATAGCACAAATTGGCTAAGCCCAAGGGTAGGTTTTTGACCCGGAAAACATATGCTAAAATATGTGTAGGATGAGTGAGGAGAGAAAAGAGGTTCTAAGAGCAGCTCATGTGGGACAACAGCCGGGATGAGACATGAATGGGCTTGAATTAGGGAAGAGGCTGTTGGAATGCAGAGGTGGTAGGTGAGATTCAGATGGCTCTTGTGCTAAGTGGCACCACCACCAAATTTGGGGGCACAATGTCTGTTTTGGGTGACTAAATAAAACCTTAACTGTGTTGGCTGATTTAGGCAATGGCTCCTTAAAAAATAAGAATTAAAAACCCTAACTGAAATGATAGAATGTTCTCTATTTTCAATTCTGTTAGTTTATACCTACAGATTTGGGAATACCTTTGCCATTAGGTTTTGCCAGTAGTTTTCCACCAAGGATGATTTTGCCTTTCCTGTGAAATTTGGCAATATCTAGAGACACTGTTGGCTGTCACAGCTGAAGGATGCTACTAGCATCCTAGGATGGCGGGTAGAGGACAAAGATGGGGCTAAACATCCAACAATGTGCAGGATAACTGACAATAGTTATCTAGCCTAAATGCCAATTATGCTGAAAAACCCTTGGCTATAGGAAACAGCATGAGAAAACCACTGCTATATAGAATGCATATTCTAAGTCTATATAATAATGTATGCTTTCATAGAAAGTATTTGGTAGATTAGATAGTGAACTTTCTTAAGTAGGTGTTTTTCACCTCTAAATTTCCAGAATCTAACACATTATAGTGACTCAATAATTGTTCAATGAGTAAATGATAAAACAATAGCTATCACTTATTGAGCTCTGACCATGTGTCAGATGCTTCTTTGATATCTCACTAAATGTTCACAACAACTCTCAGAGTTACTACTTTTATCATTTTATTTTACAGATAAAAATATGAGGACCAGAGAGATAAAATCACCTTGTAGCAGGAAAAGGAGCCAGTGCTGAAACCATTGCTTGCTCAATTCCAACGTTCATGTTACTAACAGTCACACTGCACCATGTCCCTTTAACATGGACCCAAATTGTATTGACCATAATCAAATTTTCAATTACCCAGATGCTGGAATAAATGCCTTTATAAGCTTCATAAACTATTGTTCCTGCCTCCTTTTTTGTTTTGTTTATTGCTACTCTCTAAACTTACTATTGCTATATGCACATTGAATTTATAAAGTACCATTTTAGTCAGAAACTCTATTTTTTATAGCACAAACATTTTCAGATACATTCCTAGGATTTATGCATTAATATCACCAGTTGGATTGTGTGTTTAATATTATTTCAGTAGACAAAAAATCCTTCCAGAGAGGCTTGATGGTAAGAGTGAACAAAGATTGCTGCTCCTGTCCCCATTTAAAAAACCTCATTCTATTATTTTCAGGTGAAATGTAACCCAGCATATTTTTATTTTATTCCCTGATCTTATTGTTCTCTCAGTGACTTTATTCAGGGGAGAATAAAAAGTTAACTGAGATGGGAAAAATTCAATAGCAATGTACAGTGAGCTCTAAAGACTGTATACCGACACTTCCCCCTTTTGGTTGTCTAATGGTTGATTAGTTTCTGAAAGCTCTAAAACAAGAGACCAATATACTGCAGAAGTCTGTTTTAGCATTGCAGGAATTTTTACCATACTAGTGCACAGCAGGTGGCTAGAATAGAGTAATCTTGCAAATAATTCAGAAAAAGCCTTCCACCCTTTCACCATTTGGACCCAATTTACTTCTTCCCTCTCATCTCTGTCTCCATCTACTACTCTCCTGCCTCCAAACATCAAAGACCACTGAAGGATGTGCCCCAAATATTCATCTTCCAGGATGTTCAGATATTTTCATTTTGAGTGTTCTACTCTCCCAGGTGAAGATCAGTTAGTTCTTCAAAAGCAAACTCAAGTACCACGTTGAATGTGAGGCTTTTCCACACCCGTTTTTTTTTTCTAATCAATAATCACTCACTCACCTGAAATGAGGCTCATCTGAGAGAGATATGCTACAAATAAAATCCAGTGAAATGTGATGATATTTACAAAGATTTACATCTTTGAAATCCAGTGAGATTAATCAGATATTTTACATCTTTGAAATCCAGTGAGATTAATCAGATATTTTACATCTTTGAAATCCAGTGAGATTAATCAGATATTTTACATCTTTGAAATCCAGTGAGATTTCAAAGATGTAAAATATCTGATTAATACTTTCATGTTAATTACAAATCACAATGATAATATTTTATCATATGGGGCTAAATAAGCTATATTATTAAAATCAATTTTACTTGGTACTTTTTTACTTTTCAAAATGTGGTTACTAGGAAATTTTTATTTGTACATATGCCTTTCATTTTATTTTTGTTAGATAGTAATGTTCTGCATTGCATCTTTCCCACTTCTAAGGCCCTTCTTCCTGCAGTGGTTTCTTTTGGGGAGCTCCTACATCATTCTGGTATTTGAGGTGAAAGACCTTAATGCTGGCTTTATCTGTCCCTAGTGCATTTCACCTGACCCTTGGTGTCCTAATGTGGTGTCTACAAGGTATCGCCAGGAGACACAAGGCTCTGGATTCTTGCTTCTTTTGCTTGTCTCCCAAGTTTCCTCCTGTCTGCACTGCAAGGGTTTCCCAGTTTCACTCCTAGAAAGATCTGGTCTTACATCCTATCTGTCTCTTTCCTCAGCTTTGGAACTAATCTTTGTAGCAGATGGGATACAGCAGGGGGAGACCAGCTTCCTCCCAAGAAGCAAAATACAGTTTGATATTTTAAATTATCATTTTCTTCATACTTGTTTATTGACTAAATAAAAAATTTAAAACATTGAGTCATAGCTGGAGTTCACCTCATGGAAATAACATGGAAATGCACTGTCTTCTTCATGGTCTGAAAGCATGGATGGAAAACACGTTTGTCACTGTCTCCATCTCTTGCAGTGCTAGAGGAATTTTCAGAGTATTACAGTAAGCCTCACAAGGACATAGGCTTTTTTGAAAACCACTCAGTGGGTAAATATTAGTTTTTCAGACCCAGAATGACTCATTGAATAAACCCAGCCATTTATAATTTTCCCAGGATCTGAAATCTCAAGCTATGAGATTTCTGAGCTTTCTCCTGGGAAAAGATGAAATGGAAGGATTCCCTCTAGGATTGTGGGTTCAATGTGGACTATTTCTTTCTTTCACTATTCCTCCCATCAATAGGGTGCTGTTGCACATGACTCTCAGTAGCAGCTTCTTGGATGAATCACTTTGAAAATATTGCTCAGCAAAGTCCTTGTTCTATTTCATAAAGTGTCAAATGATCATCCATGGGTGTTCACCCTACCCTCGGATTCCTGACCTGAGCACTATAATAGACAAGCTGGCCCCCCTTCACTGTGTTTCCCATACCCACCCTCCACAAGAGTGACTGTTGTTATTTTCCTCAAATCAGTTTAAATTGTGAATTTGTTAGTTCACAACTGCCAAACCTATTTTTAATTGCAGAGCTCAAATGTTTCCCCTCTGAATTAAAATGAAATGTGCAAAATACTGCCAACTGTTTCTCCAATTCTTCCAAAATGGAGTCTATCCAAAATGCTAGTGAGCATTGTGATAGATCAAGCCACATTAAGACACATAAACATTTAAAATCACTTACAACTCATTCTGTTTGGGGGTAATGTTAGTATTTGAGTCATGGAGGTTGCCAATAAGAATGAGTGTGTATCTGTTGATTGCTGTTTTGTATTACTTTGAAGGTAAGAATGAGTTTTGCCAATTTTCAATAGTCAGCCACTGAAGTTTCTGTCATTTGTAATCAGATATCTGAGGCTGCTTTGTCTATGAGAAAGGACAGAGCTATTTGGGAACTGTCATTAAAAAATTAATACTTTATCTTTCAGAGTAGCTTTATTCATGGCAAAATTAAAGGGAAAATACAGAGATTTCTTATATACCCCTCCCCACCACACACATGCATAGCCTCCCTCATAATCAACACTCCCAACCAGAATAATCTCCTCAAGCCCAAAGTTTACATTAAGATTCACTCTTTGTGGTATACATTCTATGGGTTTGAACAAATGTATTATGATATGCATCTATCAATATGGCATCATACAGAGTATTTTCACTGGCCTAAATATCCTCTGTGCTCCACCTTCCCTCTAACCCCTAGCAAACACTGATCTTTTTAGTGTCTCCATAGTTTTGCCTCTTCTTGAATGCCATGTAGGTGGAGTAATATAATGTGTAGTTTTCTCAGATTGGCTTTTTTAACTTAGTCATATGCATTTAAGATTCCTTCAGGTATTTTCATGACATCATAGCTCATTTCATTTTAGCT
Organism: Tonatia bakeri; assembly: GCA_004024845.1. Lineage (NCBI taxonomy): Eukaryota > Metazoa > Chordata > Mammalia > Chiroptera > Phyllostomidae > Tonatia > Tonatia bakeri. Next base: position 193,473 of record PVIA01001537.1, read on the forward strand.
GAAGAATATCCTATTGTCTAGATGTTCCACAGTTTACTTATCCATTCACCTACTGAAAGACATTTTGTTTGCTTCCAAGTTTTGGTAATTATGAATAAAGCTAGTATAAGCATCTATGTGTAGGCCTTTTTGTGGACATAGGTTTTTGAGTTAGTTGGGTAAATAAATACCAAGGAACACAATCACTAGATCAGTAAATATAGTAAATATACTAAATTTCATTAGATACAGTAAAAGTATGCTTAGTTGTACAGGAAATTGTCTTCTAAAGTGGCTGCACCATTTTGCATTCCCACCAGCAATATTGAGAGTTCCTGTCACTCCACATTCTCATCAGCAATTGGTGTTGTCAGTGATCCAGGTTTTGACCATTCTGATAGCTATGTAGTAGTACCTCAATGCTGAATAGCTCTTTTACCTTAGACTTTCCATTTGACTGCAATGAACTTTGGCATCCTCATTTGTAAGCTGAGTTACAATGTATATCTTGTAGGTCTGGGAGGTAAGTATAAATGACAAATGTAAAGTGTTTGATTCACACAGGTCCTCAACAATGCAGCAGTTGTAAGATTTCATAGTGACAGCACCCAAATGTCACACATCAAGTTAGGCTCCTAGTCTTTCGGATTTCATGAACTAAAATAATTGCATTTTTTAATGGAATTGATAGACACTTAACCAACTTTTATCTTGTTAAGTGAAGATGACAAGGAAACAAACAAGCCAGCTATCTTTTAATTCCACCATTTCCACCATCTAAAAGAAATAAAGGTTTGTAACAACAGCAACAACATAAAAAGAAGAACATAATCTAAGAAAATAACACTATCCTTTAAATTAAATACATGCAGCTTTGGGGAAAAAGGCTGTTGCTTTTTTCATGTCACTATGAATGATAATAATCAAGTCATCCAGGGCAGGCATTGGATGAACTGTTGAACCCTCAGGAAATTCTTGAACCTCTTTCTAATATGTTTGTTTAAAACCATGTTTCTCTCCTTTGTCCAGGCTCCTCTTACTTTCTGAATGATCAACATATCAGATCCATATCTTTCTAAAGAAATAGAATGATGGTAAGCTTTTTTCTCTCACTGAGATTGAGTTTAAATTTTCTTTCAAATGTGTCCTTGTCAGGCTGTGGGACTTTCTGATCTATTTTAAGTTGCTCCCCATCTGACTTGAAAATATGCATATGGGTGCTTGTTCACTGATGTCCCCATCTGTACAGATCTGCTTGTATTCTCAGATTTCACATGCTTTATTTAATCAACCTTCATGTTTTCTTCCCAGCTTCAGAATATCACAGGTGAACTCCCTGGTAACTTTTATCACTTTTGGCTTTGTTCACTATGTTTTTAGTACTGATCATGGTCACAGGTATTCATTTCTGCTTCATATTTTGAAATGAATCTTTCCTTAATTTTCTAGGCTGTGAATTTTATAAAGCTGGACATTTGGTTTAACATATGTATCAACAGAAGAAGCATGCATTCTGTAACCATGGAAAAACACAAGGGATTATTTCCATAAGAGTGGAAAACTTAGGAGAAGAATATCATATTGCTATAGAATTAGAATTGTGAATTCAAAGATAGTTTTCTTGATAATATATAAAAAGCCTCAGTTTCAGATGGAAAAAGTGATGTCCAAGGAGAGAAATGACCTGCCAATGGTCACACAGAGAGCTAGACCCTGGATAAATGACCGTATGTTGCAAAAGATACTATTGATTGAGCTGTTAAAGAATGTTTCTATTCTAGAATTACTTAACTAGTATTCATTTAGAGTTTTCTATTATGTACTACCTATAATAAATGTGATTGTCCTGAGACTTATGGATATCAAGTGCGCTGAAATCAAGATCACAGTTATAGACAGAGTCCAGGAGAGAAATAGCTAATTACACATACATTTTGCATTTGCACCCTGGGCACAATTTCCAGTTAGACATTAAGTACATACTGGCTATTCAGAGCAAAGGGAGCAATACCTAGTAATGGCTAAAGGTTTGAGCTTTGGAGCCAGGAACAAAACAGAGTTTAGGCCTTGATTTAAAAACTTATCATTTGTATGAGTTTTACTGATCTGGTTAACCTCTTTAAGCCTTAGTTTCTAATCTTTAAAGAGATAACATCAACTTCAGGAATATTTTTTGTCACAGTAGTTAATGTGATAACAAGCAAGTTGGGTGTGTTCTCTCCTTGAAGTAAGGTTATTTCTTGAAAGCTACTGCTCTGAGCAATTTTTGTATAAACAGTATATTAACAGAGCTTTGGAAAGTCAAAGTTAGGTAATCAGTTATGACTAAATTTCAGGGAGAATTGTGTAAAAAGTGTGATCAAAATGAATTATATACTGAAACTGTCACCAGTGAAAGGGTTCTTGCTAGCCCCCACCCAAGATAGAAATCAAGAGAGGGGCAAAATACTGTATTTTGTTGTACATAATATGCACCCACGATTTTGGCCCAAACTTTCAGGGAAAAAATATTTTGTTTTAATTTTTTTAATTCAACTTTTGATTTATTTATGAATATAAACAAAACCAATTATCATATTCCAGGGTATTTATTCACACATGTATATTGTTACTGCTTTCTAGAGTTACACTTTTAACATATAAGCATAAATAAAAGAATTTAAAAAATTTATATAGATACAGAATTAGTACTACCTATGTATAATGTGAACCCTTATTTTTCCCTCAAAAATTTGGGAGAAAATGTGCACATTAGGCATGGCAAAATATGGTAGATTCAAAAGAAGAGGTTACTGTAAACCAAGTGGAAGAAAAGAAGATAGGGAGGGAGCTTAATTCATCAAGGGAGTGCACATTAATAGAGTATGGCTCCCTGCACTGCTGCTGGGGTCTGGCTCATACAGGGTTGGGTTTTTCATGCAGGTGCAGAGTAGATACCTTTGCTTTTTAGGTTCCTGCTACAAGCTGGTAGTGACCACCCAGATTCAGAGTGCAGCTTTCTGGAGAGTGCCTTACCCAGGAGAGGTTTAAAAAATAACCCAAGAGCATTCCCATACATTTAAGAGAGGCTCATCCTGTCTCAAACTTGTATAAGAGGGTTTATGGCATCATATGTACTGGCATATGATATATGATAGTATAGAACAGGGATTGGAAAACTATGACCTCTGGGACTGCTGCCTGCTTTTGTAAATAAAGTTAAAAAAAGTTATGTCCACTCATTTATATGCTATCTATAGATATGATATTTTTGTGCTATAACAACATGGTTAAATAATTGTGACAGACACCATACAGCCCACAAAGGCTAAAATACTTACTATCTGGACTTTTACAGAAAATGCTTTCCTGTCCCTGGTATATAATGACACTGATGCTATAAGATCATTTTCATTTTCAATGAGGAGGCAGTAAGGTACCAAGCAGCCTTCATTGCCTAGCATTCACTGTAGTGCCTAGTTCAGTGTTTTCTGTTCATAGTAAGCAACCTAGACATTCTGTGATGTTACTATATTTTGTTCTGTAACCTTAGAAAAAGTAATTACACAGGATGGTAAGGTGGTTAAAGTACTTTCTAACATCGACGTGGTAAACAGCTATTTACATCCCTAAAACCTGGTTCATAAAAGTTCTATCCTGGCACAAACCTTATTGGTTTAACTCAGTGGTTCTCAGACTTGAGCAGCATCAGAATTACTTGCAGGTCTGGCAGAAAACACAGATGTCTTGTCCCCATCCTCCAGATTTTTTGAGGCAGTAAATTCTAGGGTCCAGCCCAAGAATTTGAATTTCTGACAAGTTCCCAGATAATGCCAATGCTGCTGGTCCACAGACCACAATATAAGGACAATATACATATGACTACCTGCATGGGTTGACTGGATTGCTATCTCCCGTAGGCCCTGCATATATGTTTTCTAGTCATTTAAGTATATCCAACTGTTGTTACAGGCCTGGCCCATTTTTACTCATTACTCAACACAAATGCATCAAACAAATGAATAAAATCCAGTACTTGCTCTAGAATCATTAGGAGCACATTAGTCCTGACAAAAGACATCCAACCTGAACCTGCTATGCAAGAGAAGTCCTAGTGAGTCCTCAGCACAAAACAGATTTCATCTTGATCACACCTGGACACCCATCTGGTTTATGTGACCCTTGACAAACATTAAACTACCTGTTGTAATATTTCTGCTCCATAAATACTGCTTTGTGAGCCAGACCAAAGGTCAACAAGTCATTTTTTAAAGATTTTACTTATTTATTTTTAGACATAGGGGAAGGGAGGGAGAAAGAGAGGGAGAGAAACATCAACATGTGGTTGCCTCTCATGTGTCCCCCACTGGGGACCTGGATCACAACCCAGGCAAGTAATCAAACCAGTCACTCTTTGCTTCACAGTCCAGTGCTCATCCCACTGAGCCACATCAGCCATGGCAAAAGAATCATTTTTTGAAGATGCAGGTCATGAATAGTTAAGACTTTTCAGGCAAAGAGGTAAAATTATGATTTTTATGTATGTATTTATATAAGTATTTAAAGTGCAATCATTTAAAACTATTTCTAGTTTGAGGACTGTTAAATACAGGCAGCTGACTGGATTTACCCTACAGACCAGTTTGTAGACCCCTGAGTTAAATTCAGAAGAAGATAGGAGGGAGGCCAGGGAGAGAGAAGAGAAGGGCTAAGGCAACTAGGAGGGTGAAACCTAAATAGAAACCCATTTGATTCTTTTACTTGGGCCTCCCCTAAGATACTGGCTTTCACTTGTTCAATGCTGAGGTGAAAACAGCGCTATGTTGCCATATTCTAGGTTAACTCATCATCTCAGTTACTGGTCTAAGTGACCTGATACAGGAGATAGCTTTGCTTCGAAGTGTGTATGAAGAAACTGCACTTCAGGCTTCATTGTAATAAACATAGCTGGTGTTTGCAGCTGTTTGCAGCCTGCCATCATTCAGAAAGTTGCCTGGTGTACCCTAGAATCTGAGTGCATAGCCCATCTTGGCATCTGCGTGTCTGGAGTGTGTGCACTCACTACTGTTCACACATTCATACAATTCCTTCTCTCATTCACTCTACTCTGTTTCCTGGAAGCATATTGTGCAGCTGTGAACTTGGCTGCCAAACAGGTGGGTGAGACACTTGGATCCGAAACTCTGCTTTTGGTTGTGCCAGTTTCTGTGAACAATATCAAAAAACTCAAGAAAATACTACATGGAATTCCTGGTGGTGTGCTCTGAAGTAGAGTCCATGACTTTGTTATTGTTGACGTCTTTGTGCATTAGTTTCCTGAGTAAGCAGACTCTGAGACATAGGTTAGAACACAGGAAATTCACTGAGTGCTGTTCTTGGTGTCAATAACTGCTGGAAAGTGAAAGAAGTAGGGTTTTAGAGGAGAGTTTCTCCAGGGGCCTGAGCTGTCAGTAGTCTGTTGGGGTCCGCCCTGCCTGGTCTCAGGAAGCTGTAACCCCCGGTGACTTAGGCTGAGTGAAAGACTTCTGGACCAGGAGCCACTAAAGAGACAAAACTCATTCCCCTGGCATGAACACTGCCTGTTCTGTGCTTGGTCTCATATGCTTGATCAGTTAGCCAATGACAGGTAAGATTTCCCATGGAGGAAATTGCCTAAGACAGGCATGACCACGAGGAGGACTCAGGGAAGAGACTTGGGACTGTGGAAATGAAGGGGTGATTGACATCAACACCTGCCCCCTCGGCTTTGTCAAAGCCTGAGTCCTTGTTCTTAGATGTGAGAAATCCAAATCTCCTGGCTGCCTTTGTCCCCTCTGCCCGATTCAAGCCTGTGGAAATAGCAGAGGGGTCGAGACCAGACCAGAGTCAGCAGACCGTTGGGGTAATCAGGCCTGGGACATAGAATATGCAGGATCCTGTGAGATCTGTTTGCTGGAAGATGTTATTAAGTTAGAATTTGAAGACACAGATAGGAAACCAAAAACAGCCCTTTGGGCCCTGTAATCCTTTCAAATGATAAAACTCCAAACTATGCCCAGAATCCCAGCGGGAGTTCTGTCAGCACCTTTGAAAGTCACCTATTTCTTTTGATATTTTCTGCCAGACTGTGAATCCACAAACTAAATCAGTATTCTTAATAAAAACCTGCTTGGGAATGGAAACAGCATGCTCCCCACTAGAGAGAGTGGTCATTCCATCCCTACTTCCCCACAGGACCTGGTTGTCTCTGTGTATGTTTTTCTCATGTTTCAACGAGCCATCCGCAGCTTTTCGTGATCACTGCAGGCCGGTGCACGGGTCAGCAGTCAACCTTCCCAGCAGTGGAGGGAATGATGCTTCAGTCCTGGAAGCAGTCTCAGGGAGCACACAAAAGCATCCATTGCAGACCTAATAATAAATTTTCCAATTTACTTTTTCATAAACATTTCTTTAGGTATTTCTAAGAGATAGGACACATTTAAGAAAAATCCATGATAATGTTAGCATACCCAAATTTATCAATAATTCAGTTTCTAATTACCTGATAAACCTCACATAATTATATATAACTGTGTATAATGAATTGCTTAATTTGAAATTTGATTCAAGATTCAAGTAAGTCTATAAATTATAATTAATTGATATATCTGAAATCTCTTTTAATCTATATGTTTTCTTTTATTTCTTTTTCTTGAAATATATTTGTTGACTAAATCTGGTAGACTTCTATAGTTTCTCAAAATAAATATTTCTAAAGATCCTTCATAGTTATGAAAATAATAAATATACAACACAAAATTTAGAATATATGGAAAAACATAAAGAAGAAAAATTGAAACTCCTTGCAGAATTAAATAGATTAGCACTGAAAATATGTTGGTACATTTCTTGACAGCAGCATTTTCTGAAATCTGTTCCCTGGATACTACTCCCATGATATGTATTCATCTTCTATTGCTGCTGTAACAAATCTCCACAAACATAATAGTTTGTAGCAACATCTATTTACTGTATCACAGCTCTGCTTAAAAGTCTTTCTGGTGAGAAATTGGTGAGCTTAGCTGGATATTGTGCTTCAGGTCTGGCCAGGTTGAAATCAAGGTGTTGGCCAGCAGGGCTCTTAGCTGAAGTCTTGGGGGATAGAGTGTGTGTGTGTGGATCTATTTTCAGACTCAGATCATAAGAGGGAGGACTCTTCTGGCTGTTGGCCAAGAATCATTCTCAGCTTTTAGAAGCCACCTCCATCCCCTCGTTTGCAACTCCATCTCCAAAGTCAGAATCACATCAGAGGACAAGTCTTCCTCATTCTTTAATTCTCCTGGAATTCTTTCTCTGCCCCATTATTACTATATCCAGCTGGAGAAAGTTCTTGGCTTTGAAAGGTTTATGTGATTAGATTTGAGTCATTAAGATAATTCAAAATAATCTCCCTATTTTAAGGACTAAAACCTTGCTTACATCCAGAAATTATCTTTTTCCCAGGAAAGGTAATATCTTCACAGAGACTAGAAGGTAAACAACTTGGAGTGGTCATTGTGTCTAATCTTATGATCAATTACATTTGGAGGATGTATGTTTTCTATCTCTTTTTTGGAGATTAAAAAGTCATTAATTTTTTCGAGCTCTGCCTCAGGAGACCTTTTAAAATTTCTTTCTTTTTTTTTGCCACTTTATTGTACATAGTTTTGATATTCTTCTTCTTAAGTCCCTTTAACATTTCATATAATAATGGTTTGGTGATGATGAATTCCTTTATTTTTTTCTTGTCTGGGAACCTCTTTATCTGCCTTTCAACTCTAAATGTTAACTTTGCTGCGGAGAGCAATCTCGGCTGCAGGTACCTGCTTTTCATGACTTGAATATTTCTTGCCAATCCCTTCTAGCCTGCAAAGAGTTTCTTTTGAAAAATCATCTGACAGTCTTATGGAAACTTCCTATAGGTAACTAACTTCTCTTCTCTTGATGCTCTTAAGATTCTCTATTTACTTTTGATTTTTGGCATTTTAATTATGAAGTGTCTTAGAGGAGGCCTCTTCATATCCATCTAGTTTCAGACTCTCTGTGCTTCCTGGATTTGTATGTCTGTTTCCTTCGCCAAATTAGGGAAGGTTTTTTTTTTCATTATTTTTTCAAATAGATTTCCAACATCTTACTCTTTCAGTTCTCCTTCTAGCACCCTTATGATGTGAATGTTGGACCTCTTGAAGTTGTTCCAGAGGCTGCTTATACTCTTCTCTTTATTTAGATCCTTGTTTTTTTCTTGTTCTGATTGGTTGTTTTTTTTACTTCCTTATGTTCTAACTCATTGATTTTCTTCTCAGCTTCATCTGATCTGCTGTTTCCTTGTAAATTCCCTTTATTTCAGTTAGTGTATCCTTTGTTTTTCACTGGATCTTTTTTTATGCTGTTGAGGTCCTCACTAAGTTCCTCAAGCATCCTTATAACCAGTGTTTTGCACTCTGCATCTGATAGATTGCTTACCTCCATTTCGTTTAGTTGTTTTCCTGGAGTTTTGATCTGTTCTTTCATTTGGACCACATTTCTTTATCTCCTCATTTTGGCAGCCTCCCTGTGTTTGTTTCTATGTGTTAGGTAGAGCTACTTAACTATGTGTCTTTGTAGTGTGGCCTAATATAGTAGGTGTCCTGTAGGGCCAAGTGACACAGCCTCCCCTATCATCCAAACTGTGTACTCAGGGTGCACCTTTCATGTGATCTGAGTATACATTCCTCTTATAGTTGAAGCTTGATTGCTGTTGGCAGGTCAATGGAAGGGATTTATCCAGGCCAGTCATCTGCAAGGATTGGCTGTGACCACTGTGTACAAACCTCTGCTCCCCATGGAGGATCAGCTGTACAGGGGCAAGGTAGTGGTGCTCTGACATGGCCTGTAGCTGTCCACTGAATGTGCAGGCTCTGGGTTTTCCCAGGTGGTATAGGCCAAGGTCATCCCCCACCTGTTTTGCCCAGGGCCACCCTGCCTGAGCTATATAGCAATTCAGGATGGCTGCTACATGTGCTGGGCTTGGAGATTCCCAGTTGAAGCAAAGCTCTGAATCTAGTTTGGCTGCTGATAATGCTGGGTCTGGGGCTCACTGAGGCCAGTGTTGATTGCTTGAAAAGATGTAAGAAGTTGTGAAGTATGAGCCAAGACCAGTCATTCATATGGGAAAGCAGCTTCAGTGGGTCCATGAGTTGGGTGGGCTGGAGTCTCTGGGAATCTCTAAGGTAGGTCAAACACTATTAGCTAGGTTGATGGAGTCTCAGATATGGCACCAGCTTTCCTGCTCAGTCTGGATGGATGTGGTTTCTTCAATTCCATAGTTTTAAGACTTCTATTTAACTTGATTTCTGACAGTTATGAGTGATGGTTGTTCAATATTTTAGTTGTAATTTTGATGTGGCTGTACCAAGAGGCAAGCCATGTCTGTCTATGATGCCATCTTGACTAGAAGTCAATGAACTGTACCTCAATGATGATGTTTTAAAAAGAATGGTAATGATGACTTCCAAGTTGAAACCAAAAGTGATCCATCACGATAAGAGTTTTTGTGGACAAATACTTGTTTACACAGGATGATGTGATATCTTGTTTAGTGAAGAAGGCAGTCTACAAAACAATGTGTATGAACCTATTTAAAATTACTTTTATATACATAGAACAATATATATAAGGATAAGTGTTGAAAGTGATTATTCTTTCTGGTTGGTTATGGATTTTTTTAAAATATATTTTATTGATTATGCTATTACAGTTGTCCCATTACCACCCCCCCTTCATTCCCCTCTACCCTCTCCAACCCACATTCCCTGCTTTAGTTCATGTCCACGTGTCATAAGTTTTTTAGCTTCTACACTTCCCATACTATTCTTGCCCTCTCCCTGTCTATTTTCTACCTACCATCTATGCTACTTATTCTCTGTACCTTTTTCCCCACTCTCCTCCTCCCATTCCCCTGTTGCAAGCCCTCCAGGTGATCTCCATTTCTATGGTTCTGTTCCTGTTCTAGTTGTTTGCTTAGTTTGTTTTTGTTTTAGGTGTGGTTGTTAATAATTGTGAGTTTTCTGTCATTTTACTATACAATTTTTATCTCCTTTTTCTTAGATAAGTCCCTTTAACATTTCATAAAATAAAGGCTTGGTGATGATGAACTCATTGAACTTGACCTTATCTGAGAAGCACTTTATCTGCCCTTCCATTCTAAATGAAAGCTTTGCTGGATAGAGCAATCTTGGATGTAGGTCCTTGCCTTTCATGACTTGGAATACTTCTTTTCAGCCCCTTCTTGTCTGTAAGGTCTCTTTTGAGAAATCAGCTGACAGTCTGATGGGAACTCCTTTGTAGGTAACTGTCTTCTTTTCTCTTACTGCTTCTAGGAATCTGTCCTTCATTTTTACCTTGGCTAATGTAATTATGATGTGCCTTGGTGTGCTCTTTCTTGGGTCCAATTTCTTTGGGACTCTCTGAGCTTCCTGGACTTCCTGGAAGTCTATTTCCTTTGCTAGCTTGGGGGAAGTTCTCCTTTATTATTTGTTCAAAGTTTTCCACTTGTTGCTCTTCCTGTTCTCCTTCTGGTATCCTTATAATTCGGATGTTGGATCATTTAAATACGTTCTTCAGATACCTAAGTCTCTCATCATTTTTTTTGAATTCTTATGTCTTCATTCTTTTCTGGTTGTATGTTTTTTTCTTCCTTCTGGTCCACTCCATTGATGTGAGACCCAGCTTTCATTCCATCACTATTGTTTCCCTGTGCATTTTTCTTCATTTAACTTATTGTAGCCTTCATTTTTTCATCTAATTTGAGACCAAAATCAACCAATTCTGTGAGCATCCTGATCACCAGTGCTTTGAATTGTGCATCTGATAGGTTGGTTATCTCTTGGTTGCTTAAAAAAAACTGGCTGCACAGCTTTCAATTCTGTTTGAGCCATCTCCCCCCTGACCTTTGATCTGGTTGCACCTGTTATGTATGGAGGCAGAGACTTAGGTGTTCACCAGGGTGGGGCAACCCAGTTGCTGGGTTGTGATGCTGTATGTGGGGCTGGGGTCCAAGAGGGAACAATGGCACTTGCTCTGCTCTCTGTGGGACCTCAGTCCCTTCTGCTGCTTCCCCCGAGCAAACCGGGCCCCTCTGGTGCCAATTCCTGTGTGGGTGGGCTTCTGCATGCCGTGGGACTTTCCAAGGACCTCTCCTGTGAGGCTAGGAGTATCTCCCTGAGCCTCAACTTCCACAGGTGTTTTCAATTAGTGTCCCAAGGCTCTATTTCCCAGCACTGTGATCCTGGGTTGCCCACAGTGCCTTGATTCACAATTGCCGCCTCTCTGGGTCTTCCAGTTGCCACCCCTCAGCTGGGATCTTCCAGGTGCCGCTTGCACGCTCAGGGTCCACCTGCCCAGCTGCCCCACCCCTGGGTACCCGACTCCACACCTCCTACCAGTCTGGATGAATGTGTCTATTTTAACTTCTTGGTTGTCCGACTTCCATTCAGATCAATTTTTTGTCAGTTCTGGTTGTTATTCTGTTTCTAAATTGTTGTTGTCTCTATCTTGGTTGTGCAAGGAGGCACAGTGTGTCTACCTATGCCTCCATCTTGGCTGGAATTCCTTAAAATTTCTTTTAATCCAGAAGTCCCCAAGCTTATTTGATGATAGAATTTATTTTTTATAGATAGTACTTTTATTTTATTTTTAATTTTAATATATTGCATTGATTATGCTATTGCAGTTGTCCCATTTTTTCTCCCCTTTATTCCTCTCCACCCTGCACATCCCCTCCCACCATCATTCCCCCATCTTAGTTCTTGTCCATGGGTCATACATGTAAGTTCTTTGGCTTCTCCATTTCCCATACTATTCTTAACCTCCTCCTGTCTATTTTGTCCCTACCACTTACGCTTTTTATTCCCTGTATGTTTTCCCCCATTTTTCCCCCTCCCGACTGATAGCCCTCCATGTGATCTTTATTTCTATGAATCTGTTCCTGTTCTAGTTGTTTAGTTAGTTCATTTTTGTTTTTTGCTTTTTCTTAGGTTTGGTTCTTGATAGTTGTTTGTTGTCATTTTACTGTTCAAATTTTTGATCTTCTTCTTTTTCTTAGATAAGTCCCTTTAGCATTTCATGTAATAAGGGCTTGGTGTTGATGAACTCCTTTAACTTCACCTTATTGGTAAGCACTTTATCTGCCCTTCCATTTTAAAAGATAGCTTTGGCCCTGGTTGGTGTGGCTCAGTGGATCGAGCACCGGGCTGTGAAGCAAAGGTGTGCCAATTCAATTCCCAGTCAAGGCACATACCTGGTTTGTGGGTTAGGTCTCCAGTGTGGGGCACATGAGAGGCAACCTCACTCCGATGTTTCCCTTTCTTTCTCCCTCACTTCTCCTCTATATAAAAGTAAATAAGTATTTTAAAAATGATAGCTTTGCTGGATAGAGTGATCTTGGATGTAGGTCTTTGCCTTTCATGACTTTGAATACTTCTTTCCAGCCCCTTCGTGCCTGCAAGGTTTCTATTGAGAAATTGACTGATAGTCTTATGGGAACTTCTCTGTAGATAACTCTCTTTTTCTCTTGCTACTTTTAAGATTCTCTCGTTATCTTTCATCTTGGGTAATGTAATTATGATGTGCCTTGCTGTGTGATTCCTTGGGTCCAATTTCTTTGGGACTCTCTGAGCTTCCTGGACTTCCTGGAAGTCTATTTCCTTTGCCAGATTGGGAAAGTTCTCCTTCATTATGTTTTCAAATAGGTTTTCAATATCTTGCTCTTCCTTTCTCCTTTTGGTTACCTGATAATTCGAATGTTGGAACTTTTAAAGTTGTCCTGGAGGTTTCTAAGCCTCCTGTCATTTTTTTGAATTCTCATTTCTTCATTCTGTTCTGGTTGAATGTTTATTTATTCCTTCTGATCCAAACCATTGATGTGAATCCTAGTTTCCTTCCCTTCAGTGCTCATTCCCTGTATGTTTTTCTTTTTTTCATTTATCATAGCCTTCACTCCTTCCTCTATTTTGTGACCATACTCAACCATTTCTGTGAGAATCCTGATTACCACTGTTTTGAATTCTGCATCTGATAGGTTGGCTATCTCTTCATTACTTAGTTGTATTTTTTCTGGATCCTTGATCTGTTCTTCATTTAGGCCATGTTGTTGTTGTTGTTGTTATTATTATTATTATTATTATTATTATTATTATTATTATTATTTGTCTCAGTGCACCTGTTACATAGTAAGGGTTGGAGCCTTAGGTATTCTCCAGTGTGGGGCAACACAGGTCACAGTGTTGTGGCACTATATGTGGGGGAGGGGTTCAAGAGGTTACAATGTCACTTGTTCAGCTCTTGGCAGGCTTTCAGTCACTTCCCTCACTATCCACTAGCAAATTGGGCCCTTCTGGTGCTGATTCCCTGGTGGGTGGTTTTGTGTACATTCTAGGACCCTGTGGGTCTCTCCAATGAACTCTTCTCTGAGGCTGGGAGTTTCTTCTGCCACCCCAACCCCACAGATTTTTTCAGTCAGAGGTTTTGAGGCTTTATTTCCCTGTGCTGGAACCCTGGGTTGGGCAGTCTGTCTCACTCCAGTTGTTTCTCCTCATTTATCTGCTTGCAAATGTGGGACCTCAGTCTGCCAGCCACCTCCATGCTGAGTCCTCTCCACCCTGGCTGCTCATCTCTGCCTCTCCTACCAGTTTGGATGAATGTTTCTTCTTTAACTCATTGGTTGTCCAACTTCCATACAGCTCAATTTTCTGGCAATTCTAGTGTTCATTTGTGTTTTAATTTGTTTTTTTCCTTTGGTTGTGAAAGGAGGCAAATTGTATCTACCTATGTCTCCATCTTGGTCAGAAGTCCAAATAGTACTTTTAAACATTTTGCAGAACTAGAGTTTCCAAAGAACACTTTTGAGGTACAGAATTTTCCCTACATTTGTATTATTTTATATCTGAGTTTGTTTTATACACTCAGGATCATATCATATATTTACTATTGTAATTCACTTTTGTGAGTTACCACAATGCTATTGACTATCCTTCAAAACCAGGGGTCAGCAAATTTTTTTTGGAAAGGGTCATATATCTTTGAGACCACATGGTATCTATCACAACTACTCAGCTCTATCATTGTAGTGTAGAAGCTGCCATAGACAGCAGTTAATATGTAATGAACAGGCATAATGACTATGTTGAGATTAGTTAATGGGCTAATATGTTTGCCAGTCTCTGTCCTAAACCATTGTTCTTCAATGACCACATAGTACTCTGTTATATAAACATATGTACCATCATTGCCATTTTATAAATCTTGTTATATATACATATAGAAAGCTATGTATGTTATATACAATAGCTTAATTGTTATCATAGTCAGTCAGTCGGAGTGCCTGAATCTCCCCATTGGTCAAGATGGAGCAGGGGGAGTTCTTACACCAAGCACACCAAAAACTGGAGAGATGAATGGACATGACCCAAGCACACCAAAATGTAGCAAGATAATTGGATAGAAAATAGAGCCCTCCCCTCTCTATCCCTATAAAAACCGCTGCAGATTTGAGTAGGAAGGGGTGGGGGAGTCTTTGAGACAGGAATTAACCATTGTTCCAGGTCTTGGCACCTGAATAAATATCTTTTCTGTTGTAGCAGCACCTGCCTCATGAGCCTGGCTTTTCACAAACTGGATATAACAAATATCTAAGCCATAATCACTTCTGGGTGGGTATTTGAAGTGTTTCCAATTTGGGACTTCTATCACAATACTATTATGAGCATGATGCCTGATCGTCATTACTTTATTACTACCTTTTTACAATGGTGATATTGTTTTTTTCTTATTGTTTCTATAACAAATGACCATGCATTTGGTAGCTTAAACAACACAAATTTATTATTGTATGGTTTTGCAGTTCAGAAATCTAAAGTCTAAATAGACACAAGTCTCACTTGGCTAAAACCAAGGTGTTGGCAGGGTTGTGTTCCTTTGAGGAGGCTCCAGAGAATCTGTCTCCTGGCCTTTTCCCTATTCTAGAGGCACCTGTGTTTTGGCATATGACTTTTCCCTGCATCTTGAAAGTCAGCATCCCTGAATCTCTCCGGTTATTCTTCCATAGTCACATCTCTCTCTCTTTCTCCCTCTCTCTCCCCCTCTAAATCATATGAATTTTTTTTTTATTTTAAAGATTCATGTCATTAGATTGGGCCTACCCAGATGACTCAAGACATTTATTCCTGTCAGGATTCTTAATTTAATAATATTTGTCTTTTACCAGGTAACATACTGGAAGGTTCTGAGGATGAGGATGAGAACATCCTGGGGGCTGTTATTTTGTCTACCACACTGGTTCTCTGACCCAATCAGCAAGCACATACCCTAGTTTGTGGGAAAGTTGAGCTCCCGGATTTTGCCAATATTGTGTTTCAATCTCTAAAACAATATTAGAAAGCTCAGTAACATACTTAGTTGGCTAACATGGATCAACTTCACAATAGATAGCCTTGTAGTGAAAATGTATATCAAAGCATCATTTTCCTTTTTAATTAATGAAACAAAACCCAGGCCACTCAGGTTAGTGTAAGCTGCCAGCTATGTAGAGTTCTAAGTGAAGGTATTCATTGTATCGTTGTCTATATCTTGCCTAATGCATATTCTAACAATAGTTCCTTTATATCTCCTCTTTTTACCAGACAAGCTCTTTTGCACTCAGTGCCTTGCCATTACACATCATTTTTCATACAGTCATTTTGTGGGAGACTCATATACAGATTTCTGTTTGGACTCCAACATGATAAAAACACACAGAACAGAAACACACAGCATAGACGTATCTTTCATTCTGAGACCACAGGCCTGAACAACACAATATTTTAGTCTTTTTAAAAAGTTCTCACCCTGCCCTGGCTGGCGTAGCTCAGTGGATTGAGCGCGGGCTGTGAACCAGGCATCGCAGGTTCGATTCCCAGTCAGGGCACATGCCTGGGTTGCAGGCCATGTCCCCCAGCAACCGCACATTGATGTTTCTCTCTCTCTCTCTCTCTCCCTCTCCCTTCCCTCTCTAAAAATAAATAAATAAAATCTTTAAAAAAAAAAAGTTCTCACCCAAGGATATGTTTATTAATTTTAGAGAGAGAGAGAGGAAGGGAGAGAGAGAAAGACAGAGAAACATCAATGTGAGAGAGAACATTGATGGGTTGCCTCCTGTATGTGCCCTGACTGGGTGTTGAACCCACAACCTGGGAATGTACCTTGACCAGGAATTGAACCTGTAACATTTTGATGTATGGGACAATGCTCCAACCAAATGAGCTACCTGTCCAGGGCTATTTTAGTCTTTTTGAAGTTATTTCCAAGGTAGGGGGGAAAAGGGCAGAATTTTATATGTAAGAACTAATTTTTAAAAAGATCTGTAGGATCTTTAGAACACTGTTGGTTAGAGACTCTCTTCATCCAAGATCTCTTTAAAAATACAGAAGAACCAGAAGTACATTCAGAAAACACTGCATGACCTACTGCGGCAGTGAGGGATCTCATAGGAGTCTGAGATAAAGAAAACTGTGGGTGGGTGAAAGGAGGGGATGCAATGGAGTGGAACATGGAAGAAAGCCAACACTGGTTTTGGAGAATGCCAAACAAGGAATTCTGAGACTCCAGGATTCATGACCAACAGTTGGGAGGATTCTGAATGCAGATTCCAAGACCCTGTCCAGTAGAGGTTCCAAGTTAGCAGGTGGGAGCCAGGGCCATACAGCAGAATTTTTAAAAAAACATTCACAGCTGATGCTGATACAGTTATTTCAAGGATCTTATTCATATATTTATTTATTCATGTATTCACTAGAGATTTATTGAGCATTTAGACAATACACCAGGAACTTCACTACAGAGATTCATAAAATACATATTCCCAGCCTTCACTCCTATCTCACCAAATGAAAACATACAGGAACAAAATTCTAGAACTCAGTATTTTGAAAAGGCTCTTTTGGTAGCCTTTGGAAACCCTGGGCTAAATGGCCCTCTACACAGACTGTTGCCCATGAACCACTGTACCTCCTGGCTGATCTAGAGAGGGGCTAGCCAGTTTGGATGCTGGTTAGATTCTGATTCTCCCATCCAGTAGTGACCCTCCTTTCCTCAGTGTTATTTACCTGTGCAAACTTGAGCCAGGTGAACAGACAAACCACCCAGGTCCCTGTGGTAAGAAGAACCATATATAAACAAGAACCAAGGTAATGTTTATAGTTATCCTACTCTATCACAGTCTGACTCTGTGGACTTGAGTAACTCACTTCCTTAGGCACTGCCTGCACCTTCACATTGTGCCCACGGAAAGCCCTAAGGTTTCTAAGAAAGGTAGGAGGGACAATTATGGTATATGTGGATATATTAATTATTTACTTATTTATACATTTTCTCTATTGTCAGATAAATCCCACAAGGGCAGTGACCTTTTTGGTTTTGTTTCCTTCTGTATTTTCAATTTCTAGAATAGTCCTGGCCCTTAATAGTCTCTCAGTATTTTTAGAATAAATTAATTTCTGAAAACACATTGGATCTATATTAAAGTTTTACCAAAGTTTCTATTATAAAATATCAATTTGAAAACCTTGTAACTATAGGAGTATTTTCCAAGCCCAAATCTATAGCCAGTATCCATCAGAATTACCCAAGGGCTTGAAATACAGATTCCTGAGTTGGATCTTGAAGGTATTGATTGACTTATCCCATTTTTGATGTATTCATGATTACAGCTATTATTGTTGTGGTTATTTTTTTATTATTATAGTGGTGGCTTTTTTGAATTGCACTTTTTAATGTCTCGGTGATTCTAAAGACCCTCCTTTCACTGATGTCCTAGAAGATGGTTCCCTGAGGAGAGAAATATAATGCCAAGACTTCTCTGAAGCAGCTTTGAGATCCTTTCCCTTCGAAGTTTGGTTGTCTTCTCAAAGTGTTGCTTATATCGCCTGAGAAGATTTTGCTTCCTTGATTTAGGGTTTGGGGGAAAAATCTGCTAAAGTAATTTCCACTGCTTTGTGATGAAAGAAAAAGGTGAGAAGAAGGAGTGGGTGCTCCACATTCTTCTTGGGGTTGCGGGATTCCTCAGGGATAGTAGAAGCTCTTGTTTATAAAAATATCACAGGTGTACTCTTTCCCTGTGGCAGACACCAATGGATTAGGCAATGAAGAAGGCTGACAGATTTTCTTCTCATGCAGGGTTTAGACTAAGGAGACATGTAGCTAAGGAGACAAATATTAAAGAATGACACACACCATTTAAACTACTGTCATGAGTAGTGGGGCACAGAGGGTTTTTAAGGCAGTGGAACTACTCTGTGTGATACTATAAGGGTGGGTACATGTAATTATGCATTTGTCTAAACCCATAGAATAAACAATACCAAGAGTGAACCTAATGTAAACTATGGACTTTGAGTGACAATGATGTGTCAGTGTAGGCTCATTGATTGTGATGAAGGTACCCTCTGGAAGTGGAATATTGATAGTGGGAGAGGTTGTATTTTTGTGGGGACTTAGGGGTACAGGGGCAATCTCTGTTTTTTCTGCTGTGTTCTGCTGTGAACTTAAAACTTCTTTTAAAAAGTCTTTACAAATTTATTAAATTACTATCATGGACAATTCTTTCCTTGGGAACATAGCAATTACAAGAAAAGAATTATCTATTTATCATTAGTGTTTCATGTATGAACTGCATTATAGCATAGGCAAAGAGAAAACTTGAAAAGGGAAAGTTCTTCATGAAAGAGTTCTTACTAATAATGGGAAAGGAATGATAGAACCCACAAATCTCCATTGTACTATCTATTTATATAAAACAGCATTTATATAATAATATTATCATAAAACAATAATTAAAGCATGCCACACTCATCAGTGAATGGAACTCTTAAAAGGAAAGTTCAGAAGGGAACTTCTCAATGAAGAGTTCAGGCCATTACATCCCTACTGTTACCTGAAACTGATTGTCTCCTAGTTCTGGAGGCTAGAAGTCTGAAATCCAGCATGGCTGCATTCCCTCCAGGGACTCTAGGAGACAATCTATTGCTTACCTCTTCCAGCTTCTGGTTGTTCTTCTGGAGTTCCAGGGCTTATGGAATTATCACTCCAGTCTCTGCCTCCATCTTCACAGAGCCTCTGTGGGACCATGCCTAAACTTTCTATCTCTGTTTCATTAAATACATGTCATTGCATTTAGAGTCCACTTGGATAATTTAGGATAAGTTCTTAAATTTTTTAAATGAATCGTGTATTTTACCATATAAGGTAATATTCATAGGCTCCAGGGATTAGATGTGGACATATCTTTTTGCTGGGCCACCATTCATTCTGACACATGCGTCTTCTGAGGGAATGTGTTACAAAGCATACAGCATCACTTACAATGTTTTCTTGCCATAAAAATTATATCTGAGTTTAATAAAGCCTGTAGAGCTTATGATCATTTGTAGGAAATATTGGGGATGTTGAAATAAGTGAAATGATGAGGCTACGCCAAAATGCAGAACAACTGACACGATTGTCATATAAATCAATGGCATTTTAAAAGGTGAAGGAGGACTGTTCTGAAGTAAAAGAGATTTAAAGAAGTAGTAATTGTAATAAATTAAGAATATAATTTGTATCCTTTTTGGGATCCTAATTAAACCAAAGCATCTTTAAAAAGACATACTTGGACAATTGAGGGAGTTGATTTTGGAGTGAGTATTGAATGACCCAAAGCACTAAGATGAATTTGCTTACCTGTGGTGATGGCATCAAAGTTGTGTCAGGTACCTCTGTATCCTGGATCCAGTTCCTCTGTCCAGTATTCATGCCAGCAATTGCTGTTGTATCCAGAGTTTTTCAGGTAAAACCTGAAGGCACCCCCCTATCTGTACCACTGGCATCTCACTTTCTGTCTGGGCTGCTCAATTGTCTCCTGTCGGACACCCGTGGGACTTTTTCAGCCATTCTGTAACATTCTGAAGCATCCCACTGCAAACTTGGAGAGTAAGAGAGTTCAGTCCCATGTAATGAAGCATCCTTGACCACAATGTGGGAACCAGTGGATAATACTCTCCATTTGGGTCATTCAATACACAGTTTGAATCAAATTCTGTAGCTCCACAGAAGATTCTCAACAAAATCAAACCCCAGTGACCACGGGGCTAACCCTCCGATAATGCATCTTTCACTGGACTTTCTCTCCTTCTCTGTTTTACTCCTCACAGCCCCCATTCTTCCTTGGGGTCACTTTCCAAAATAGACATGCATGCAATCCCTTGTTTCAGGCTCTGCATTTGGGGGAAACCCAGGCTAAGGCTCTAGTTATAAAAGAAACTGATCATTTTTAAGACTTGCATATTAAGTATATAGAGATGAAATGATGTGATGCCTGGGTTTTGCTTTAAATATTTCACCAAATAGAAGAAGAAAGAGGTAGATAAAGCAAATGTAATAAAATTATGATGATTGTTGTATCTGAGTGTTGAGATATGGGAGAATATTCTTGAGTATTTTAAAATTTGTTCTAACAAAAATTTAAAAAGTTAAAATTATTACAAGGGCTGTGAGGTAGAAGAACATAGTGTTTCGAGAGTATATACAGATTGTACACTGAAAGTGCAGATAGAAGGTGCAAAAAGGCTTTTCTGATGAAGTAGCTTTTAAGCTGTGGTTTAAAAAACACAAAAGGAGTTTTCAGATTCTTTTTCCCAAGGCACTTAAAGCATCTTGGTGAATCTGACCACTGTTTCAGGATCCCTTCTGGAATCTTAGCACACAAAATCTGCTACCCATGTAACTTGTAGAGACCACCTTTCTTTTCAGCACTTACTTTTAGCAAATAGTCCATTTTCCCTGTAGATGGTAAATCATTTTGTGTGAAATACCAGGTGGGGCAAAAGTAGGTTTACAGTTGTGAGTATGCAAAACACAGTTTATTCTTGTATTATTATTTAATAATTATTATATTATTTTTATAGGAACAATTGTAAACCTACTTCTGCTGACCTTTTATATTTATTCACCTGTAGCTACCTACTGTGTCTCCAAGTGACTCTGAAACATGATTGTTTCTTTTCTTTGTTGTGAATGGTAGGGAGGGAATAGGAGCACTGTCTTGGGGGTCCAATGTGGAATGAATTGCCTGGTGAACTGGACAGAATCACTACTTTCATTGGGTACTGGGGAAATCACATTGCTTAGATCTGTCTAATGTCAATGAATTGATGCCAGGTACTCTGTGCTGTCATTTTTTGTGCCATAAGTAGGCTGTGGGAAGAAGCATTTTCCTGTTAGAACACATTCATCCTATACTTTCAACAGCTGTGTCACTGGCTGGGCTAGGAGAATGCATTTTATCTATATTTTCAGCAAATAAACAGCCAACTCATTCTTTTTTTAATTTGCTTTGCTTTATAGTGTCACTTTTACAGTTGATTTCTCCACTGATATTAACTTTTAATTCCCAGTGCTTACTGATATATGTCAATACTGTTAGGTGATATCACTGTGCACATTTAACTCACTTTATGTATCTCAAAAACACTTTTATAACTATATCAATTTAGACCTCATCACAACCTTGGAATGTTTCCTTCCTTCTTTTCCTTTCCTTTCCTTTTATTTTTTTAACTTTTATTTTCTCTTTCTTCTTTCTCTTTGATTCTATCTCCTGTCTTCCTTACCTCCCCTCCTCTTTTTTCTTTTCATCCTATTGTTTCTTATTCCTTCTCTCTTTCCTTTTCTTTCCCTTCCTACTTTTTTTAAATTGAAGATTAGTTTGCACATTTGACAGCTTGAGTTCAATGCCCAGTTTAATCACTTCTTATCCATGTGCCTTAGTTAAGTTAATTGAGCTCTAAACTTGAATTTGCCCATTTATAAACTGGGCATAATAATAGTACACATTAGCAATGAGGTAAGTACTTATATGTGTATCAGGCTCAGTCTCTGGCAGATGGAAGATAATCAAAACTATTTTATATTATTGTTATTACTTATTACTCTTTTTAGGTGCAGCAGTGACTATGACCAATGTGATTTTCAAATGCATGGAGTTTATGATGGAGCTATTGAGAAAACTGAGGTATGCAGCTAGGAATTGGCAGAGCCAGGGTTTAAGGTCAGACCTGATTGTTTTCAAGGTTAGGAGTTTTCCTCATTACTCAGCTTATTGTTTTAGATCAAATTATCAACTGGTGGGGATTCTTTGTGTTCTTAGGAAGGAGTCCTAGAATTCCTGATAATTGTATGTTATTATAACTTATATATGCAGTTGAAGAAATTTCTAATTACCTGTGTTCAACAAACTTAAAAGGAGTCTGGAGGGTTTGCTAGAAATAAATGATAAAATTTTATTCAAGGGTCTTAGGGTTTGCAAAATTACAACTAAGTGTTCTGAAGAAGAGAGTAAAATACGAGTTTTTACAGTAAAAATTACATTCTTGAGAAGAATAAGTCCTACATTCTTAGTAGTCTCTTGATTGGTCCAAGATGGTAATCCTCTAGATAAGCAGAGGTCTGAATAATTGATGTCAGGAAGCCTGTATACATGGGCAATCTTTCCTTGGTCTTTCAGAGAGTAACCAGAGGGTTGTGTGGAGGTCTGATATAAATCTAGGCATTGATGCAGCACTAGGAAGGTCAAAAGTTTAATTTCTCAGGCTAACTCAAACAAAAATAGAATTGTTTCCTCATACCTACTTTATTTTAGTAATTTAGCAGCTTCATCATAGTGACTCCATTTTATTTCTTCTCTCTATTCCTGACCTGATATTGAGAACTTGTTACTATATAGGTCATGTTCTTGCCTTAGGAGTTTGGTTCCTAAGAGAGAATAATTAAGTTGTATTTTGATAATTAAATATAATTTTATACTTTTCTTAGGTACCTGCTTATTTTCTGGAAAACAGATTCAAAATAATGTTTTTCCAAGATTATTTAACACAAGATATTTGGAGAAAAAAATCCATAATTTCACCTGATTTATTCTTGCCTGAATGGATTGGTGAATTTCTCTTGTCTTCAACAGGAAAAATGAATGAGACAATTAAGAATTATACAACTTCCTGATGATTTCTTGAATAATGGCAACCATTTAGCATGATTCATAACTCAAATTTGGTTTTGTTCCATAGCTGTATTTCCACTTGCTGCTTTGCATCATACCTCTGGGTTATGGGGTATATGGCTCTGTGAAATAATAGAAAAATATATACAGTGTAGGATAAAAGTAGGTTTGCTATTTTTTATATGGAAAATGATACAATAACTAATAAATAATACCAGAATAAATTCTGAGTTTTAAGTACTCAAAATGTAAACCTACCTTTGCCACATTTTGTATATTGGCAACTGTCCTGAGTTCCTGGAACAGACCTCCTAAACTCCTTGGAATATCCTGGATGATAGGAATGTCTTTTGTTCCAATGAGGTGATGGCTTCAGGATGGGGGCTTCCAAAAAGAAACAATGCGTGATGAGAACTTCAACGTGTCAGCCTCACTCCCATCTTCTGGGAAAGGGAGAGGGGCTGGAAATTAGGTCAATCATGGCTACATGATGAAACCTCCATACAAAACCCAGTGGTAGGGTATTCAAAGAACTTCCAGGTTGGTGAACACATCCACATGCTGGAGGGTGACACAGCTCATCTTTATGGGGATAGACGCTCTTGGGCTCAGGGCCCATCTGGATCTCCCTCTATGTATCTGTTCATGTCATTGTCCATCTGTATCCTTTATCATATTTCTTGTTTTATGAAAAACCAGTAACTGTAAGTACTTCCCTGAGTTCTGTAAGTTCTAACAAATGATCAAACTCAAGAAGGGATCATGGGAACCTCCTATTCACAGTCAGTTGTTCAGAAGTGTGGGTGACAACCTAAAACTTAAGACCACCATCTGAAGTGGGTGGTGGTCTTGTGAGACTGAACCCTTAACTTGTGTGGTCTGCACTAATATCAGTTAGTATCAGAATTCAGTTGAATTATAGAACACCTAGCTCATGTCACAGAGAATTGTTTGGTGAGGGGAAACTCTCACACACCTGGTGTCAGAAGTGTTGTGAGTATGAGTAGAAGAGAGTCATACGGAGCATTTTTCCACAGCCATGTTAACACTGGTTGCACTGTACAAATGGAGATTCATACATACTAGTCAGTATTTACTTAAACTTTTTTGCCCACATTTAGTGTAACATAGCAATTAAGAATGGGGAGCTTAGAGCTATGAAGACCCATTCTTTATGCTTAACTAGCTGTGAGATCTTTCTAAACCTCTCTTTAACATCTACAAAATAAAAATCAGAAATGACTTTACAGTGTTATTATGAGAAAATCCACATGAAATATTTTAAATAGGGTTTGGTATATATGAAGAAGTCATCATTATTCATTTGTTTCTTAAATGGGTTTTGAATACCTAGTATGTACTGCTCATGGACTAAGTGCTGGAGATGTAAAGGTGAACCCTGTTTAATTTAACCTCAAGGATTTTGAAGCCAGAAAAGGCACCAGAGCTTGTACCGCCTGTCACTTGCTAAACCAAATAAGCAGAGACAGGGATTGAATCTCTATCGGCTATTGGTGCTTTATTCAGATGGAGGAAGATCTGAGAAGATGGTGGATTCGAGTCCTAAAAAAACCATTTTACATTTTCTTTCCAGGCCAACATTTTTATAGCAGAAAATAAACAAGGTGAGGTGAGGGGTTTTGAAATTCAGGGAGAATTTGGTGAAAGAAGTGTTCTTGTTCTGGGTAGTTAGCTGTTTCCAGGGGCGGGTTGTCATCTGTCTCTCCCTGGAACACAATAGCCCAGATGCCTCCACTTGTCCCCGGGTGGTAATCTTTAGCAGTGCCCCAGGAGGTTGGCTGCCTTTCCCAGAAGCCAGGACAGGCCTTATCTGTAGTTCCTGAAATAAAAGCTTTAACATATGTATTACTTACTAGGCTTATAACTATTTCACTTAAACTAAAATTTTTTCCAACTCTTGAGTCGCCTGTCAACTTCACAAAATATTGTAAAAATATTTTTAAATAGCAAGGCAAAATTATGGTAACAAATGATTTAATGCTCAACGTCTTCTAATTCATGCAGTTGCAGTGATGTATGCCAATTGTATAAGTCTGACAAGGCACTTAATTTGGCCCCATATGTAACTGACTTATTTCAAACCTGACAGTTTCCTTCCCTGTTCCATGTCTGATGCTTCCATTCATTCTGAAGAAGTATCTTTTCAAAGCAACACTCTGCAAAAACTGTATATTAGAACATTATCAAATGACTTAATGCAATTAGAACAAAACGTTGCTGATGTGATCAATTCCCAAGCCTCTAGCCTTTGAATATAACACAGAATAATTTATAGTTGAACTCCACTGGATTTTTTAAATTAGATTTCATGCTATTTTAGCTGAGTAGAAAATTACAGAGCCTCAAGGCACTAAGCAAATATAAGCAACTGAAAAAGAACAAGGATGTAGACACATTCTTACCAAAATGCAATCAAATTTGAAATTTCATGCAAACTGGGCAGTCACAAATTGTTATGCTAACATGTAATATCAAATTGATACTGACCATAAACTGGGTTTGTTAATAATTACAACCACTTACTGCTGTGTAGAGATTACATAGGGAGGGGAAAAATGACCATAAAACAGAGACTTGGAGGGGGCATATGCCGGCTTTACTAAAAAAGTTTGAGTTGAGAAATTTTGGTTTAAGGCAAATAGTTACAAGCCTAGCAAGTAATATATATATTAAAGCTTTTGTTTCAGGAATTACAGATAGATAAGGCCCATCCTGGTTCAGGGGAAAGTAGCTGACCTCCTAGGGCACTGCTAGAGATTGGCACCTGGGGACAAGAGGAGGCATGCAGGCCTTTGCGTTCTAGGGAGCGGCAGAAGACCACAGCCCCTGGGAGCAGCTAACTGCCCAGAACAAGAATGTTGCAGCTTCTTTTGCCTAATCCTCCCTAAACTTCAAAACCCCTCACCACACCATTGTTTATTCCCTGCTATAAAACATTGGCCTGGAAAGAAAATCCAATTGGCCTGGCTCTAATCCAATATGACTGGTGTTTTATAAAAAGGAGGGAATTGGACTTCCAGTTAAAATGGAAGTGTAGGTAGATAAACTTTGCCTCCTCACATAACTAAAAGATGGACAACAATAAATTTAAAACAAAAAACAACCATGACAGCCAGAAAATCTAACTGTATAGAAATTCAGCAACCGAGGAGTTAAAGAAGAAACATTCATTTAGACTGATGGGAAGGGTAGAGGTGGGCAGAAGAGATGCACAGCAAGGCAGCAGACCAAACAGTCCTACAATCACCTTGAGATAAACCTGGGGAACAACTGGGGAACAAGATAGACAATAAAACCCAGGGTTCCAGCATGGACAAAATAAAGCCTCAGAACATCTGGCTATAAATACCTGTGGGGGTTTCAGTAGCAGGAGAAACTGCTAGTCTCACAGGAGAGTTTTTTGGAGAGACCATGGGGCCCTAGAATGTACACAAACCCACCCATCTGGGAATCAGCACCAGAAGGGCCCAATTTGCTTGTGGATATCAAAGATAGTGACTGAAACTGGGGTGACAGCTGAGCAAGCAGCATCATTCCCTCTGTAACCCTCCCCCACATACAGTTCCATGACAAAGCAATGTGGGTTCCCCCTCCCTGATGAATACCTAAGGCTCTACCCCTTGCAACATAACAGGTATACCAAGACAAAGAAATATGGCCCAAATGAAAAAACAGAGCCAAACTTAAAAAAAAAAAAAGTTACAACATTTTTAAGTTTCCTTGTATCTTCTTTCCCTCCTGGAAATGGGTCAGCCTCTGAACCCACATGAGATACAGCATCTCTGCTCTTTTCCAAGGTAGGATATCTTTATTAACAGAGTCATACTGATGACATGTACATGACAGGCTCACCTGGAGCCAGAGACTTACAGCCTGATTCCATGAGGAATCATCCATGCACAGTAGTCTCACTTGCCTAGCAAAGCTCAAGTAGACAGTTGTTGCTGCTGGCAGATCCAAAAACAACCTGGACACACTTGTTTCAGTGGCCCCTTTAGTTCTGCATCATCTTTTAATTTGCTCTGACAACATTCAGGTATTGCCTCTTTAAGTATTGTTTTAGAAAAGTCAATTTATAATTACTTTTGATATGAAAAGCTTAGAGAGTCAGTGTGGTGCTTTATTAGCTGTACAATTGGCCCCTGTTTCAGGTGCACCATGTGAGGAGCAGCATGTTTGGCCCACTTTCCCTCTGAATTTCAGACTAGTGGTAGCATCCTGTTTTCACAGGATGCAACTAGTGGTTGCAGAGCTGTTCTCACAATGCAAGCTTTCCAAACTCCTTATCATTGGACCCAAATTTGAATTCATTTTCCTTTAGTGTCAGGGATTTCTGGGGTGAAACAAGCTCTTTGAAGACAATACTTCCAGTCATAATTTTTTGCTTATCAGATTTGAATCCAGGCAACAGATAGCTTGCAAAGCTCACAATGATGCTAATTTTATTTTTGAACCAAGGGTCAAAATGGCCATTACAGCAGGCTGGCTTTACTGGGGGCATAGAGAAGAGTTTGTTGCTGCATCACTTGAGTTATTTACAGCAAGATTTTTTGTGTCTGGATAACTGCATGTTAAAAGGGAAGAAAATGCTCACCACTCACCATATAACAGACTTTCTGATTATGGTGCACAAGGGCCTACACCAGCTTTTCAGAACCTGCTTCTTGGACCTCCACTTCAGGCATTTGCCCCACGTTCATTACCCTCCTGCCTCTGACCTCATGACACCCAACCATGGCAGCCTGATTCCACATCACAACCTTTATATTTATTGGTAAAAGGCTGTTCCCTCACATTTTTCCCTCTTTTCTCTCTTCTCAACATTCAGGTCTTTGATTAAATATCACCAAAGCAGGAAACCTTTGCGAAGGTCTTCTCCCTGCCCCTACCCACCTTACTCATGCTCCACCTGTTTCTTCTGCTTTGTTTTTATCCAGCATTCACCCCTTTGTATGTGAAGTTATTATTTATTTCATTGGTCTTCCTCTTCCCTACCTTGAAACACTAGAATAGAGACTCCATAAAAAAAGGACTGTTGTTAATGCTCACCTCTGTTTTTCCAGTGATCATGACCAGCACAGAGTTCATACTCCAGAACTAGTTGTTGGATGAATAATTAGATGAAGCAGGACTTTACTTATTGCTGCATAAGGAACTACTCCCAAACTGAGTAGCTGAAACCAAACCCCATTTGCATTCTTTGTCTGGATGTCCTTGGTGGTCAAGTAGTTCTGTTTTCTGCTCTGGGATGCTTGGCTGGGGCAGCTGGGTGAGCGGTGGGTGAGTCTCTCTCTCCACATATTCTGTCATGCCATATTCTTTCATGTCTTCATGCATGGTGGTCTCAGGGCTGAAAATGGGGTCAGCAGAAGTGGCAGAGTTTCTTTAGGGCTAAGCTTTGGAACACTCACAAAATCACTTCTGCCGTATTCTGTTGGTGAAAGTTATAAGGCTAGTCAAAATTGAAGTGAGTTGAGAAATAAGCATGGCCTTTGGGTAGGAGGAGTGACAATGCAGCATTGAGGGGTCATAATTTTGATGATCTGTCCAAGTGCTAAATGATGTATTTTTGTGCAAATGCTCCATCTGACTTTTATGTTACACACTCAATGTCAGACATTTGCACTTCTACTGCCTTTTATAAAACCCCCAACACCATAAATAATCAATGGCAAATTGTTTTTGCTGCTACTGCTATATTTACAGTGCTGTGTTTAGGATGAGCTTTACTTTTTTCATCAGCAGACATGCAGGGATTCTCAAAAGCCTGAAGTACATCTATTGAAGAAAATAGAAGTGGATTCCAGAATAAATTATATTGATTTTAATTCAGACCTTTAAATTTGTGTGGGGTTTTTATTGCTTTTGCAATGGAAAAATTGATCTCAACAGGCAGACAGAACAAAAATAGATTGCTTCTATTGAATTCACAGTGACCTGATTAAATAACATAGTTGTTATGAGAAAAATAATATTACTTCCTCTTTCATTACAGATTCTTTTTGCCTTCAAAAATTTATTGGCTTAATATAGTAAGTAAAGAAGATGATTAATTTTATTTATCATGGCACAGAATGGTTTGGGGGCAGTGAGAAAACACATTTCTTAGAATATTTCCTATTCTGATTATTGCAAAGCTCATTTTGATTAAGAAGGGGCCTCTCACTATGTGTTACCTTTTATGTTGACTGGGCAACAATCACACAATTCACATCAATACTAACTTAGGTTTTTATTTCCTGAAAGATATATTAAAATGTGAATTACTACTTAAAATAAAACAAAGCATTCAACTTTGATTTAGAAAATTTCTAGAATACATAAGAGAATAGAGAAGAAAGTAAAAATCATCTCATCTTCTGAAATTCATCTTGGCTGTTTATAATTAAAATATAATATCCAATATTTAATTAAATTGTGAACTTTCTCTATTTGAACTCAGGAGACATAGATTTGAGTACATTTTCTGATAATTTTTTCACTATCCAAATTTCTACCACCAAATAGGTTTTGGATAACAGAGAATCCCTGTTATTTGAATTTGTGGTGCAAGCTCCCCAAAACTGAGAATACATTAGGAGAGCAAGGCATACTTGTGATCGGGTTATCTATGCTCTTTAAAGAAATTGGTATCCTACTGATCTGTGCTCTATACTGTTTGTAAGTTACTTTTTTAAAAAAATGAAAAATATATTGTGAAGGGAAAATGCCAGCAGGGGAACATGATTTGTCACTCTCTTAAATTCACTCACAAAAAACAGAAAAACTAGACAGCAAAACCAAAGCTCTCAGAGTATTTAGCACAAAAACATGATACATGGTGTCTTCACAAACCCTACATGCAGGCCATGGGAGAAATGCATATACATAAGTAGTAAACATGATGTGATAAATGTTCTGTTCTGACCACTGTTGGGATGAGGGTAGGGTGCAGGGGGTTCCTGTAAAGAATTTGGCAGAACATCAAAGAGTATTTACAAAGAAAACTCCCATCAGCCACTTAGGGGCAACTTTCGCATCTAGAGTTCTTTATTCAGTACCACCACCTTCTATTTTTAGTTTACTCATTCAAACATTTTTTTTTTCTCTTGGCAAGCATTGTTGATGGTGCTGGCTATACATATCTAAAATTGTGAAGTTCTAAGAGTTGCTTTCTGCTTTTGTAAGAATAGTTACAGATCTTTTAAGAGAAAAGATGATCTTGCCGTTTATGTACATCAAGGTGGGTAATAATGACTGCTGAAATCTAATCCTTAATTAGAATTGGATTCATTGTCTCTCTCCAGCTGTAGTTTTATTTTCCTTTGTCTTTTTCAGCTTTGAGATATAATTGACATATACCATTGTATTAAGGTGTTCAGTGTGTTGATTTGATACTTATATATTGCAAAGTGATGACCCCCATAGCTTGCACTACCTCCTCTACTACCTCACATAATTACCATTTCTTTTAATCTGTGTGTGGTGATAACATGTAAGATTTACTCTCTTTACAACTTTGAAGTATATAATACAATATTAGCTATAATCATCATGTTGTGCATTAGGTCCCCAGAACTTAGTGTTATAACTGGAAGTTTGTACCCCTTAGTGGCTTTATTTTTAAACAGTGTTTTGCAACAGACACTGTACACACAAATAAATGTGAGTTTTAGATGTTAAAATGTAAATTTAGAAGATTGTTAAATCCATTATTATTATGCTTTAGCCCTTGATGTGCTCCAACCTAGGTTAGAATTTAAGAGATGACAAACAATTATAAACCTATGTATTACTTTTATATAATACAAGTGGTGCAAGTTAATTTTAAAAAAACTATAAAATATTTATTAAGAAAGAAATAGAGATGACTTCTGCTTCCAACTTTTGTCTAAGATTGCTATTTAATGTTTTGGTATATAGTCTTGTAAAAAAATTTTTCTATGCAAATATATTCTTTTCCCAAAATGATATCATGATTTGAATACTGCTTTGTAACCTGACTTTTTTTTAGCAATTTCAATAAATAATTTTCTGCTTTGTTTTAAATGGCTTTATAGCATTTTATTGTACAAATGTACCATAAAAAAGTAGCGGATCACCAATTATTCTTAGGCATTTTGATTCTAATATTTTCTTTGATAAAAAAGCTATAATGAAAAGAAACATTTATTTTAGCTAACTTATCCAGTTGCTTAATGAAAACTAATTAATGGGTATGGAATCTATGCAATAAAAAATATGCATTTTAATGTTTTTAATCAAATTTCCCTTTAAACCCTACATTTTATTCCTTACTAGTACTGTGCAGTGATACCCTGTTACTCACTTCTTTTGCAAATAATAGATTTTTTCTTATTGTTACTTAAATTTTCGTTTGATTATTGTAACAACATATTTGTTATTTTATATTTATTGTCTGCTAATAGGTCAAAGGAGGACCTAATAGTAAATTAAAATTAGAGAGCTTAATTAAATTAGGCCATGAAGCATTTGTTGATTGGTTCCAGACCTGGTGATTTAGTATACTAATAGAGAAATGCTAAAATAAACTTTGGTTTGTCTATTAGAATAATATGTAGTTTTGAAAAATAATTCATATCTTCCTACATATTGAGCAGAAAAAATTTTAAAAGACACACTAAGTGACAAAAAGCATATTTCAAAAACAATCCATACAGTAAATTCTATTAATGTAAAAAATAGAACTTAAATTTTTGCAATAAAATGTATTTATTAATTAAGCATGTTAATTTTATTGTGATTTCTTTAACTTATTTAAGTAATAAATTTATAAAAGTCTATTACCTGTGCTGCAGCCCCCTGATTCCTTCCTTTGAGGTTATAAGATTTGTTTTTTCTTTTTAATTTTTAGTAGTATTTTCATGCATTTTAAAATACAAATGTATGCATGTCATACACAATGTTCTATACTTTGCTCTTTTCATTTGACAGTATAACTTT
The DNA here is from genome assembly GCA_004024845.1 of Tonatia bakeri. NCBI lineage: Eukaryota > Metazoa > Chordata > Mammalia > Chiroptera > Phyllostomidae > Tonatia > Tonatia bakeri. The sequence goes on from PVIA01001537.1 coordinate 225,436, forward strand.
GAGACCTTGCTGTATTTTGCATGTGGGGATTTTCTGACTTTTCACTTATGGCTTCAGAGAATTCTATTATATGGGTAAATTATTTACTAATCTCCTAGTAATGGATTTTAAGTTTTTCCCCAATCTTTTGCCAAACCTAAAAATATACATATAATTTCAAAATGAAATTTAAAAATGTTTGAAAGCTTTAAAAACAATCAGGGACTACTTCCATGGAATGAGGTTGGGAAAAGAAGGTGCCAGAAAGAATTTTACTGTTTATCTCATGAACTTCTATGATTGCTTAATTATTTTAAAAGTTTTACTACTTTGAATTTTAAAATAAATTTAAAAATAATAGCTACAAAAATAATTATTTAAAATCAGAATTTTTAATTGGACAGATAAATACATTTGGGAAGTTGGCACTGGAAAGAAATTCTAATAGAAAGTTGTTCATTTCTAAAGAAATTCCTCCTCCTCCTGAGGGTGGATAAACAGATGAATACTAATTCACAGAGGAAAAAAAAGAAGAGTTTTTGTCTTTTAGATCTTCAGTTCTGGAAAGAAATAAGCTTAGAACTTGATTCTGTTCTTTTGACTGTCAAACTCCTCAGCTAGAAGTGGGGATGACTGAAGGCTGGAGGGCAGGATTCTGCAGTTGAAGGGATTATGCACTTGGAGACATTTACTGTCTATGCAACACACTGTAGAGAGGCATATTTGTAAACTGACAAATGATTCATGTGAAAATAAAGGTTAATACTTTTTAAATGATTTTTCTCATTACATATTGACATCTAGACTTTTCACTGGCTCTTAATATGCTTGATCAAATTGAATATTGAACATTAAAGAGTATGAACATTTATGAAAAATGACATAATTTATTTGGTGAAACCAAGTCCAAATACATGAAAACATGGGGCTTGAATTAATTCATTGAGGATATCAACAAATTGATAAAGCAGAGGCATTTTCATTTCAATCATAATATTTAAGCTATATTCATGGAAAAATTACTTATTAAAGCAGCCATATGTGTGATTAATGGGTTGGTAGTGGTACTAATTACTCTTTAGAATACAAGGACCAAACTACCCCAGGGCTTGAGAAATATAGTGGTTTTCAATAAAAGGGCTGGCTAAGTCCCAAAGTTTTAATAGATTTGTATTCTGCACTATAAGAACATGATTTGGATCCGGAATGAGAGGGAAATTATTGAGGAAGGTCTAAGTTGATATTAACATGATGAAACTCTTCTTTTGTAAATGGTTATTTAACCAAAAGTGCCACTTTTAGATAAATAACCAGACTCCCATTTCAAACATTAGAATGCATATTTTTTTTAACCTGTGGAATGTGTCATCATCTATAGACAAATGTTCCTTCATTCCCAATGGCTAATTGCAAGGACACTATTTTAGAATGGTGGCTTATGTGGATGTTTACTTAACCCAAATTTAAAATTCATAAATTCAATTGAGCATCAGATTAGCAACATTAATCATCATTAGAAGACAAATAGTGCTTGTAAGAATGACTTTCTCATGCATTAAACATTTTCTCTGTTATTACCACTGAACACTATAGCAGGGGATAAGGACAAGGTATAGATAGAATAAAACCTGCTTTTAAGTCATGATGAATATTCTGAAACAAAACTAAAAATTAAAAAGCAATTTGAAAGAAGCCAGATTATTTTCTGTTTTGGATACTACCGTTATGTTAAAATTCTAAGTATCAACTATAGTTTTCACATGGTAACACCTTTAATTTTCATGAGCTAACAATGACAAAATAAAACCGCACTCCACACAACACTTCCATAAAAATTAAGTGTTATGGAGGTAAATGCTATGAATTATAGTGGTTGCTTTTGATATTGGAAACAGAAAACAGAGCTTCGTGTGTTAACTTTTTATCCAAAGAAAGTCAAGAGGATTCTGAATATATCAAAAAATAACTTAAAAAACTGAAAAATTCAGTAAGCATTTTGAGATGTGAGAGAATATTGTCTTGTGAATGATTAAATTGGTGGAATTTTTGCCGATGTAGAAAAAAAGAGATTCAGGCAATTTTACAACTTCCCCCTTCAAGGGATGGAAGAGAAGGGCAGGAAGGGCCCCACTATCAATAAAGAATTAAGAAATAATAGAATGATATGAAGAAAATATGGACAATTTGGATCTTTTGATATGCATAAATCTAATTCAATCTATGCATAAATCTAATTCAATCTATAATTTTAAGTAAGATGGTAACAGTTGAATGTGTAGCAAGCCTCAGTACCTTTTTTTAAAATAAGTTAATTATAATTTTATTTCAGGGGGAGATTGACTAAAATAATTTGTCATTCTATCATGACAGTGAGTCACTTTTAAATACCAAGATTTCATTGATAATGAAAACTGAGATAACTATTCTTATAGCTGAGATTGTCAACTCTTGACCTCTAAAGTGCCCAATGAGAAATCTGTTTCTCATGCAACACTATTTTTAAACCTACTGCAGTAAGAGAGAATATGACCTACGCAAAGTTTTAGTACTGTCTGAAAATGTAAAGCTAGGTGGAGGGGAGCATTTATAGGTTGTTAGGACACAAGCTAAGTGATTGAAGTTGAATCTTGCTAGGTAGGAAACTTGTCGTGCTTGCATAAAATCTATGACATCATAGCTCTAGACTCTTGGGTACAGTGAAGTAAAAGTCTTGAAGCAGGCTTGATGAGCAAGATGTTAATCTTTCTATATAAGCTATGTCAGTTCACACTCATATCTTCCAGGAGCAGGCATTTCCTGGAGCAAACCTCTAAGCAATATTTTTTCTTAGTATTGTTTAATGTAGGGAACACATACCCCGTCCCAGAATTGTTGAACATGGGGTCATGGAAGAATTCAGGGTCTGGGTATTGTTTAACACAGGGAAAAGGAAGTATGTTGTGTGATAGGCAGTGGCTACATGGTCAGTGACCTTGACTGCTAGTGTTCATGCCCTGGTATTATCCTCTCCCTTTGAGTGTTGGCTGGACTTCATGGCTTCTAATAAACAAAATAGGAAAAAAGAGTGATGGGTTGTTACCTCTGAGATTAGGCTACTAAACACTTTGTCTTCCATTTTGCTGCTCCCTCTCTAGTTTCCACCAGTAGCCCTCACTCTGGGTTAACCAAGCTGCTGTGTTGTGAGTAACCCCACAGAGAGGCCCATGTGGCAAGGAACTGATGCCCCTAGCCCAAAGAGATCAAGAACATGAGACTCACCAATAGTGTGATTGAGCTTGGCCTCAAATGAGGTGTGAGATGACTGTAGCTCAAGGTGCTACCTTGACTGCAGCTTTGTGTGAGGCCCAGAGACAAAGGCACCCAGCAGAGCTCTGCCTAGATTCCCAAACTTCAGAAACTGTGAGACAAACTTACTCTGTTATTTTAATTTACTACATTTTGGGGTCCTAACCCTAACCCTAACCTACCTCCTCTCCACTGATAACCCTCCATGTGATCTTGATTTTGGTAACTCTGTTCCTGTTCTAGTTGTTTGTTTTGTTTTGATTTTGTTTTAGTAATTGATGTGAATTTATTGTCATTTTACTGTTTATAGTTTTAATCTATTTCTTAAATAAGTCCCTTTAACATTTCACATAATAAAGACTTAGTGAAGGTGAACTCCTTTAACTTGATCTTATCTGAGAAGCACTTTATCACCTTTCCATTCTAAATGACAGCTTTTCTGGATAGAATAATCTTGGATTTAGGTCCTTGCCTGTCATGACTTTGAATACTTCTTTCCAGCCCCTTCTTGCCTGTTAGGTTTCTTTCGAGAAATCAGTTGATTGTCTTATGGGAACTTCTTTGCAGGTAACTGTCTGCTTTTCTCTTGCTGCTTTTAAGATTCTCTCCTCTTTAATCTTAGGTAATGTAATTATGATGTTTCTTGGTGTGTTCCTCCTTGGCTACAGTTTCTTTAGGATTCTCTGGGCTTCCTGGACTTCCTGGAAGTCTATTTCCTTTGCCAGACTGGTGAAGTTTTCCTTCATTATTTTTTTCAAATAAGTTTTCAATTTTTTGCTTTTCCTCTTCTTCTGACACCCCTATAATTTGGATGTTGGAGCATTTGAAGTTGTCCAAGAGGTTCCTAAGCCTTTTCTCTTTTTTCTGAATTCTTCATTTTGTTCCAGTTGGGTGTTTATTTTTTCCTTTTGTTCCAAATCGTTGATTTGAGTCTCAGTTTCTTTCCCTTCACTATTGGTTCCCTGTATATTTTGCTTTATTTCACTTTGTGTAGCCTTCATTTTCTGCTTCATTTTGTGACCAAGCTCAATCAATTCTGTGAGCATCCTGATTACCAGTGTTTTGAACTCTGCATCTGATAGGTTGTTATCTGCTCATTACCTAGTTCTTTTTCTGGAGTTTTTATCTGTTTTTTTCATTTCAGCCATACTTTTTTGTTTCAGTGCACCTGTTCAAACCTAAGAGGTGGAGCCTTAGGTATTTGCCCAGGCAGGGAAACACTCCTTGCTGGGGCTGTCTGTTGGGGAGGGGGTCAGAGATGGAGCAATGCCACTTGCTTAGCTTTCACCTCATTTTCCATCACTTCCCTTGCTTCCCACAAGTGGATTGTGCCCTTTCAGGTGCTGATTCACAAGTGGGTGGTTTTCTGTATGTTTTAGGACCCTGTGGGCCTCTCCAATGGACTCTCATGTGAGACAGGGAGTTTCCCCCACTGCCACCCCCAGAGACTTTTTATAGCCAGGCATTTGGAGTGTTTAGTGTCCCATGCTGACACTCTGAGTTTCGTGGTCTGTCTTGCTCCCCGCCCTTTCCTCCTGGCTTATCCACATGTGGTTATAGGATTGCCCATGGGGTCTGCTGCCTTGCCTTGCCATGCTTCCTCTCCAACCCAGCTGCCCATCTCATCCCTCCTACCAGTCTGAGTAAATGTTTCTTTAACTGCGTGGTTGTTGAACTTCTACGCAAATGATTTTCTGGCTGTTCTGATTGTTCTTTGTTTTTAAATTGATTGTTATCCTTCTTTTGGTTTGTGAGGAAGCTAAACATATCTGACTATACCTCCATCTTGGCCAGAATGCCTTCTTCTTTTTTTTTTTTTTAATAAGAACTAAAACTTTATTTTTTTTTAGTTTTATTTTTATTGTTTATGCTGTTACAGTTATTCCCTCTTTCTCTCCCTTTCCCCACCTTCATCCAGCTCTATCCTCTCCCCACCCCAAGCCAATCACATATTATTGTCTGTTTCCAGGAGTTGTATATAAATGTTCTTTGGCTAATCTGTTCACCATCCTCCATCATGTTTCCACCCCATCAAATCCAGGAGCTCTCAGTCAGTTTTATGTATCTAAGCTTCTGTTACTATTTTGTTCATTGGTTTATTGTGTTCATTAGATTCCACATATGTGAGATCATGTGGTATATTTCTTCTACCGACTAGCTTAATTCACTTAGCATAATTTTCTCCAGGCCCAGCCATGATTTTGCAAAATATATGAGTTTCTTCTTTTTTACTGCTATGTAATATTCCATTGTGTAAATGTACCACAGCTTTTTATCCACTCATCTACTGATGGACATTTAGGCTGTTTCTAAATCTTGGCTATTATATGTACAACAATGCTGCTGTAAACATGGGGGTGCATATAATCTTTTGTATTGGTGTTTTGGGATCCTTGTGGTATATTCCCTGAAGTGAGTCACTGGATCAAAAGGGAGCTATAATTTTAATTTTTAAAGAATACTCCTTATTGTTTTCCACAGTGGCAGTACAGGCTACATTCCCACCAACAGTGTACTAAGGTTCCCTTTTTCCCCACAAGCTCACCAATACTTGTTGTTTCTTAATTTATTGATTGTAGCCATTCTGACAGGGGTAAGGTGATATATCATTAAGGTTTTAACTTTCATTTCTCTGATGATTAATAATGTTAAACATTTTGTCACATGTCTATAGGAACTTTGTATGTCCTCTTTGAACAAGTGTCTATTTAAGTGTTTTGCCCACTTCTTAATTGGGTCATTTACCTTCCTGGTGTTGAGTTGTATTACTTTTGTATATTTTGGAGATTAAACTCTTGTCAGATGTACCATTGGCAAAAATATTCTCCCATATACTAGATGCCCTATTTGTTGTGGTTTAGGTTTCTTTAGCATACAGAAGCTTTTTAATTTGAAGTAGTCCCATTTGTTTATTTTCTGCTTTGTTTCCAGTGCCTTAGTAGACATATCAGCAAAAATATTTCTACATTGAATATCTGATATTTTACTCCCTATGTTTTCTTCTAAGATTTTTATGGTTTTGTCACTTACATTTAAGTCTTTCATCCATTTTGAATTTATTTTGGTGTATTGTAGAAGTTGGTGATCTAATTTCATTTTTTGCATGAACCAGTCCAGTTTTCTCAACACCATTTATTGAAGAGACTGTCTTTGCTGCATTGTATACTCTTGCCAATTTTGTCAAATATCAATCGATCATACAGATGTTGGTTTAGTTCTGGGCTCCCTGTTCTGTTCCATTGATCTGTATGACTATTCCTGTGCCAGTATCAGGCTGTTTTTATTACAGTGGCCTTATAGTATAGTTTGATGTCAGGTGTTGTGGTTCCTCAGCTTTGTTTTTCTTTCTCAAGATTGCTGAGGGTTACCAGGGTCTTTTCTTGGTTCCACATAAATTTTTGGAGTATTTGTTCTATTTCTGTGAAGTTATGTCATTGATATTTTAATAAAAATGCATTGAATGTATAGACTGCTTTGGTTAGAATAGTCATTTTAATTATGATAATTCTTCTAATCCATGGACAGGGTATATGCTTCCATTTATTTGTATCTTCCTCAATTTCTTTCTTCAGAGGCCTATAGTTTTTAGAGTACAGGTCTTTTACCTCCTTGTTTAAATTTATTCCTACATACCATATTTTGTTGTTGTTGTTGTTGCAGTAGTAAATGTAATTCTTATTTTCTTTCTCTCTTTTTTTGGTGAGAAAATAAAGAGAATTTTTATTTATAAAGTAGGGTCTTAAACAATTTTGTGAGAAAGTCTCTAAATGTAGAATTCATAAAGGATAAAGTTTTATTTACCTTCATAAAAATTACAAACTTTAAAATGACAAAAGCCACAGTAAATGGAACACAAGTAAAAAATGTCTTTTCTAGAGAATAATTCCCATTTGCCCAAAGATGCAAATACAAGGATTTGATGACAAAGAACAACTCAAATAAACTTATACATGCATTGATTGTGGACTGGTTGAACTTTTATACCTCTGTACTGTGAAATAATCAAATAGTTCTATATATACGAACATGAAAAGATCTCTACTATGTTTTAAGAAGTGGAAACAGTCCATTGCTGATATTAAGTATAGGATTATGTCATTTAGGCAGCAAGTGGCTTAAAAACAAAATTAAATGCAAATATATATATATATATATATATATATATATATATATATATATATATATATCTTACATATTGCATAGAAAGTGATCTGGGAGAATCACAACCTCCAGTTAACCATTCCAGTTACAGAAGATGAGAAGTGAGATTTACTTGTGTGGACAGGAAGTAAAACTGGGTATTTGTTCTGACAGTATAATTACTATTTCTGTGCTTGAATCATTTTAATAATTTTTTCTCTTTTTTTATTGCTGTTCAAGTACAGTTATCTCCATTTTCCACCACTTCCCCCCACCCCAGCCATCTCATCCTTGATCCTATCCCCTTTTGTCTTTGTTCATGTATCCTTTATGCATCATACTTGACAACCCTTCCCCTAGCCCTCTGTTATGTCCTCCAAACTTCCCTCTGGTGATAGTCAGTTTGTTCTTAATTTCAATGTCTCTGATTATTTTTTGCTTGCTTGTTTGCTTTGTTGATTAGGTTCCACTTACAGGTGAGATCACGTGGTATTTGTCTTTCACTCCCTGGCTTATTTCAGTTAACATAGATCCATCAATGCTGTTACGAAGGTTAGGAGTTCCTTCTTTCTGTTACATAGTTAGTATTCCTTTGTATAAATGTACCATTGTTTTTTGATCCACTCTTGCTGATGGCACTTAGGTTGCTTCCAGCCCTTGGCTGTTGTAAATTGTGCTGCTATGGATATTGGGGTACATACGTTCTTTTCAATTGGTGTTTCAGGATTCTTAGGGTATAATCCCAGCGGTGGAATTGCTGGGTTAAAAGGCAGTTTAGATCTATGAAGAAATATCATATTGTTTTCCTCAGTCACTGCACCAGTCTGCATTCCCACCAACAGTGTACTAAGGTTCCCTTTTACAGTCTCACCAGCACTTATTGTTTGTTGATTTGGTTATGATGGCTATTCTGACCAGTGTGAAGTGATATCTCATCATGGTTTTATTTTGCATCTCTCTGATGACTATTGATGCTGAACATTCTTTCATATATTTCTAGGCCCTCTGTATGTCCTCCTTGGATAAGTGTCTGTTCAGGTTCTTCACCTATTTTTTTTAATTGGGTGTTTCTCTTCCTGGAGTGGAGTCCTCTGATTTCTTTATATATTTTGAAGATCAAACACTTCTCCAAGGTATGATTGGCAAATATGTTTTCCCATATGGTTGGTTCTCTTTTAATTTTAATGCTGTTTTCTTTAGCTGTGCAGAATCTTTTTATTTTGGTGAAGTCCCATTTGTTTATTCTTTCCCTTATGTCCTTCACTCTAGAGGACATATTGTTGAAAACATTGCCTCATGGAATATCTTAGATTTTCCTGCCAACGTTATCCTCTAGGACTTTTATGGCATCATGATTTATATTTAAGTCATTATCCATTTTGAGTTTATTTTTGCGTATGATGTAAGTCGATAGCCAAATTTCATTTTTTTTGTATGTAGCTGTCCAGATCTCCCAGCACCATTTGTTGAAGAAGCTATTTTTATTTCAGTTTATGTTTCTGTCCCATTTGTTGAATATTAATTGACCATAGAGACTTGGGTTTATTCTAGCCTCTATATTCTGTTCCTTTGATCTATATATTTGCTCTTATGTCAGGACTGAACTGTTTTGATTACAGTGGCCTTCAAATATAAGGATTTAAGGATTTTTAAAAATATATTTTATTGATTATGCTGTAAAATTTGTTTCATTTCTCACCCTGTATTCCCCTCTGCTCTGCACACACCCTCTCACTCACACCCCCCTACCCTTAGTTTATGTCCATGGGTCATACATACAAGTTATTTGGCATCTACATTTCCTGTAGTATCCTTAATCTCAACCTATTTTCTACCTACCATTTATGCTACTTATTCCCTGAAATTTTTTGTCCATTCTCCCCCTCCCCTTCCCCACTGATAACCCTCCCTGTGATCTCCATTTCTGTCCATCTGTTCCTGTTCTAGTTGTTTGCTAAGTTTATTATTTTTTTACATTCAGTCATTGATAGTTGTGAGTTTGCTGTCATTTTACCATTCATGTTTTTGATCTTCTTCTTTTTCATAGATAAGTCCCTTTAATTTTTCATAAAATAAGGACTTGGTGATGATGAACTCCTTTAATTGTAACTTACTGGGAAGCACTTTATCTGCCCTTTGATTCCAAATAATAACTTTGCTGGATACAGTAATGTTGAGTGTAGGTCTTTGCCTTTCATGATTTTGAATATTTCTTTCCAGCCCCTCTTTGCCTGCAAGGTTTCTTTTGAGAAATCAGCTGACAACCTTATGGAAACTCCTTTGTAGGTAAATGTCTCCTTTTCTCTTGCTGCTTTTAAGATTCTCACCTTATCTTTGATCTTGGTTAATGTAATTATGATGTGCCTTGATATGTGCTTCTTTGAGTCCCACTGCTCTGGGACTCTCTGGGGTTCCTGGACTTCCTGGAAGTCTATTTCCTTTGCCAGCTTGGGGAAGTTCTCCTTCATTATTTGTTCAAATAAGTTTTCAATTTCTTGCTCTTCCTTTTCTCCTCTGGCACCCCTATGATTCAGATGTTGGAATGTTTAAAGTTGACCTGGATGTTGCTAAGCCTCTTCTCATTTTTTTTTGAATTCTTGTTTCTTCATTCTGTTCTGGTTGAATGTTTATTGCTTTCTCCTGGTCCAAATCATTAATTTGAGCCCCAGTTTCCTTCCCATCACTGTTGGTTCCCTGTATATTTTCCTTTATTTCACTTTTCATAACCTTCACTTTTACCTCAATTTTGCCACCATACTGAACCAATTCTGCAAGCATTCTGATTACCAGTGTTTTGAACTCTGCATGTGATAGGTTGGCTATCTCTTTTAACACTTAGTTCTATTTTCTCTGGAGCTTTGACCTGTTTTTTCATTGGGACCATTTTTTTTGTTCTCAGAGCTCATATTACGTAGTTAGGGATGGAGCCCTACATATTCACTGGGGTGGGGCAACCAGGAATATGGGTTGTGCTATTGTATGTGGAGGAGGGGCTTGAGAGGAAACAATGCATCTTGTTCAGATTTCTGCTGGTTTCCAGTCACTTCCTTTGCTATCCACAAGCAAACTGGGTCCTTCTGCTGCTGATTCCTGGGTGGGTGGGTTTTTGTGCCTTTTAGGATGCTATGGGTCTCTGCAACAGATTCCTCTGTTAGGCTGGAAGTTTCTTCCACATCCTCAATCCCCAGATGTTTTTTCAGTCAGAGGTTTTGAGGCTTTGTTTACTCACACTGAAACCATGGGTTGCATGGTCACACTACCCTGTGGTTCCCCCTGGTTTATCCACAAGCAAATGTGTGACCACCTGCTTTGCCAGACACTTCCTCACCTGGTCCACCAGTCACTGCCTTCTGCACCCTGGTCCTCTAGCAGCTGCTTCCCACCAGTCCTTTCTGCTCAACTGCCCATCTCTGTCCTTCCTACTACTCCCAATGAATGTTTCTCCTTTAACTCCTTGCTTATTAGATTTCAACACAGTTCAATTTTCTGTCAGCTCTGTTAGCTCTGGTGTTTTTTTGTTTTTTGTTTTTTAAAGCTTGTTGTTGTCTTTCTTTTGGTTGTGTGAGGTGTCACAGTATATCTGCCTATGCCTTCATTTTGGCCCTAATATAGTTTGGTGCCAGGTATTGTGATCCCTCCTACCTTGTTCTTCTTTCCCAAAATTGCTGCAGCTATTCAGGGTCATTTATGGTTCCACATAAACTTTTGAAATATCTGTTCTATATCTGTGATATATGCCATTGGTACTTTAATAGGGATTGTCTTGAATCTATAAATTGCTTTGAGTAGTATGGACATTTTAATGATGTTAATTCTTCTAATCAATGACCCTGGTACTTGCTTCCATTTGTTTGTGTCTTCCTTAATTTCTTTCTTCAGTGTTGTATAATTTTCTGAGTATAAATCTTTTACCTCCTTGGTTAGGTTTATTCCCAGGTATTTTATTTTTCTTATTGCTATAGCAAATGGGATTTTTTCCCTGACTTCTTTTTCTGTATTTCATTGTTGGTGTACAAAAATGCCTTTGATTTCTGAATATTGACTTTGTATCCTGTTGTTTTGCTAAATTTACTTATTAGGTGGAGTCATTTTTTGGTGGAGTATATAGGATTTTTCTATGTAAACTATGTCACCTGCAAACAAAGACAGTTTTACTTCTTCCTTTCAATTTGGATGCCTTTTCTTTTTCTTGTTTGATTACTGTTGCTAGGACTTCCAATACTATGTTGAATAGAAGTGGTGAAAGCAGACATCCTTGTCTTGTTCCTAATCTAAGTGGGAAACCTTTTGTTTTTGCCCCTTGAGTATGACCTTGGCTCTAGGTCTCTCATATATGACCTTTATTATGCTGAGGTAAGCTCCCTCTATTCCCACTTTGCTGAGTGTTTTTATCATAAATGGGTGCTATGCCTTATGAAATGCTTTTTCCAAATCTATTGATATGATCATGTGATTTTTCTCTTTCATTTTGTTTATGTGATGTATTACATTTATTGATTTGCAAATATTGTACCACCCTTTCACCCCTGAGATGAATCCCACTTGGTCATAGAGTATGATCTAATGTATTGCTGGATGTGGTTTGACAATATTTTTTTGAGAATTTTAGTGTCTATGTTCATCAAGGATATTGGCCAGAAGTTTTCTTTCTTTGTTGTGTCTTTATCTGGTTTTGGGATTAGCACGATGCTGACTTCATAGAAAGAGTCTGGGAGTTTTCTATCTTCTTGGATTTTTTTTGGAATAGTCTGTGAAGGATAGGGGTTAGTTCTTCCTTAAATGTTTTATAAAATTATCCTGTGAAACCATCTGGTCCAGGGGTTTTGTACAGTGAGAGTTTTTTTATTATTGCTTCAATTTCATCGCTGTTATTAGTCTGTTCAGTCCTTCTGCTTCTTCTTCATTTGGTTTTGGGAGATTATATTTTTCTAGAAATTTGTTCATTTTATATAAGGTTTAAAATTTCTTTGCATACAGTTCTTCATAGTAATTGCTTACAATCCTTTGTATTTCTGTGGTATCAGTTGTAATCTTTCCTATTTCAATTCTGATTTTATTTAGTTAGGTGATCTCTCATTTTTTCTTGATGAGTCTGTTTAGAGCCTTGTTGATTTTGTTTATCTTTCCAAAGAACCAGCCTCTAGATTTATTGAACCTTAAAATTGTTTTTAGTGTCTCTGTTGTTTGATTCTGCTCTGATCTTGGTTATTTCCTTCCTTCTACTTGCTGTGGGCTTTGTTTTTGTTCCTCCAGTTTTTTACAGGTGTAGGGTTTGGTTGTTTATTTGAAATGTTTCTATGTTTGTTTGTTTGTTTGTTTTAGGTAGGCCTGTAATGCTATGAACTTTCTTCTCAGGGCTGCTTTTGCTGTGTCCCATAAGTTTCTCATAAGTTTGGACTGTTGTGAGCTCATTTTCAATTGTTTGCAGGTACTTTTTAACTTCTTCCTTGATCTCATTATACCACTTTCATTGGTTAATAGCAGGCTATTCAATCTCCATGAATTTAAGTTTTTTGTTTTTTCTTTGAGGTTGGTTTCTAGGTTCAGTCCCTTGTGGTTGGAGAAAATGTTTGATATGATATCAATTTTCTTGAATTTGTTGAGGCTTGTTTTGTGCCCTATCATGTGGTCTATCTTTGGAAATGTTCCATATGCATTTGAAAAGAATGTATATTTTGCTTCTTTGGGATGAAAGTTTATATATATATATAAATATATAAATATATATAATTTAATATATATAATTATATATATATATATATAATTATATATATATATATATATATATATATATATATATATATATATATATAAAATTTAAGTCCATTTGATCTAGAGCATAGTGCAGTGCCACAATATCCTTGATATTGTTTTGTTTGGAAACTGTATCCATTTTTTACTGTGGGGTGTTAAAATCCCCTACTATAATTGTGCTGCTGTCAATATCTTTCTTGAAGTCCTCCAAGATTTTCCTTTTATATTTGGGTGCTCCTATGTTGGGTGCATATATGTGTACAATATTTATATTTTCTTAATGGATTCTTCCCTTGAGTATTATGAAATGTCCTCCAGTGTCTCTTTTATGGCTTTTGTTTTGAAGTCTATTTTTTCTGATATAAGTATTGCTATGCCAGTTTTTTTCCCCCTGTGCTTGGATATTTTTTTCCAACCCTTCACTTTAAGTCTGGTAAGGTCTTTTGTTCTGAGGTGGGTCTCTTGCATGCATCCTATGTGCAGGTCATGTTTTCTTATCCATTTAGCTCCTCTGTCTTTTGATCGGAGCATTTTGTCCATTTACATTTAGGGTTATTATTGATAGATACTTCTTCATTACCATTTTCCTTTCTTGGTACTTGTGCCTATCTCTCTGACTCTTCTTTTCCCCTTTTCTTAAAGTTATCCCTTTATCATATCTTGGTAGTGCTGATTTGGTGAAGGTGTATTCTTTCAGTCTTCTTTTGTCTGAGAAACTCCTTATTTCTCCTTTCATTTTAATGGAAAAGCTTCCTGGATAAAGTAATCTTGGTTAAAGGCCTTTGCTTTCCATTACTTGGAATATTTCTTGCCATTCACTTCTGGCTTGTCGTGTTTCCATTGAGAAGTCAGCTGCTAGCCTCACGGGGTTCCCTTGTAGCTTGCTTCCTCTTACTTCCATTGGTTCCTTTAATCTTCTCTCTTTGTCTTTGAATTTTGTTATTTTAATTATAATGTGTCTTGGAATGGGTCTCTTTGGGTTCTTCTTCATTGGGACCCTCTGTGCTTCCTGGAGTTGTGTGATTTTTTCTTTTATCAAATTAGGGAAATTTTCCATCATTACTTTTCAAACATTTTCTATTCTTTGCTCTTCTTGTCCTTCTGGTAACCCTATTATATTAATATTATTTCATTTCCTGTTGTCTTATAATTCCTTTAATACCTCTTTCATCTATTTGAGTCCTTTTGCCTTGTCTTGCTCTTTCTGGGAGTTTTTTTTCTACCTTGTTTTCCAGCTCACTGATTTGATCCTCTGCTTCCCTTAACCTGCTTTTGATTTTTTTCTCTATGGTCTTTAGTTCAGAAATCGTATTCTTCATTTCATCTTAACACTTGTTGATAGTTTCTATGTCCTTTTTTGTGCTGGCATGATTCACATTAAGTTCCTTGTAGTTTCCCTGTTGTTTTTGGTAATTCTCAGTGAGCTCACTGAGCTTCCTAATAACTATTGTTTTGAATTCAATATCTGATAGTTGACTTGCCTCTATTTCATTTAACACTCTTTCTGAGGATTCCTCCTTTCCTTTCATTTAACATTCCTTTTTGAGGATTCTTTGTCTTCTTATCATTTCTGAGACTCTTGGTTTCCTCTGCTTCTTAAATTGACCTGTTTTGACTCCCTGAGTCTGTGGCATGAACTTCTATGGTAGGTGACCTGTGAGATTCAGTGGTGCACTCTCCTTGATCTCCTGAACTTGATGCCCTTGGCATACTCTTTATGCCATTTATGTTGGCTCTCTGGATGTAATTAAGTTTTGATTATTGTTGGGTCATTCTTTGGTGGGTCCTACCTTCCAGCTGGTTGACTGAGGGTCACTCTGCCATCCATATCTTGTATGCTGCTTTTCAGGTGCTTCCAGAACAAAACTACAAAGCCCAGGGAACAAACCTACTTCCACAAAAATATCTCCATCCCCCTGGCAATCTGACTATCAATAGCAAAGGAACCAGTATTAATAAGGGTGTAAAGAGATTAAGACTATTATAAGAAAGGAGAGAAATAAACTGTAGTATAAAATCTACTGCCTTAAAATGCACAAACTTCCTGGATGAGAAATGAATATTAAAAAGCTATGCAGGAAGGAAAATATTGCTAATCATGGAGAAGACCACAGTGGATTTCATCTCAGTAGCTTCTAGTATTTACCACCTTTTTCTTTCTGAATGTGCCTCTGGTGATGTGAGATGTTGACCCCATCTGACTTTAGGCAGCCTGCTCTGAGACTGCCAGGGATCTACTGTCTGTGACTGTCTCTTTCAGTTGTTAATCTAGTCAATCTGCACTTAGCCATCAGGCTTAAGCATCACAGAGTCAGGTCAGAGTCTTTCCTGGAGTTGGGGTTGTTGTTTCCCCTTAGAATGCTGCTGCTTGGAGGGGAGTGGTCTGCCTGAGCACAATGGCTGCTGCTGTGTGGGAGATGACAGCACCACAATCCTGGCATCTATTCTCTCAGCTCTCTTCCCAAAGCTTCCATACCCAGTCTCTCCTCAGGCATCTCTAGCTCATTCTGCTCCCACCTTTGGTGGAGCCCTAGGTAAGTGGCTGCAAGTGAAAATTTGTGTGTTGGCCCTTCAAATGGCTCTTTGCATCTCCAAATATCCAACTATCCACCTCTGGCTGAGAGCAACCCTTCTGCTTTTCGCTACCAATTGCTATCTGTGTATTTTTGGGGCTCTGGTGCTATAGGTTTGGGATCCCAGCTTAGGGTTTAGACCCCATTCTTCTTTGGGGGATCTGATCAGCTGCTTAATTATCCCTCTGGCAATGCCACCTGTGGGCACCCAGCTAGTCCTCTTGAGTCTCAACTGCACTCCTTACCAGTTATTTAGTTCTGAAGATGATTCTTCTGTTTGTCTAAGGTTATAAGGATTCTTTGTGCTATTGTTCAATTGTTTGTTCTGGGTGATTTCTCCACATTTTAGTTGTAATTCCAGATTTGTCTTGGGAGGAGATTGCATGGCTTCCATTCACTCCTCTGTCACCTTGCCTCTTTCCTTACTTGCTTTTTCTGAAAGCTCATTATTGGTGTATAGTAATGCTATCAATTTCTTGGTTTAATTTGGTATTCTGCTATGTTGCCAAATTCACTTATTAAGTATAGCAGTATTACGATGTGGTTTTTAGGGTTTTCTATGTACAATATCATGCCATCTATGAATAATGACAGCTTTATGTCCTCTTTTCAATTTAGATGCCTTTTATTTCTTCTTCTTGTCTGATCATTGTGGCTAAGACTTCCAGAAGTATGTTGAATAAGAGTGATGAAGTGGATTTAAGGGGAATACTTTTAGCTTTTGCCCATTGAGAATGATATTAGCTGTAGGTGTTTCATATATAGTCTCATAATATTGAGTTATAATCCCTCTATTCCCATTTTGTTAAGAGTTTTTATCATGAATTGGTACTAAAATTTATCAAATGTTTTTTTCTGCGTCTATTGATGTATTCATGTGATTTTTAACTTTTGTTTGTTTATTTATTGATTGATTTTAAGTATATTTTACTGATTATGCTGTTGCATTGTCCTATTTTCTTCTCCACTTTGTCCCCATCTGTCCTGCACCCTACCTTCCTCTAGCACCCCCCACCCTTAATTCATGTCCCTGGGTTGTACATTTTAGTTCTTCAGTTCTTCCATTTCCCATACTATTCTTAACATCCACATGCCTATTTTGTACCTACCAATTATGCTTTTTATTCTTTGTACCTTCCCCCCATTTCTCTGATTCTATTCCAGTTTTATTTGTTTCCTTATTTTGTTTTTCTTTTCCCTAGGTTCAGTTGTTGATATTTGTGAATTTGTTGTCATTTTACTGTTCATAGTTTTAATGTCCTTTTTCTTAGATAAATCACTTTAACATTTTATATAATAAAGACTTGGTGATGATGAACTTCTTTAATTTTACTTTATCTGGGAAGCACTTTATCTGCCCTTCCATTCTAAATGATAGTTTTGCTAGATAGAGTAATCTCGGATGCAGGTCCTTGCCTTTCATGACTTTGAATATTTCTTTCCAGCCTTTTCTTGCCTGCAAGGTTTCTTTTGAGAACTCAGCTGATAGTCTTATGGGAACTCCTTTGTAGGTAACTGTTACTTCTTCCCTTGCTGATTTTAAGATTCTCACCTTATCTTTGATCTTGGGTAATGTAATTGTGATGTGCTTTTTCGGTGCTTCTTTGGCTCCAACTTCTTTGGGACTTTCTGATCTTCCTGGACTTCTTGGAAGTCTATTTCCTTTTCCGAATGGGGGAAGTTTGCCTTCATTATGTTTTCACATAAGTTTTCAACTTCTTACTCTTCCTGTTCTCCTTCTGGCACCCCTATGATTTGGATGTTGGAATGTTTAAAGTTGTTCCAGATGTTCCTAAGCCTCTCCTCATATTTTTTGAATTCTTATTTCTTCATTCTGTGTCCATTACATGTTTATTTATTCATTCTGTTCTAAATTCTTCATTTGAGTCCCTGTTTCCTTTTCTTCACTGTTGATTCCCTGTGTATTTTTCTTTAGTTCATTTTGTATAGCCTTCACTTCTTCCTTTATTTTGCAGTCTTAATCATTTCTGTGAGCATCCTGAATACCAGTGTTTTGAACTCTGCATCTGATAGATTGGCTATCTCCTTGTCAATTAGTTCCTTTTCTGGAGTTTTTATCTGTTTTTTTTTTTTTTTCATTTTCTTTTAAATTTTATTTATTTATTTTTAGAGAAAGGGAGGGAGAAACATTGTGTTTGCCTCCCATGTGCCCCCTAAAGGAGACCCTGCCAGCAACCTAGCTATGTGCCTTGACTGGGAATTTAACTAGTTTAGCCTTTGGTTTTCAGGTCAGCACTCATTCCACTGAGCCACACCACCCAGGGCTGATCTGTTTTTTTTTCCCCCCCCTTTGGGCCATATTTCTTTGTCTCTGCATACCTGTTACATTGTAAGTGGTGGAGTGTTAGATATTCACCAAGGTGGGACAACCCACTCTGATGTATTGCTGCACTGTATGTGGGGGATGGGTCAGAAAGGGAACGATGCCTTCTGTCCAGTTCTTCTGCCACTTTCAGTCACTTCCTCAACTCTCCACAAGTGCACTGGACCCTTTTGTTGCTGATTCCTGGATGGGTGGCTTTGTGTACATTCTAGGACCCCATTGGTCCCTCTAACAAACTCTCCTGTGAGACTTGGAGATTCTCACATTACCACAACCCCCATAGATTTTTATAGCCAGAGGTCTTGAAGCTTTATTTCCTTGTGCCAGAACCCTGGCTTGCATGGTATGTGTTGCTCCCCAGTTGTTCCTCCTGGTTTATCCACAAGTGAATGTGAGACCATCTGGTCCAATAGCTGCTGCCTTGTCCTGTGTCCTCTCTACCTCAGCTGCCTGTCTTTGCCTTTCCTACCAATCTGGATGGATGTTTTTACTTTATCTCCTTGGTTGTTGGATTTCCATACAGTTCTATTTTCTGGAAGTTCTGGTTGTTTTATGTATTTAAATTTGTTGTTGTCCTCCTTCTGGTTGTGTGGAGAAATAAAGCATATCTACCGATGCCTCACACTTGGCTAGAAGTCCTATCTTTCATGTTTGTATTTGATGAATCACAGTTATTGATTTTTGAATAATCTAACAATCTTGCATCCCTGGAAGAAATCCCACTTGATCATGGTGTTGATCTTTTTGGTATATTTCTGGATCTGGCTTGCTAATATTTTGTTGAGCATTTTAGCATCAGGGATATTGGCCTATAATTTTCTTTCTTCGTTGGTATTTACCTTGTTTTGGAATTAGGATAATACTGACCTTGTAGAAAGAGCTTGGAAATCTTCTCTCCTCTTGAATTTTTTGGAATAGTTTAAGAAGGAGTGGCAATAGTTCTTTGAATGATTGGTAAAATTTGCCTGTGAAGCCATGCAGTTCAGGACTTCTGTTTGCTGGGAGGTTTTTGATTACTGCTTAGATTTCATTCATTGTTATTGGTCTAATCAGGTTTTCTGATTCTTCTTGATTCAGTTTTGGGAGTTTGTATGTTTCTAGAAATCTGCCCATTTCACCCAGGTTGACCAATTTCTTGACATATAGGTGTTCACAGTAATTTCTTATAATACCTTGTATTTCGGTGATATCAGTTGTTATTTCATCTCTCTCATTTCTGATTTTTTTTGATGACTTCTCTTCTTTTTTGATGAGCCTGGTTAAAGGTGTGTCAATCTTGTTTATCTTTTCAAGGAACCAGCTCCTGGTTTCATTGATCTTCTGTATTATATTTTATTTTATTTTTTTTAGTTTCTATGTCATTGATTTCTATGCTGATCTTCATTATTTTTGTCCTTATACTTGTTCTGGGCTTTACTTATTGATTTTCTAGTTATTTTAGGTATAGTGTTACATCGATATTGAGCATTGACAATATCGTTGTCTTGCTTTTTGAAGTAGGCCTGTAGTGTTATGAATTGCCCTTTTGGGGCTGCTTTTGATGATTTGAGCTGTATGTTTATTTTCATTTGCTACCAGGAAGTTTTTATCTACTCTTTGATTTCATTGGTTACCAATTCATTTTTTAATGACATGTTATTTAGCCTCCAAGTATTTGAATGTGGATACTGTCATCTTGTCCTCTAATTCACTGATTCATTCCTCTGTTTTATCTAAGCTACTGTTGATTCCTTCAAGTGAATTCTTCTTTAGATATTGTAATCTCTCTTTCTGACTGATTCTTCTTTATGGTTTCTATATCCCATTTTATTAAAAGAAATTATTTGATGGCCTCCATGGTTTCCTGGGACCTGGATTGATGGCACAGGAACTGTCTGTTAGGCACTGAAGAACCCTCAGCACCATCTTGATATAGTACCTCTGATGAAACAATGACCAGATGAGCATGAGTTACCACCACACATAACAAAAGACTCTTGCCTTCAACATCATGGTAGGATATGAAGAAGGGGTCATTGAGGAAAGAAGCCAAAACCTACCAAAGAATAAACAACTTGATGCCAATGGGCTGTCCCTTAAAAATGATGCAACCCAAGCAAAACACAAAAAGAACAAAAGGTAAAAAGGAGTACTTATATTAAAATGTGAATGGATTCATGGAATACCTAAGACAAAACTCCCAGGTGGCTCAAATGGGGAGATAATAGCAACAAATCATCAGGAAGTAAGGGAAGAATTTACAGTTGCTTTAAAGAAAGTAAAAAGGAAGGAAGATGATTAAAAAGACAAGCAGCAAAGAAAAATGCAATGGTATGTTTTCATTGGAGAAAATCTGGTCATGGGATTGTAGGTTGCCTAGCCACCCTTGAGAATCAAGATATGGGCATTGTAATATGTTATCAATGTGGATGTAGAGAGCACAAAATAACCAAGTGCAAGGCTAAAGTAGACCCAGCTCTTGGTGAATTTCCTTTTGCAAAATGTTTTTTTGTGGGGAAATGGGGCACTTGTCTAGATCTTGCACCAGTAGTCCAAAAGGAGTCTATGCTGATGGTGGTTGCTGTAGACTTTGTGGCTCTGTGGAACATTTTAAGAAAGATTGCCCTCAAAGTTAGAATTCAGATCGAATTGTTACAGTTGGTCTCTTGGCAAAGGAAATGAGTGCAGACTATGAAGAAATTTTGGATGTGCCTAAACCTTTGGGTAACCCTAAACAAAGGTTCCTAGAGTTGTTACTTTTGGGTAATGATTTGTACTATCATATATTACCACCTCATTACATTCTGAACTGGGCCTTCTTCACATGTTGGAACTGGGCTCCCATGGAGAGGCCTGTGTTGTAGTATGATTTAGGTGTTCAAATAGTTTCCTGCATTCTGTCTACTAAGGAATACAGAGAACATTACTGAAGAAAAGCATAAGACATCTAAATTGTATTCTTTAACAGAACTGTTTTAACAGATAGAATTTAGGGGTATGTAAGTGGTTACATAGCTAATTGTAACAATTATCTTTTCCTTAAAAACAAAATTATGCATTCATCTGAACCACCCCTAAATAAAGGGTAACTGCTCTGCGTTTGGAAATGAATTTTTAGTTATATTGTTTTTTAGGTTCAAAGTATCAGTTTATTTATAATTTGCCACAAAATCTGCTGTGTTTTTACAATATTTCATAAAAAACCTATTTGAAAAAAATGTATTTTCCATTACCATTTAATCCCCTTATTTCTTTTTGCTCAATCCCTCCAACCCTTTTTCTCCCCACTCCCAAATAGTTGTCATCCTGCTCTCTACAAGTCTGTCTCTATTTTGCTTGCTAGTTCAGTTTGTTTATTAGATTCCACATATAAGTGAGATATTATAGTATTTGTCTTTCTCCGACTGACTTATTTCAGTTAGCATGTTTTCCAGGTCCATCCATTCTGTCACAAGGGGTAAAATTTTCTTTTTTATGGCTGAGTTGTATTCCATTGTTTTTACAACAAGGTTTGTCCAGAAAGAATCCATCCATGTACTATGAAAATTAGAGACATTTATTGAAGAAGATACAAGAAACATTGCACATAGGACAATGACACCTCAGTTCCCTTCAAAGTAGGTACCTTGGGACCTTATGCACTCTAATCACCATCAGCTACATGTTGTATTTTCCTGTATCTCTTTGACAGTCTGAAATCTCTTCCCTTTCAAAGGTGATTGTAGTACTGGGAATACCCAGAAGTCACAGGGTACCTAGTCTGGGCTGTATAGGAAGGCTGAGTCACCTGGGTGATTTGATGTTTTTAAAAAAAAAACTCTACATGAGACTTGGTGCATGAGCAGGCACATTGTTGTGATGAAACTGTCAATCACCAATTGCCCATAGCTGTAGCCTTCTGAATTATCCAAATAGTTTCTGCAGAAGAATGTTAAAGCTTAACAAAATTTGATGCAGATTTGTTGCTCTACTCACTCAATCGTTTTGAAAGTGATGGCCACGCAGTACACGTACTCACTCAATGGCATCTACTGGCCCCACTGACTACTATAGTGAAGTTGCCATTGTTCATGCATGCACATTCCAGCTCACTCTCTTTGGCTGCCAGGTTACATTAACGTTCTGCCAACCATTCTCATTATATTAACAGTATGTTGACTTTTTCCAGACTGATCTTATATGTTCCATAATTTTTTTATCTACTCATCTACTGAGGCATACTTGGGATGCTTCCATACCTTGGCAGTTGCTTTTTTATATCCTTTTTAATGCTATCTCTTTTTTTTAAGTTCTCATTGAGATCATCTGTTCTTCCCTTATGGTCTTTGAGCATCCTTATAACCATTATTTTAAACTCTGCATCTGGTATTTGTGTTTCTTCCACTTCATCTATATCTTTTTATTGTTTTTGTGGAGATGTCTGTTGTTCTTTTGCTTGGGACATTTTTCTTTGTCACCCATTTGATTTCTCTGTGTTGGATAGGTGTGCTATGTCTCCTGAACTTACTTTGCTTGTTTTATGATAAAGGTGTCTTGCAGGGGTAAGTTGTCCAATCTTTCAGAATACCTGGACTCTGTGGACCAGGGGTATTTCTTATGGGTTCTGTGACACCCTCGTTGTAGTTTCATCTTAAATGTTGGTGGTTCTTTTGTGGATAGAATTATTCCTCAGTCTGGGCAACTGTAGGAGTAAACCTTAACCTCCTGGCATGGGATTCTGTGCAATTGTTGCTGCTTGATGTATCATTCCTGGCAGGGTCTGGAGCCAACAAGAATACTCCTTGTGTATACTGATTATGTGGCTAGTTGGTTTGAACTTTGGTGTGGGATGAAGCTTACCACTGGTTTTATTGTTTCTGGGTCCAATTGGTGGGGTTCAGAAAAAGGTTATAAGAAAAGGTTATAAGGTTGCTTTCAGATAATATGTGAAGCCAGCTCTAGGCTATCTCTCTGCAGCTACTAGGCAGTTCACTGCTTGTATCCATGTTTACTAGAACTATTTGTGCATGTGAGGGGCCAATCTGTGTAAAATGGACAGCTCTCTCTTGATTGGAGCTGGTGGTAGCTGTGTTAAGGAGCTGAGGCTCTTTGAGGCCAGCCTCCTCCTTTGGCCTGTTTGCCCTTTCCTGGGATTGCCTGATTTTTCTACACAACCTCCTGCTGAGGATCTAATTTAATACCAGCTTTGTTGAGATGGGACTAGTAGGTTTCCCGTTTGTTGGTCCTGTAGTCTGTAGGCACCAAGTAGCCCTACAGGGAAGGGACCCAACTCAAAGCCAACCCCTCAGTCTTTGCTAGAGCCTCTGGCACTTGCTTCTTCAGGGGGGTTCAGTGCTGATTCAGGATGGGTACATTGAACTTTCCTTTTGTAGAAGTGGGCTCAGCAGCTCTGAACTTCAAGGAATAGATAGAAAGAGCATCCTAATGGGGTTGGGGCAAGAACAGACTACAGGTGGGGGCTAAATTCTCTTTCTCATTCTGAGACCTCAGTAGGAGGCTAAGCTCTCTGTCCTGTTCCCAGGAGACATCCTTCAAATGTCTTACACTTTGAAAGTCCTGTTTGGAGTTTTTCTTTCTTCTCCCTGTGGAACTGCATTCAGCAAGGAAATCTTGGATTTGGAAGGCTGATGTGCAGAGTTTCCCCTTTGGAAGTGGTTCCTGCAACCCAAAAAAGGAGAATGGACACTTCCCAGGGCTTTGTAGGCTGTGAGTGCATTTGCCACACTGCAAAGTATCCCAGCTACTCAACTCTGACCCTTCTAACTCCCAGCCCACAGCCTTTGCAGGAGACACAGTCCAGAACTCTCTGCTTCATGCAGCCCCTGGTTTACTTACAAACTGAGCTGAGTAGGGTCCCCCAAACTCCTGATTGCAAAAATTTCATATGTCTCTGCTCAGCTGGTTTTAGTGGGAAAGGACTCAGAAATCCAACATGGTTTGGCATGGCTGAGAAAAGTTTAGAATGGTCCCCAAGCCCCCACAATTTTCCTGTTTTGCTAGGTAGGTTCCTCTTTGTAGCTGCAGCAGCAGGGATAGCTCACAAATCAGGGTGGGGGCAGGGCAGGGCACTGCCCACACACCTGAGAGTGGGAAAATCAGTTCTCTTTCCCAATCTACTCAGCACATTCTTTGTTTTGGTTTCCTCCTTGGGCCTTGCTTGCAGTCAGAAATCTCTATTATGCCACTGCTGGCTGCCACACTCAGAAATCCTGTTGTTTCAGTATGGTTTCTTTCTTAGTCTGAGTTGTATAGTTAACACTTCCACCTGGTGCCCCAACCATAGAGGCAGTTCATGCTGAATTTGTGATCTCTGATTTTCACAAGAGTGGTGGAACCTCACTGTATCCCACTGCCAGGGACCCTACAGACTCCCCTTCCCTCTCTATTTCTGTGAATATTTTTATGACCCCACAGTTCAAAGGAAGGGAACCCCATGCTGTGATTTCAATCTGGCCCTTTTTGCCAGAGGAACAGCTGAGCACTGGGTCCTCACCTGACCACATTTCAGTTCTTTTAAATAAGTCTCTATGCAGTACCCACACTGCAGTACTGATTCACTGTCTCCTTCTATGCCTATAAAACCACCCCAAGGAGTGAAAAGTCTCTCAAAGTCATGGCTGGCTAAAGCCTATAGGTGCCTCTGATAGACCCAGGTGCTGCCATCTGGTCCCTTCAGCAGTCTGAGCCCCTATCCTGATCTCTCCAAGTTGGCACCTCAACAATGGAAACTGATTGCTGGGACTGTGCAGCCTGGGTTTCACAATCACAGTGTATCTATCCCCCCAAGTTTTGTTGATTATGGTTAGGGATCCTAGTGTGTGACTAAGGCCCCTTGCTCTAAGGTAAGAGGGAGCTCCAAAGCTACAATTTTTGTCTGGTCTCTCAGCTGTAAGAGGACCCCCACACATGGTATTTCCCCTTCCATTTATGAAATCCCCTTACCAGATGATGTGAAGCATCTTCTGCACTCCTTGGCTTCAAAACTTCATATCAGCTAAGATTCCAATGATTGTTCAGGTTGATTGTTTGAAGTTCAAATCCAGGTTGGGGAAAGGAGCAAGTGGATTCAGCTTCTACCTACTTAGCTGCCATCCTCAGTACCCTAAAATGTCTTTTCTTAATTGAACTTTTTATTTTGACATAATTGTGTTATCTCAAAGTGTAGTTTCACATCCAATTATAAAAGATATTATGTACACCTTACCCAGTTGTCCCCAATGTTACAATATTGCCAAACTATATAACATTATAACCAGGAAATTAATATTGGTATAAACAAAACCAAAAATATTTCCATAGCCACAGGTTTCTTCATGTTGCCTTTTATAGTGACACCAACCTCTTTTCTGCCCATTCTCCCTCATTAATGCCTGGCAAACATTAATTGTTTTCCATCTCTATAATTTTGTCATTTCTAAAATGTTAATGGAATCTTACAGCATGTAACCTTTTAAGATTGAATTGTCTTTTTTCACTTAGCATAGTTTGGTATTTGGGTAATACTAATTCATAAAATGAATTGGGGGATGCTCTTTTATATTTTATGGAAGAGATGGTATAAAATTACCATTAATTCATCTTTAAACACGTGGTAGAATTCTCCAATGAAATGATATGGGCCTAGAGATTATTTTGGAAAGTGTGCTAAAATTATGAATTAAATTTTCTTAATATCTATAGGGCTACTCAAATGATCTGTTTCATTTTGAGTGAGTTTTAGTAGCTTGTGCTTTTTTGATGAATTCAATTTACATTGAATGTAAATTGTCAGATTTATGTATAGAGAGTTGTTTATAGCATTCTCTTTGATGTTAACATAGCTGTGTCTCTCTAGAAATATCCCCCATTTCATTTCAGATATTGAGAATTTGCACCTTTTCTTTTTCTTTTTCAATCTTGACTGAGCATTATCAATTGTGTTGATCTTTTCAAAGAACTAGCTCTTTGTTACTTTGATTTTCTTCATTGTTGGTCTGTTTTCATTTTCTTTTCTACATTTTATTAATTCTTTTATTGTTGTTCAAGTACAGTTGTCTTCGTTTTCCCCCTACCACTCCCACCACCCCAGCCATTCCCACACCCCACCCTTGATCCTACATGTCTTTGGTTTAGTCCATGTTTCCTCTTGAAAATTCTTCCCCCTTTTCCCTCCATTATTACCTCCTACCTCCCCTCTGGTTATTGTCAGTTTGTTCTTAATTTCAGTGTCTCTGGTAATATTTTGCTTGCTTATTTGTTTTATTGATTAAGTTCCACTTATAGGAGAGATCATATGGTATTTGTCTTTCACTATCTGGCTTATTTCATTTAGCATAACGTTCTCCAATTCCATCTACATCATTGCAAAGGGTAGGAGCTTCTTCCATTCTGCTGAATAGTATTTCACTGTGTAAATGAACGATAGTTTTTAGATCCATTCATTTCCTAAGGGCATCTAGGTTGCTTCCAGCATGTGGTTATTATAAATTGGGCTGCTATGCACATTCGGGTGCATAGGTTCTTTTGGATTGGTGTTTCAGGGTCTTAGGATACAATCCTAGCAGTGGAATTGCTGGGTCAAAAGGCAGTTTCATTTTTCGTTTTCTGAGGAAATTCCATACTGTTTTCCATAGTGGCTATACCAGTCTGCATTCTTACAAACAGTGCACTAGGGTTCCCTTTTCTTCATATCCTCTCCAACACTTGTCATTTGTTGCTTTGCTTCTAATGATCATTCTGACTGGTGTGAAGTCTTATCTCATTGTGGTTTTAATTTGCATCTCTCTGATGACTAGCGATGCTGAGCATCTTTTCATATGTCTCTGGATCCTTTGTATATCTTCCTTGGACAAGTGTCTGTTTGAGTTTTTTGCCCATTTTTTAAATTGGATTATTTGTATTCCTAGAGTGGAGCTGTGTGAGTTCTTTATATATTTTGGAGATCAAACCCTTGTCTGAGGTATCATTGGCACATATGTTTCCCCATGCGTTTGGTTCTCTTTTAATTTTAATGCTGTTTTCTTTAGCTATGCAGAAGTTTTTTTAATTTGATGAGGTTCCATTTGTTTATTCTTTCCTCATGTCCCTGGCTCTAAGGGACATATCAGTGAAGAAGTTGCTGCATGCAATATTGAATTTTTCCTGCCTATGTTCTCCTGATGAACTTTTACTGTGTCATGATTTATATTTAAGTCCTTTATCCACCTTGAATTTGTTTTTATGTATCATGTAAGTTGGTGATCAAGTTTCATTTATTTGCATAGAGCTGTCCAGATCTCCCAGTGACATTGAATGAAGAGACTATTTTTACTCCATTTTACACTTCTGCCTCTTTGTTGAATATTAATTGACCATAGAGACTTGGGTTTATTTCTGGGCTCTGTATTCTGTTCCAGTGGTCTATGTGTCTATTCTTATGTCAGTACTAGGGTGTTTTGATTATAGTGGCCTTGTAATACCATTTGATACCAGGTATTGTGATCTCTCCTACTTTGTTCTTCTTTCCCAAAATTGCTGCAGTGATTTGGGGTCATTTATGATTCCATATAAATTTTTGAAATGTTTGTTCTATGTCTGTGAAATATCCCATTGGTACTTTAATAGGGATTGTGTTGAATCTATAAATTACTTTGGGTGTATGGACATTTTTATGATGTTATTTTTTCCAATCCATGAACATGGCATATGTTTCCATTTGTTTGTGTCTTCCTTATTTTTTTTCTTCAGTGTCGTGTAGTTTCCTGAATACAGGTCTTTTACCTGCTTGGTTAGGTTTTGTCCCAGATATTTTATTTTTCTTCTTGCTATATCAAATGGGATTTCCCCCCCTGATTTCTGTTTCTGATATTTCACAGTTGGTGTACAAAAATGCCTTTGATTTTTTAATATTGATTTTGTATCCCATTGTTTTAACAAATTTACTTATTAGGTGGAGTAGTTTTTGGTGGAGTCTGTAGGACTTTCTATGTAAATGATCATGTCATCTGCAAACAATGACAGTTTTACTTCCTCCTTTCCAATTTGGATGTATTTTATTTCTTTTTCTTGTCTTATTGTTGTGGTTAGGACTTCTAATACTATGTTGAATAAAAATGGTGAAAGCGGACATTTTGTCTTCATTCTGATCTTAGTGGGAAAACTTTATTTTTTGCCCATTGAGTGTAATATTACCTGTAGCTCTCTTGTATATGGCTTTTCTTATGTTGAGGAATGCTCTCTCTGTTCCCACTTTGCTGAGTGTAAAGGTACATTCCCATAAATGGGTGCTGTACCTTGCCAAATGCTTTTTCAGCATCTACTGTTATGATCATGTAATTTTGTCTTTCATTTTGTTTTTGTGTTGTATTACATTTATTGATTTGCAAATATTGTACCATTCTTGCCTTCCTGGGATGAATCCCATTTGGTCACGGTGTATGATCATTTTAATGTATTGCTGGATGCAGTTTGCCAATATTTTGTTCAGGATTTAACCGTCTATGTTAATCAGTGATATTGGCCTGTAGTTTTCTTTCTTCGTTGTGTTTTTTTTATCTGGATTTGGGATTAGAATGATGCTGACTTCATAAAAACTGTTTTGCAGTTTTCTGTCTTTTTAGATTTTTTGGAATAGTCTGTGAAGGATAGGGGTTAGCTCTTCCTTAAATGTTTCATAAAATTTTTCTATGAGACTCTCTGGTCCAGGGCTTTTGTGCACTGGGAGTTTTTTTTATTACTGCTTCAATTTCATCAGCTGTTATTGGCTGCTTTGTTTTCATTCAGTTTTGGAAGATTATATTTTTCTAGAAATCTGTTCATTTCACTGAGGTTTTCAAATTTCTATCCAGAAAATTTTTGATTTCTTCCTTGATCCTATTCTTATCCTATACATTGTTTAATAGCATGCAATTTGGTCTCCATGAATTTGAGTGTTTTTAAGTTTTTTCCTTGAGGTTGTTTTCTAGTTTCAGTCCCTTGTGGTCGGAGAAGATGCTTGATACGATTTCAACTTTCTTCAATTTGATGAGGCTTGATTTGTGACTTATCATGTGGTCTATCTTTGAAAATGTTTCATTTGCATTCGACAAGAATGTATATTTTGCTTCTTTGGTAGGAAAGGTTCTACATATCAGTTAAATCCATTTGATCTAGGGCATTGTTCAATGCGCCAATATCTTTGGTAATATTTTGTTTGGAAGATCAATCCATTTTTTGACAGTAGGGCATTAAAATCCCCTACTATAATTTTGTTACTGCTGATATATTTGTTAAAATCCTCTGATTTTCTTTATGTATTTGGGTACTCCTATGTTGGGTTCATATGTGTTTATAATGTTTATGTCTTCCTGATGGATTCTTCCCTTGAGAATTATTATGTATCCTTCTGGAGGTTTCTTTTCTAAAAAAATAAGAGCTTGTTTTTTTAAAGATGTTTTAAATTCAATTTTAGATAAGGGAAGTGAAGAGGAAAGAGAGGGAGAGAAATACAGTGTGTGCTTGCCTCTGGCACATCCCCTTCTGGGGAACCCGAGCATGTGCCTTGAGTGGGAATTGAACTAGCAACCCTTTAGTTCACAGCCCACATTCATTCCAGTGAGCTACACCAGCCAGGGCTCTGTGGTTCTTTTTATGGCCCTTTTTTGAAGTCTGATTTGTCTGATATGAATATTGCTACTCCTGCTTTTTTTACATGTACATTTTCTTGGAATTTTTTTTTTCTAACCCTTCACATTCAGTCTGTGTAGGTCTTTTCTTCTGAGTTTGGTCTCTTTTAGGCAGCATATGTGTGGGTGATATGTTTTCATCTATTCAGCTACTCTATATCTTTTGATTGGAACTTTTAATCCATTAACATTTAAGGTTATTATTGGTAGGTATTTATTCATTTTTTTCCGTTTGTACCTATGTTCCTCTTTCTGACTCTTTTACTTTCTCATCTTATAGTAGTCCCTTTAGCATATCTTGTAGTTCTGGTTTGGTGGAGGTGCATTCTTTCAACCTTCTTTTGCCTGAGAAATTTATTATTTCACCTTCCATTTCATTTGAGAGCCTCTCTGGATAGAGTAGTTTTGGTTGTAGGCTTTCTTTTTTTTTCATTACTTGGAATATTTCTTCCCATTTTCTCCTGGAATGCAGTGTTTCTGTTGAGAAATCATCTGCTAGATTTAGTGGTGCCCATTGTATGTTAATTTTTGTTTCTCCCTTCACTTTTTAAGATTCTTTCTTTGTCTTCAAAATTTGGCATTTTAATTATGGTATGTCTTGGAGTAGGCCTCTTTGAGTTAATCTTAATTGGGACTCTCTGTGCTTCCTGAAGTTGCATTTTTTTTTTTTTACCTCTCCAGGTATATAAGGTTTTCTGTCTTTATTTTTTTCAAACAGGGCTTCTATCCCTTGTTCTTTTTCTTCTCCTCCTGGTGTTCCTATGAATCAAAGGTTGTTGCATTTCATGTTGTCTCGGAGTTCCCTTAAGTTATCTTCATATTTTTTTTCTTTTTTTCATTCATCTGCTCTACCTGGGTGTTTCTTTCCACCTTGTCTTCTAGCTCACTAATTCAGTCCTCTGCTTCATCCAGCCTACTTGTAAATCCTTCTAATGTGTTTTTTATTTCCACAATGTTATTTTTCATTTTTTCCTGGTTTTTGCTTATAGTTTCTACTTACTTTTTTACACTTTTCTAGTTCTTACTCAGTTCCTTGTAGTTGTCTATGAGCACCTTGACCTTGACCACCCTTATAACCATTATTTTGAAGTGTATATCTTATAGTTTGCTATCTCCATTTCATTTAGCTGTTTTAGTGGGGAGTCTTCCATTCCTTTTGATTTCAGGTTCTTTTTTTGTCTCCCCATTTTAGGTGACTCTTTTTGTTTGTTTCTGTGTTCCTGATGTTCTACTTCGATAGCTGTCTTTGTAGGGTGAACTTCTATGGTAAAAATTTTATGGGATTCAGTGGTGTGGTCTCTTTGATCTCCTTGTCTGGATGCTCTAGGTTTGCCCTTCTGTTTGTTTGGGCTCTCTTGTTGTGCTTGGGTTTTTATCCATTGGTGGTTCCTTTGTTGATAGGTTCTCTCCTCCAGCATGTATACTGATGTTCACAGTTCCCACCTAGTTTTGTGTGTGATCAGTGTTGGGGGAAAGCAAAATGGATTAAGACAATGGGAGAGTATCCTATGGGATTTAAAATACCAACAAGGATAGAAGAGATCGGAGAACCTTTGGATCTCTGGTATAGCATTAACTGTGATATTTCACCCAACTAGCCACTTTTTATAAAAGGTGAAAAGAGATGAGACTCTTGTAAGAGGGAAGAAGGATTGTGAGCTGAATCCAGGAAACAGAGTGCTTGTGTGAGGTAAGATGGTGAGATGTAGTGACAGTAAAGGATAGAAAGTAGGCATAGTGTGTGAGAGAATAGAATTCATCACAACAGTAATAAAGCTCTGGAAGATGTGAATTGGGTTAAGATCAGGGAAGGGTGCTGTGTATTATTTAGAGTTGCATGGAACAAAAATTATTTACAATAGTACTGGAACAACAATAATACAAGAAATACATGATCTGATTAATAAAAATAGAAAGTACATGACCAAGAATAGTGTGTTATTGGAACACAAGTGAAGTGAAAGAAGAAAAATTAAAATATAATATGAAAGACAGAACAAGGAAAACCAGTCAAACGATGAAGTTAAAGAAAGAAATAAAATGAAGAAAAGTGAACAGAAAGAATAGAAATTTAAAAATACTAATAAAATAAAATAAGTAAAAATAATAGTAATACAAATAAACAATAAAATGCAAGTTCTATAGGATAGCAAAGTGAAATTTGTCTCCGATTTTCAATTTTTTGGGTTAGCCTTGTGCTTCCTCTTTGGATGTCTTTGGACCTTTCACAGCTCCAGGTCTAATTGTCACTGGGGGTGGGGGGTAGGGGATAGAAAGAAGGAAAGAAAAAAAGAGAGAAGAAAAGAAGAAAAAAACAAAAAAGTAAAAGAAAAAAAAAAGCCTCCTGCTTACTTTAAATACACCAAAAGAGTTCTAGTTTTCTTGGATGCCACAGGCAGAGTGGTATGGTCTTAGCTTTTCTCACTTCCTATGGTTTTGCAAGGATTGAGGCCAGGTCTGGGCCATAATATTCAGTTTCCCAGTTTCCAGCCCACATCCTCCATGAGATGCTGGGCCTGCACTGTCCATCTGTGCCAGACCAGTGTCTTCAGTCCACTAATTGTGCCACAATCAGTGCAGTATGCCTCCTCCTTACCTTTGTGAGCCCATAGCTGTCAGAGCCTTCTGTAGGACAAGCTTTGAGAATCAAACTCAGGCCTGGTGGGGAGAGTCAGCCACCAGGTGAGCAGCAGGAGCCAGCCACTGTCCATGAGAGTTTGTTAAACAGCAACTGAAAACCTTTTGGAGTAAAATCCTCTTGTTTAAGCCCATCTTTCTTAACAAGTGCCTGGCTTTTCACACAGCCCAATTTTCTAACCAGATCAGAGACTATCAGGTCAGGGTCCAACACAGCCCAACTCTTCTTCCTTCTCCAGGTGTCACCCAGCTCCCCAATTTCTCTGGTAATGACCTAGCCAGGGTCCACAGTCCCAGTGGGTGAACACGACCTCTGTGCATCTCCCACTTTGTCTCTATTCCCCACAGGGACTTCAAGCATTAAGGTCCATCCTGGTGCCTCTCTGTCCTCCATGTTTGGTAGGGGAGGGAGCTGTTATTTGTCTCTCCTCCAAGTATCCTGCTGGGCTAGGGGCTGCAGCAGTCTTGGTCCCCACACTGGTTTCAGGGACCTTACCGTCCCAACACAATCTCCTTATTGTCTAATTTTCGATGTTCTCCACAATGTTTGGCCTTCAAACTTTGTATAAGCTGGGATTCCATTGGCTGTTCACTCTATTCCTCAGAAGACTGGCTAGGTGTTCCACCTGTGCACAGTGGGAAGTGGGCTCTGCTCTCATGTACCTCGCCACCATCTTTTTCTACAAGCTCTTTTCATTTGCATTAATTGCTGCTGGTATCTTTATTATTTTCTTCTTTTTTTCTTTCTTTGGGTTTATTTTGCTTTTCTTTTTCTTGGATAGTGATGTGGGAACTTAGATTCTTGATTCAGACATTTCCTTTTTAAAATATCTGTATTTAATGTTATAAACTCCCACTCAGCGTATCTTTAGCTGTGTCCTGAACATTTTGATATGTTGTATTTTCATTTAGTTAAATATACTTTTAAAAATTTCCTTTGAGACTTCCCCATGATCCACCAATTATTTAGAGGTATAATATTTCACTTCCAAGCATTTGGAAACTTTCTTATCTTTTTTCAGTTATTGACTTCTAGTTTGATTCCATTGTGCTCAAAAAGTATTCTGTATGATTTTAGTACTTTTATATTTGTTGAAATTTGTTTTATGGTCCAGGCTGTGGTCCATTTTTATGTTTTGTTGACACTTGAAAGGAATATGTATGCTGCTGATATTGAATGGAGTGTTATATAAATGTCAATTAGATCCCATTCATTGATGGTGTTTGGTTCCTCTACATAATTGTTTTATCACTTTTTGAAGAGTATTGGAGTCTCCAACAAAAAAATCAGATTTGTCTATTTTTTTCTTGTATTGCCGTTGATTTTCTCATGTTTCACAATTTTGGTGCATACCCATTTTGGATTGCCATCATTTTGGAGGATTAGCTCTTTATCATTATGCATTATCCTTCTCTGACTTTGGTAACTTTCTATGTGCTAAATTCTATATTATCTGGTATTTATATAGCAACTCCCACTTAATTTAAAGTGTTTAATTGGCCTTAGTATATTCTCAAAGTTATAAAAACCACCATTATCTAATTCCAGTACCTTTCTATCATTTTCCTCCAAAATACCCATATCCATTATATCACACTCCTCCCATTCTCTGAACTCTGAAAATCACCAATCTATTCTCTGTCTCTGTGGCTGGGTTTATAATAGAGATTTTATATAAATGGAATTATATGTGTCATTTTGTGTCTAGCGTTTTTTTTTCACTAAGCACAATGTCTTCAAGATTCATCCATGTTTTAGCATAAAGTAGTACTTCACTCCTTTTTGTGGCTGAATAACATCCTATTGTATACCTATGCCATATTTTGTTTATTCATTCATTAGCTGATGAACATTTGGGTTGTTTTCTTGGCTCTTGTGAATAATACTTCTCTGAATATTTATGTATGGCCATATGTTTTTAATTCTCTTGTTTACATCTGGGAATAAATTATGTTCAACTATTTGAGAAAGTGCTAAACACTGTTGTCTAAAGTGGCTGCATTATTTTTCATTGCCAGCAATATATGAGAATTTCAATTTCTCCACATTCTCACCAATACCTTGTTTGTCTGTCTTTTTGATTATAGCATTTTTAGTGGGTGTGAAGTGTTTCCTCCCTGTGCTTTTCATTTGCATTTCCCTAATTATTAATGATGTTGAACATATTTACATGTGCTTAATGGCCATTTTACATATTTTCTTTGGAAAAATGTCTACTCAGCTCTTTTGTTCATTTTTTAAATTGTGTTACTTAATACTTTATTAAGTTTTAAGAGTTCTTTAAGTAATCTGGATAGTAGATCTTTATCAGCTTTGTGATTTACAAATATTTTCTTTCATTCTGTGAGCTGTCTTTTAGTTGTTTTTGTAGTGCAATCATTCTTAATTTTGGTAAATTCCAACTTATCTATTTTTTTCTTTGATCGCTTGCACTTTGTGTCATATCTAAGAAAGCACTGCATAATCTAAAGTCAAAGATTTACACTTATGTTTTCTTCTAAGACTTGCATAGTTTTATTTCTTACATTTATACCTTGATCTGCTTAATTTTTTGTATATGGTGTGAGTTATAGGTCAACTTCACTTTTGTACATGAATACCCTTTTTATCATAATTTATTTTTTAATTTATTTTTACTTAAGTATAGTTGATATACAATATTACATTGTTTATACTAGTTTCAAGTGTATGATATAGTAATTTAAAATTTTATACCTTTCTTTTGATTAATATTTTCATGACATAAGTATTTTTTATACTTTTATTTTCAATCTACCTCTATTGTTATATTTGAAGTAAGTTTCTTGTAGACAATGTAATTTCCATGCTTTAGTTGAACTGTTTATGTCTTTTACATTTAATGGAATTATTGATATGTGAAGCTTAATTAAGCCTGTCATTTTATATTTTTGTTTTCTCTTTGTTCTCTTGTTTTTTGCTTTTGTTTTGTTCCTCTGTTTTATTTTTTTCTGCCTTCTTCTTGGTTACTCAAACATTTTCTAGAATTGAGTTTTGATTTATCTATAGTGTTTTTGTGTGTATCTCTTTGCATAGCTTTGTTAGTTTTGCTCTATTATGTTACATATTCATAATTTATCATAATCTACTGGTATTGTCATTTTACCAGTGTAAGTAATATATAGAAAATGTGCCTTCCCTGATGTCATCATACCATTTCTCATGTATAATTACCTTAAATATTTCCTGTTCACACATATAAAACACATCAGTGTTATAATTTTTGCTTCAACCATCAAGTATAAATTAAAAAATTGAAGAAAAGAAAGACTCCATTCTGTTTATTCATATTTTTGCTTACCATGTTCTCTCTTCCTGATAATTCAAAGTTGCTTTTTTTAGTGATTTTCTTCTGGCTTAAAGAAGTTCCTTTAGTCATTCATCTAGTGTAGGACTGCAGGGCAAATATTCCCTTAGTTTTCTTTCATCCGAGAAATCTCTTGATTTTTTTCATCTGGATATAAATAAGCTTCTGGCCTAACATTTACTTTTTCAGTATTTAAAAAACCTTGTGGGAATTTTTTTGGGCCTTCATTGTTGATGAGAAATCCATTATCATTCAAACTTTTTCTCTTCAGGTGTAATTTTTCTCTTGCTGCCAAAAGATTATTTTCTTTGTCTTTAATTTTCAGAAGTTTGGCTTTGATGTTTCTTGGTGTTATGGATTTAATTGTATCTTTTTCATGGATTTAAAAAAAATTTATCCAGTTTGATATTTGTTCAGGTTCTTGAATCTGTAGGTTTATGTCTTTTACCAAATTAGGAAGTTTTCAGCCATTGCTTTTTCAAATAGTTTTTCAGTTCTGCCCTTTTCTCCTATCTGTCAGGAATTCCAGTGATATAAATGATAACCCTTTTTTATAGTTGCATAGTGAGGCTCTGGTTATATAATTTAATTTATTGTTTAAATCTTCACTCAAGGATATGTTGATTGAATTTAGAGAGAGGAAGGTGGGGAGAAAGAGAGACAATGAGAGAGAGAGAGAGAGATTGATTGGTTGCTTTCTATATGTACCCTGACTGGGGATCAAACATACAACTTAGGTATGTGCCATGATCAGCAATCAGACCCACAACTTTTTCAGTGTATGAGATGATGTTCCAATTAACTGATCACCCAGCTAGTGCTCTGGTTATTTATTTTAAAGTTTATTTAAAGTCTGTTAAGATTGGATAACTTATATTGATTTTTCTTCCAATTTAATGGTTCTTCCATCTCTTCTCACCATTCTGATATTCATCCCATCCATTGAGGTGTTTTATTTTGGTTATTGTATTTTCCAGGTTTAAAATATCCATTTTGTTTTTCCTTTTTTTGGAAAGACTTTTTATTTCCTTGCTGAGACTTTATATTTTTCATTTGTTTTAAGAGTACTTTTATTTGCTCATTGAAACACTTTTATGGTAGCTGCTTTAACATTTTTGTCATATGATTACAACATTTATGTCAGCACAGCATTGGCATCTATTGATTTTTAAATCCAATTTGGAATCTTCCTGGTTATTAGTATGAAGGATGATTTTTGATTGGAACCTGACCATTTTGAGTTTTATGTTATAAAACTCTGAATCTTATTCAAGTTTTCTGTTTTAGCTAGTTTCTACAACTACTGGGCCAAGGAGGAGTTCCAGCTCCCCACTGTTCAGAATGGTTGTAGGGAGGCTTATGACTGCCCTTGTAAGGATAAATGTCTTGACTACCTGTTCTGTCTTTTGACACTGTCCCAGAAAAGCATTTTGGGTGCTTTGTTCAGCCTGGCAGAGATCATGTCTAGGTTTCCCTATCAGCCTTGGCTGCTGTGGGGTGGGAAGAGGCTGCACGTTTGTGTGTGTGTGTTGTGTGTGTGTGTGTTTATGTTATATGGGTAGAGCATTATTTTCTAAAAACTTTTTTTCTTGCTAGGCTGCCCTTTTGCTGACTTTTGGCTAAAGAGAGCGAAATTTTGTTGGAACTTCTTTTGTCTGTGCATGTTAGAATTTTTGGATTACTGGTTTCTTCTGTCTGGAAATATGAAACAAAAAATGAAAACATAAAATAAACTCCAAAATATTGAAGCCAAGTAAACCCAGGGAATTTAGCACCATATAGTTCTATGGGTCCAAGGTCCTAGGCCATCTGTCTTCTTCAGTCTACCTTTCAGAGTCTTCTTATGTTTCTTTCACATGCAATGCCCATGGTGTTCAATTGTAGTTAGAGACAGGAGTAGGAAAAAGCATGTCTTCTCCATCTTCCCTGACATAGAAATCCCCTGTCTCTATCATTTTAATGGCTAATAATTTTAAATTTATTACAATGGGCATTTTGACTTCTCTAGATTAGATATGAATCAAAGCCAGATTTATTTTTCATGTGTTCATCTCTTGAGTCCAGAGAGCACCCTAGAACAATTGTCAAGCAGTCTTTGACAATAATGTTGGCATCATAGTTTCCCAAGAAGAATATATTGACAAATATATTATGCATACCATTTAGGACTGACCTTATACTGCTGTATTTAAGTCTGTGAATATTACCTGGTTTTATATCTTAAGTCTCAATAGATTATTAACAACTACCAGCCACCATTTCATTTGGAATTAAACCATTCTGTGTTCATTAAATAATGGCAGAAAAAGCCCTATAAAATTCATTTATTTTTATGACCATATGTCAACTAATTACTCCAGTAAGTTGAAATCTTTGTTCATTTTAACCAGGGTTATGTTCACTTTCAGAGGAAATTAAATCTCTATCATAAAATCTGTCTCCTCCCCTTCCACCTCCTTGTTGTAAAAAGTTAAGTGTCTCCTCATGTGGGTTTTACTACAGGAGGCACATAAATGATCAGCTATATTAAGCACAGACTTCTTGGATGAATTCACGAAAGTATAGATTATAGGCTGAAGTCAATGGACAGCTCCTTCTGAGTCTGCTATTCCTGATGTATGGGGCATGCCCCTGTCTGGGTCTGATGATATAGCTATTGGGCTCCCACAGTCAATCACCTGACTGTCTCTTCCCAAACACTCTTTCCTATCACTGGGATTGTGACAGGGCATGTCGGGTTTTCCTGTCTTCCACTGTTCTCAGCTCAGTTAATTATATCTCATGAAATCCCTTCCTTACTGGCACCCATGGCCTTTCCCTTAACTCTGGCCCACATTCCTTTCTTTTTCAACTCCAGTTACTTCAGAAATCTCAAGATCATAGTCTCTTCTTGTACAAATGTCAGAGCAAAAGTCTGGAGAGATTAAAGCAGTTTTGCTAAGACATGTATTTTATATTAGTAGAAAGAAAGGATTAGAACTCCAGTTCTCTATCAACAACAACAGCAACAACAAAATTTGTCTCTGTCTTTGTTACATTTCTATAATTTAATCTTTCTCTTTTTATTATGTTTGAATAATCTCTCTGAGGGGTAGGAGAGGGAGGAATTAAACATTGTAACAATGGTTGATCAGTGGTAGGAATAAATCCAAATCAAGAAAATAAAAGTCACACATAGATAAATAAAATATAACTTCAAACGCCCTAGTAAATCTCTGGAGTCCAACCCACCTGGTTTCAGAATCTGGAGAGAGAGTTTGGGTGGGTCTTCCTTGGTATTCTTATAGAAGTAGTCTAAAACATGCATTATAAGCACATATTTGCTACAAAATAAAGCAATTATTTTGGTTGAAACTGACAGCCAACTAACAATGTCTGAAGCATAAAGGAAAGAATCATTGGCTCATCTATTTATGAAACAGGCTTGGGGCACAGGTCTTTCAATGTTGTGTTTAGGATTTATCTTCCTGCAACCCTTTGGCTCTATCTTCCTGTGTTGGCTTAATTTCCAAGTAAACTCATTATTTTTTAATATAAGAAGCACATAGCTAGCATCCTACACACTTTGATACTAGGGGAGTGAATATTTTCCCCAAGAGTCCCCTAAAATTCATTCCCATTAGCTCCAACTGGAACTGCTAAGTTCATGTGTTCATCTTTGGACTAATCAATGGGTCCAGTGTAGGAATGCTCTGATTAAATGGCCCAGACTAAATTTCTGGCATACTTCCTTCTTCTCAAGCAGAAAATGATTGGTGTCTGTTACAGTTTGTTGTCACAACTGCATTTGTATTGTGCCATAGCCCAGCCAATTCAGCCCCAGGTACTGTCCCATTAAGCAGCAAGCAGAGCTGATACTACAAGTGGGTCTGAGGTCTAGAATTTTTGGTAAGATATGAGGTGGAACTGGGCTGAGAAATAGTCTCGGGACCTGTGCAGGCTCTTTCTCTCTGGGTCTACTGCAATCTCAGTCTATGTGATGCCCTGGGTGGGCTGGAGCTCCTGGGCCTTGTTGCCAGTCAATGAATGAGCCCAGCTGGCACATGTCTTAACCTCCAGATGGAGTCAGTCACTTAAAAATCATAAACTAAGAGTAAGGTAGAACATTTTTCCCTAAAATAATATTAAGGTGCTATCACCAGAAGAAGGAGTAGGGATACTAGGAGGATAGATCAACATATATCTATAACCCAGGGAGGAGATAGTCATGTGAGTTAAGGAGGTCAGGGGAGAATTATTTCTGTGAACACCAAGGCTGTCCTTGCTACTGCTTGCTTAAGTATCTCTTCTGAGTTGAGGATATGATCCTAAAGGTTCAGATTTTTCTGGAAATCTGTTTCAGAATCTTTCTGTAAGTTTTCATTGATCTCAACCATTTTATTTAAAAATGCCTTCTTAAAAGCATGAGCCTTCAAGATATATATTTCTTGAGAACATTATGCTAAGTGAAATAAGCCAGGCAGTGAAAGACAAAAGTCAAGACATATTTTAAAAAGGAAACTTATTACTCAATTCTATTTCTTGTGGTTTATTTAATCACGAACATCAAGGCAATATGAACCTATTTGTGAATATGCTTCATTCATGCAAAGTTACAAGCTAAATAAATTTGGGAGCTAGGCTGGAAACTTAACCACACTTTATAACTATTTTTTAATGGAAAAATGAATTTCATGTTCCATGTGACTGATTTAGAAATTAATCATTGGAATCCAATCCACTGGCAAGCATGCACTTATAAGAAATTTAGCAGATGTATTGATGAACTTCAATTACATGGAATAATTATGATTAACTTAGTCTTCCACCTCTACTCCAATAATCAGGTATTTTCCTAGACAAAGTCATAGCACATACAATCAGTCATACATGAGCTGGTCAATCATGTTTATTTGTAGAGATGACCTAGAGGTGACCATGTTTTAAATAGAACTCACTCCTCTTCCTGGTGAGTATAGGGGGTAGTTAGAAAGATGCTTTCATGTTCAGAGAATTTACCAGCACCTCTTGTTAATAAAGAGAAAAGTGTTTTAATGACTCAAGATGTGCAAAGCCTTTGAGCAGAAGGCTTTTGAGAAGTCTTTAAAGAATAGAATTCTCAAAAGAGAACTTTCTAAGGATGCAGAAAAGCAGTGTTTGCATTGATCATCCTTGTCTGCTACCTTTGATTTCTTAATTTGCAAGATATATGGCAGTAATGTTAAAACACAGTTCAACCTTTTGGGGAGAATCAGTCTATCCATCCATCCACCCATCCATCCATCCATCCATCCATCAATCCATCCATCCATCCTTCATCCACCCATTCCCTGAATATATATAGGTACAGGACTCTGACAGGTGGGGCCATCCAGGTCATTGGGCCCAAAGTTTCAAGCTTAAAGGAACTTTGACTTTTGCCATCTGATCAGCTACAGATGTTCATGAAAATAGCATGAAGCCAAGCCCTGGCTGGCATAGCTCAGTGGATTGAGTGCGGGCTGCGAATCAGGCATCGCAGGTTCGATTCCCAGTCAGGGCACATGACTGGGTTGCAGGCCATGGCCCCCAGCAACCGCACATTGATGTTTCTCTCTCTCTCTCCCTCCCTCCCTTCCCTCTCTAAAAATAAATAAATAAAAATAAAAAAAATCTTTAAAAAAAGAAAATAGCATGAAGCCTTACCACAAATTTTGAACCCACATGAAGTCTGACAATTCCAAAGACACCTACATAGGAAGCTAAAACAATGTCCTCAACTTGAAAGGCTGCTTGATTCCAAGGAAAGCTCTCAGCAAGTGTTCTAGATGTTTTGGTCAGAGGATATAGAAACAAATAAGAAAAGATCTCAGGAATTTATAGTCTAATGCTGGTGACTGATCTGTAGATCTCATTATAATGCACGACAGAAAGACACAATTGTTATGCTGACAGAACAAGCTTTGGGCCAAGGAAGGACTCATGAGCTATAGCTCTGCATTCTTGACCTTGTTTGTGAACATAACATCCTTTGGCCCAGTACTCTCTGTCTTTACCTCTGTGTTGAATAGCTTATTCTGCACAACTCCAAACAAGGAGAATTCTCTAGCCCAGAGATTCACAAACTTTCTTGGTTCATTGTACCTTGAGGCCAAAAGAAATGCCTAATAGTTTAGTTTATTAAGTAGTCAGATCCAAACAATTTGAATCCATAACGTATTTATATCCTAACAACATAATAGCTATTTGGAAAACTACACATACATTAAAAAAATATTTATTTTACCTTTAAGTAACCACAATTATCTACTGAAGGAAGTGTGTGCCTATTGGGTGCTGCACAACTGCTCAAATTTTGGCATCAAATGGAACATTCTCACCCTTGTTTTTTGTTCCACATTTGTTTTTGCATGGTTCTGGCTTTTTACCAGAGAGACTGATGAAAACCCAACTTTGCAAAGGTAGGATGTCATCAAAAGTAGTTGGGAATGTTGACACTAGTAATTAATTCCCTGTTGACAGATCTCAAATCTGGCTGTGTTTGTCTTACAAACTTGAAATAACCTGTAGCACTCTTGTTTTTGCTGTAGTGCCCCAAGCACAGTCTGAGAGGTTGGCCCTTAGCTGTCTCTTCTCTGCGCACTCTGTTGCAGGACCCTTCCTCTTAGTGTTATCCAGGCCTCAGTTCCCACATCTTGTATTCAGGTTTGAATGAGGACTGAAGGGTTCTACTGAGTCAAAATTGTAGATTCAGAGGATTTCCAATCAACTGAATCAATATCAGTTATGCTGAACTGAACTGTACCTACAGCATGAACTGTCAAATCTGCAGGGAATAACAGAATATACTGACGATTTAAATTTACAGTCAATGCAGCTTGATGTATTTTTATTTTTTGTGGTTCAGAAGCACTTCCAAATCTTGAGGCTCTCATATGATCATTTTTAACATGCTTCTAGAGAGTTCAGTGGGGACAATTTATAGTTTTATGTCACCAGAATGTCAGTTTTGTATTAGCTGTACTATGCAAGATATTATTTCTCTAATTTGAGTAATTTCAAATTAGTTTAGAGCTATAGATAACTTTGGAACAATGATGTTTTCTGGCAGCAGTGAAAAGGTGTGAGACATAGTTTGTGAGACCAAGTAATTCTAGTGCAAATAGGGACCCAATAGACTTGCCAAAGTTTTCTTTCAGGATAGGACATGAGTAAAGGGGTTAATGTTTCTGAAACATAAAGTAGGTCTATTTTTCCTTTGAGTGAATCTTGTTGCCTTGTGATTCTGCAACCATGAAATACATAACATTCATTGGCTTAGTGGAATGACAGGTACCACACAGAAGAAAGAAATCACTGCTGGGCTTTGAGGCTCAGAGAGAATATTCCAGGACTCAAA
Source organism: Tonatia bakeri (assembly GCA_004024845.1). Taxonomy (NCBI): domain Eukaryota; kingdom Metazoa; phylum Chordata; class Mammalia; order Chiroptera; family Phyllostomidae; genus Tonatia; species Tonatia bakeri. Next base: position 268,431 of record PVIA01001537.1, read on the forward strand.
CAGCAATTGTTCTTCAATTTCACTGAACATGAGACTCACCTGAAGGTTTGCTAAGAAACAGATTACTGAGCACCATTACAGAAACCTACCCAGAGTTTCTGATTCAGGAAATATGAGGTAGGAATCAAGAATTTGCATTTTTAGTAAGGTCCCAGGTGACATTGATGTTGATGGCTTTCAGACCAAACTTTGAGAACCACACAGCTGTGAGTGAGTGACAATAGTTCTTGAAAGTCAAGGGTTGAGAAAGGAGATTTATAAATTTCAGAGCTTCATTTCCATGTCGAAAGCAAAGCTTGGAGTTCTAGAACTGGGGTTGTACCATGAATAGACATTAGTGGTATCATCAGACAGAGGTTGTTTCTGCTGCTGTGACAAAAGAGTGGGAAAGGAGACAAAATAACATTAAAGAGACAGAACACTGTTACCTCTTTCCCTACCACCCGCTTAGAGTCTAATTTAAATTTCAAGAAACAACTATCCTTAGATAATGGGGGCATGATAGGTGGAGGAATCAAATACTATCCAAAGTTAGTGCCCATTTTCCTGCTTGGAGAGATGTCTTGCCTCTCATGACAACTACTCTGTTGAGTGTTTCAATTGCTATTAGATTTTTTCTGACCCATATTCTTGCTTCAGAATTCAAGGCACAGCCTCAGAAAAGTTTCACATCCATGAGCAGTGAGTTAACCAGTTACTTAAAATAAGGTATTACTCTACTACTGAATGAATCACAATTTTACAAAGCATAAGGTATCTCCACCCCTACACCTTTTTGTGAATAGAAGGTGCATTTAGAGCTTTTAATTATTAAGAATCTTCCTTTTGTTTCTCACCAAGGACAAAAGCTATATTCTTTTTGTAATGGGTACAATACTGTAATGGTATTCTTTCCTATTTGGATATGACTGATATCCTTATGGGAACTAAACTCATTTCTGCATGATGTGCTTGAGACCAGAAGAAATAAACCACAATTTATCTCCTCGAAACCTCACTCCCCAGTTCAGAACATGAGGCAGATAACCTCAATGTGAACTTTGCCTATGGATGTTTATCTACAGCCTATAAGTAATATGGATTTATTCTGGTAATATACAGACCATTTTGCAGATAATGTCAAGAGAAACATTTTGTTACTGATTTCTAGTAAATTACACATGGCTGTGTTTTAATGGGTTTTCCTTCCAACCCTCAGTCTCACAACAGGAGGAGTTATACAGATTTTTATTATGATCTCGAATACTGACTTTTAATTATGCAATGGTTAACAAAACAAATAAGGTTGGCATTCCCATCAAGGAAGCATTAAGGATGGAGGGTATATTTTGACATCCTCCTACCTTTCCTTCCCATTACTATTTTCTTTAACATCACCCCTGCCAGGCATGAAAATGTAACAATCTCGAATTACTTTAAGGAGGCCCTAGAGCAGTTTTTAATTGTGTTTATCACAAAGGATACATGGCTTACTGTAATGATTGGTAAAGGGCACCTAACAAACATATCCAAGAGTCAGAAAGATTTTTTAGTGGGGCACAGGAGCAATTATTTTTGTCTCAGTAGAAAGCAGACTGGAAAAAATACCTTAAAATTGAGAAAGAAGGTAGACAATCAAATGAACTTCCTGGCCACAGGATTTCAGAGGAAACAGGTCATTAAAAAACTCCACTCTTTCTGATACATTTTAGTTCTTAAGATTACCTTACAGAAGATAGCATCTGACAGCCATGGCCCAAGAGTCCTGCAAATCTGAAGTCAGCATCCAGAAATGGTGACCCTCTAACACTGCTCCCTTTCTAAGGCTCATCCTTTGAGATAAGAAGAGGTTGTGAGGAACTTCTATTGTACATGTATATTTTTAAATTCTGTTTCTAAGTATGAGGAGGGTTGAAGGCTTTTCATATTTCTTTTCTGGCCATTCAGACAAGAAAATAGGTCAAGAACTCAGTAAGAACAAGATCAGTGGTGTATTTCTGTTTGGCAGTTAGCATTTTTTTTACTCTTTCTCCCAAGAATATCTTAAACTATATTCTGTGAGGAAGTATTGGTAGTAAAGACAAATTCAGGGTAGTGAGGTCTTAATGGGTGTTGGTTGTTTAACAAAACTTGGTAGAAGATAAGAATGAGTAGATAATAAAACTATGACAATTACATAGCTGGGATCAAATCAAGTTAATGTATTTTATTTGAAATCCCCCAAAAACTGGAGTAGGAAAGGACCTCAGAAATGAAATCTAATGTATTTTAAAAATTTCACAGGGAAATAATTATTTAATTATTTATTCATTTATTTATTTACTTATTTATTTTAGCCATCTGAATAATAATGTCAGAACTGGGAATTTGGGCCAAGATGGAGGCATAGGCAGTCGCACTGTGCTTCCTCGCGCAACCAAGACTGAAAACAACAAAGATTGAGAAACAATTAACAACCAGAACAGAGGGAAATTAATTGAACAGAAGTCGGGCTCCAGTACATCCAGACCAGTGAGGAGCGGCGGAGTCGGGAGGCCTGCGAAGTGGGGTCGAGGGTTCCCGGCGGGAAGAGGCGCTGGCTGGCGGCGCGCAGGGTGCAGACGGCAGCGGGAGTGGCAGCGGTCTGACCAGTGGCGGACGCTGGGCGCGGAAGCGCGGAGGTGACTAGCGGACCCAGTGAGGGGTGCAGGGCAGCTGGCTGTCCACAGCCACACGTTTGTGCACAAACTAAGTGAAAACGGGCAGCGCCGCCGCGTTTCAAAGCTTAAGAGCCCCGTCTGGGAATGGAGGCCGGGAGACTCTCCCAGCCTCACAGGAGACTTCTCGGGGAAGCCCACAGAGTCCGAGAAAGTACACCAGCCCACCGCCCGGGAGCCAGCACAGCAAGGGCCCAGTTTGCTTGTGGGAGGCAGTGGAGGGGACGGAAGTCCTAGAGAGAGCGGAGCAGGCGCCATTGTTCCCTCTCAGACCCCGCCCCCACATAAAACGTCACAACCCAG
>PVIA01001538.1:0-201957 GCA_004024845.1 Tonatia bakeri
ATAGGATCCTGTATGCTATGGGCTTGTGAAATTCCCACAGAAAACCTGTGTTAAATAAATTACTGGCAAAGACAGACTCAGCCTGAGGATACTTTCTGCTGCTTCCCCAAAACAAAACAATAGAACAGGGCTTGTGCAGAACAATGTAGTTAATCGGAAACTTGTCAGACTGCCAGCTGGTACTTCTGCTCAGATCTGCTGGTCTGAAATTTTTCATCTGACATGAAACCACTTGTTCCTAAATTCCACTAAAACTAGAATTTCTCGCCTGAAATGTTCATTCAAGTGTTCCCCTGAGTCCATGGTGTGAGAGGCAGAGAGCCCACGCTGGTTCCATACCTTAGCTGGGAACCAGGGTGTGAAGTGCTCAGGGACAGGGCTGGCAGCTCTGCGAGTCCCTTGTCTGACACCTTTAATTGCATTCTGCCAGAGCTGCTGGGGTGGGGGAAAGTAGGTAGTACCACATCTCATATGCTCCACCCCCAAGGGTTCAGCCCCAGTTGCCTGTGTCTGGATGGGGCGGAAGGGTCAGAACCCCAGTCTCAGGAGCGCAGGTCTTTGCTATGTAAAGACTCGGCCCCAGCTCTTGTCTCGTCTGGTGTCTGTGACCACTCCTTAGGCTCTCTGAGAATGGTGACTAGGACCATGGAAGATGCACCCCGCAAGCCTGTGGACATGTCTGCTCTCAGAAGTTTTGGCCAAGTCTGTGTCACTGTGTGCAGCCGGGAGTGTGTACAGGAGCTGGCTGGTTCTGTTTACTTTTGCTTATGCAGGAAATATGACACCCTGGGCCCCTATTAAAATAGGGTATTGAGCTAGATGTTCCTTCCCCCCAAAACGGAGAAAACACCCACTAACCTGGTTTGGGGGATGGGAAAAACAGCACAGCAATTGGGAGGTTTTGCATAACTATGGCAACTCGGCTAGCTTCACAGTTCTGTTAAAAAGCTGTGGCGGCAGGCTTGAAGCAAGGGAAGTGGGCGTGACTTTCTGAAAGTAGCCGGGCTTGTGATTTAGCCTGGGAGCTACCGCGCAAGCGCAAGCGTTAAACCGGGAGGCGGTTCCTGGGTTACAACCGCTGTCTGAGAAGCAGGGGGCGGTTCACTGTGCATCACAGGGCCACTCCTGCCTGGAGTAACAATGGCAGCCGGAGAAAGGCAGAACGCAAAGGGAATGGGCCGATGTAAACCTCTGCGGGAGGAGTTGGAAATGGGGTTATGGAGGAGATGCAGGATGAGGATTTAAACTCAAGCGCAGCAGCGGTTTTCCCTTGTGGCCTTGGGGGAAGTAGTAGTGAGGGAGAAGGCATGCTATCTGTAGTAAGGGATTTTTGCATGCAGCTTGAAAGAGGGCAGTGAGAAGGGAAAAGTCAGCAAACAGCTGTGTAGTTTATAGTGAGGAAAGAGGCCATGCGGTCTGGTCCAATAAGAAAGGAGATGCTGCCGATGTGACCATGCCTGCTCTAGCTGACTGCAGAGCTGCGAAGGACTTCCTTGCAAAATCCCGATCTGCTGCACCTACCTGGGTTTTACCTGGACTCTCAGGACTTGTGCCTTTTCTGGACAATTACATGGAGGCTGGTGACAACGCACCGCACATCCTGAAGAGGCAGCTGCTGTGTGAGGATGGCATCTTTGGTACCTTCCCGAGGGACTGGAGAACCGTTTGCACAGCCGGCTTAAGATAAGAACTTGAGGATGCCTTGCCCTGCACCCTGGCGGGGAGCATGAGAAGTGCTGGGTCTCAAGGGGAAGGAGGGCTCCGAGCTGAGGTGCTCTAAGCTCTGTCAAGGTTGGACTTTTGCAAATCAAGACCTGTTTCTGCCAGCTGTAATTGTTGGGTCGTTCACAAGGGCGCCACATGGAGGGGCCCCAGTCTGCTCGGTAACACTACGTTGTACCATTGCCTGATGGTAAGTGGTGGCTCCGGGCCCAACCTGCCCAAGCACCCCAGCAGTCGAGGACACTGTCCAATATTTGGTTTGTGCAGGCACAGCTCAAGAGAATCGCTGTGGTCATTACAGCTCAGCCTGGAATCCAGGCCCTTGGTTGAGTATGTGAGCTCCTCATTCACCATGGCTCCATAGTCAGCAGAACGTCTCAGGGGAGGGAGTTCATAGGATACAGATGGCATGTATACAGATGGCGTGCATGCAGAGGGCAGACAGGTCTTCCTTCTCTGTGGAAGGGAGGGTGTCATCCACTAGACAAACCACTGGCCCTTCTCAAATGGTTAGTATCTGAGGAAATGGCATCTGACCATCAGGGAACTTTCCTTCTATTCCCTTTATGAACCCAAATAAAATAGGATAGGAGAGTTTTCAACTTCAGTGTAATTGTCTGAGAAACCAGCCCAGCCGTGCTGGTCGTGGTCCTGTCCGTTAAGCCACTGCACTCGGTGACCCCGGAGGCCACCTGCGCCTGACAAGCCTCATTCCAAGGTGAGACATAAGTTGTTCAGCAGAACCTGGAGGAGCTCCAGGGTCACATTTATGGGCACCTAGGGCCACTTTATGACCTGGCCAGTCCCACAGAGCTGTCCTGTGCTAGTGTGCTGGCACCCTCCCAGATGCCTGCGAGCCTCCTGGGCACAGCTTGTGTAACAAGAAACGTGGGCACCAGGCAGGGGGCAGGTGCAGGACTTAGCTCTCAGGGAGAGCTCATATTGGGGTTGCTTCTGGGCCAGGGCTGTTATAGCTGATGGTCTAGGAAGGCCCACCTCGTCCGTTGTGCAGGACTTTCTTTGTCCTGGGCACAAGCACTCTGGGAGTGCCCAGGGTGTTTCATCTCAGCTGTCTCCCAACCACCAGTGTCCAGCAGGAGCTCTTGTGGGTACACCCCTCTGCTGTCTTATCACTCCAGACAATGGTCAGCAGGTGTGCCTTGGCCTTACTAGTGTTAACCTAAAATAAAAAGGCTTTTTTGAGTGACAGCCACCAAACATTTATTGAAATCACTAAGAATAGCTATTCAAGAATCATTAATTCAGGCAGAACCCCAAGTAATGTTCTGAATAGGAGACACAATAGGTATTTATGAGAAAGAAAAGAGGAACCATTGCATCAATGAAAGACAGGCATTTCTAGTGGTGCAGATAACATAGTGCCGTTAATTCTAAACAACGTTTTGTTACAGGTTTTATTTATTTTTAGAGGTGAAAGGAGGGAGAAAGAGAGGGAGAGAAACATCAATCTGTGGTTGCCTCTCCTGCACCCACTACTGGGGACCTGACCCACCACCCAGGCATGTGCCCTGACTGTGAATCGAACCAGCAACACTTTGGTTTGCAGGCCGGCACTCAATCCACTGAGCCACTCCAGCCGGGGGCTAAACAATGTTTTAAATTTTCAGTCCAGCAGTCATCAGTCCAGTAGTCATAATAATGCTTTATTGTTACCTTTCCAAACAGTTCATTGGGACACAAGTTTGCTTAGCCCAGTTCAAAGGTCATTTTGCCCTGCCTTAACATCCAAAGTTTTGAGGCATCAGGTGTGCAAGGCAGTGCCTCTGGCCTGACAGCTCTGGCTCCATTCTAAAGTGGCTCTGTTTATATTACTGTTTACTCTAGAAATACACTAGGGGTGCAGAGTCCTATCTGAATCCCTCTGTGAGTGTATCCCTCTGAGTCCTATGCAGGGACAACTCAATTATCCTTTTCCCATGGTGGCTCCTTCTTATGACATCCCACCTCCTGTCTCACAAGCACTGAGTCTTCATGAAGCTGCGCTTGCCATCTGCAGTTTCCATTCTCTTCGGCAACTCTGAGGTCCCCACCACGGATACTCCACTCAACAGAAGCACCCACTTACAAGCCAAAGTAAGTGAAGGCCACCACCCAGTGGGGTCCTTCTGTGGGCTGAGTGGAGATGATCAGAATGAGCCACCAAGTGTACATCTTTTCATGCTACCCATGCATCACGTGGCCATCCCAGATGCAGGACAGCACAGGGAACCATGCCAGGTCACCACAATTAGTAATGGATGAAAGGTGGAGGGGGATTTGCAAAAATATTAGGAGTGAGGATTCTGCAAAGGCTTCCCTGTTAATTCAACTGCCTCCTTCCCTGATACGTCCCTGATTCCTGCGGTGCCCAGCCCAAGAAACATTCCTCCCCCTTCCTGAGCCCAGGGCTAACAGCTACAGACCTGCTTTTTTCTTGTGGGGTAAGTCTGACCTGGAACTGCCTGGCCCCAGGCCCGCCAGTGATGGCAGCAGGTGCCAGTGGGAACTCCCTTATGAAACACTTAGGAGATTCCACCAGGATTCCCAGAATATTAAACATGGGGAGTGGGTAGGGCAGGGAAAGTAATGGAGTGGGGGAAAATAGGGAGCTGTCCTGTCTCCAGGAAGATGGAAAAGGCAGGGTCATCTTGGGGCTCCTGGGACAGAATGAAGCTCTCTGGGAAACAAAGGAGCTGCCAGGAGATAGTGGGGGCCACAATTTCAGGACCTTTCTCAATTTTGAACTGACACTTCTCTGTCCAGGTCATAAGCTCGTTTTTGTGCTCGTGAACTGCCAAAATATCAAAATTATCTCAGAACCCAATCCTTACATCCTTTCACCTTTATTTAGATAGAAATAATAATATTTCTATTGCTAATTTGCAGGGGTTTAGATAGACTCAGTCTTCAGAGGAAAGGGATTGCTAGTTTCAGTTTCTTCAAACAGGCAGCAAAACCCAGTTCTAAGGAGACGGTAATACCATGCTGGACCACTTAGAGGGAAGTACAGACATAGCTGGAGCCACATTAGGGAGGAAAGGGCTACCCAGCCCATGGTAATAGGGGCACTTGGGTGCTAAAATGAGAAACATGATGGCAGTCCCTTGGTTTGTGTCCACACAGTGTGTCTGGGACTGGATGGTCATGGGACGGAGGCATGAGCTGGTTTCAGAGGGCACAGGGAGTGCGATGCTGTCCAGCAGTAAACCAGGCAAATCAGTCCTCGTTCCTCTGTGCATGCAGATGCTGGTCACTAACCTTCCCTGAAGTGAAGCCCAGGGCTCCCAAAGGAGGGCTGTGAGTGATGGTAGTAACTACGGGCTGGGACCAGCCATGTGGCCCTAGGCCAGCTCCTACCTCCTTGCTCTGCGCAAGGACTGTGGGCTTTCTCAGGGGCGTTTCTCATGGATAGCCTCTAGACCCTTGAATGTAGCCCAGATAGACTTTCTGTTTCCCCAGTGGACCCCTTCTCTTTCTCGCCCCCTATAACCCTCACTCCTGAACCCATTCCTTCTCCTCTTCCCACCCCTTTTCCAAGGGCTCACTGCCTTCTCTATAGAAATCATCACATTTCATCTCCAGTAATCCACCTGGATTCTTACAAACTTTGAGGAAGACTCAGGAGTCCACAGACGTGCCACTGCTGAGCCCAGTCACTAAGGTTCTACTAAGTGGGAGAATGGGGCTCCACCTCACCCCAGTCCCTAAGAGGTGAAATATTGTCACCAAGTGCCATGAAGACTACACAACTGTGCAATTGCAGGGGGTGTGACTGCCATGCTCTTTATTCATCTGGGGCACAAAAGGACGAGAACTCAAGAAGCAAGACATACACCCAAGTGCTTGACCCCTGTAAGGTGTTGGTGGGCCCCAAAACACATGTCTTTCCACAGCCTGAGTTCCAAACCAACTAACAGACAAAAAGTTGAGACAGATGGGAATCAAAATACAAGCTTTCATCCTGATAAAAGCCAGATCAGAAAACATGGTTCAGATGTGTACCCCCCCAAAATTCCTAAACCTGCCCTCCAGAACTGGGCTTAGCCACAAGACCTCATGCTCTTCCAGTCAACCCCACACACACACACACACAGTCTGCTCTCCCTGTGCACTTGAACTGGGAGGAGCACAGAGCCCAGGCCCCTCTAGCAAGTTGAGGCCTAGGGAGCCCCACCAGGGAGCAGACTCACCTTTCACAGAACTCCCCGCTTGAAAGTGTCCCCACAAGAAGGGAGGGCAGGAGTACCAGGAGCCCTGCTGGTTGATGGGCCACCTCCTAGAAGGGGACATTGGCGCAGGGCCTGAGTGTTCCCTCTTGGGGCCCAGGTGCCCCTCCCTCTCCATTCCTGCATCCAGAGGTGCCTTGGGGCTTCATCCTCTGGCCCAGTGGCTGTTGTTGCTGCTGCAGCTTCCTCCTGCCTGTGAATCCTCAGGTCCCCTCAGTCACTGCTCCTGCTTTCCCGGTTTTCAGCTCCTCCTGTAGCTCGGGCTACTTCCTTGTTTTTGGTGTCTGCACAAACAAGGGAACTCCTGGGGGCTAGTCCTGCTCATTGCTGGGCGTCCCCTACCTCTGGCCCTCCAAGTCCTGACTGCCCCTCCTCGTCTTCCATTCCTGCTGCTACATGTCCTGATGGCTGAGAACCACGTCTGACTGCAGGAGGAGGGAGACATGTCTGACAACTCTCGGAAAGTTACTTTCACTTCTATTTTCCCCTTTTGGGTGGAGCCCTGTCTGGGTGAGCCCGTTACACACTTCCTGCTCATGGCTGGGCAGCGACACTGAAACCAGGCTGGGGACACAGGAGGGATGGAAGACCAGGCTCCTGGCCCAAGCAGGGCCCATGGCAGGGTCATGGCCAGTGGGGGCAGCAACCTCTGTACCAGGTCAGTGTCTTTCTCCCTTCCTTTAACTTTATCTCTGGCTGCGCTGCTGCTTTGGTGCCCGTCATTAGACACTCGTCTAGCCACTGGCCTTAGCCCTGCTTCACAAGAACACTCACGTGCAGTGTAATGAAATGCAGAAATATACGATGAGGAAATCTGATCTTTCGACTGCAGAGGGACAGCCGCTGGTGTGAGCGCAGCGGCCACAGTCCTGCTGCTCAGCTGACTGCCCGTCTGAACTCGGCTGTGCTTCTTAATGCTTTGAGGCAGCAGTTTGTTATTTTCTCATAACTTTTGAACCCTCTTGTTTACCTCAGGCCCCCTCCACCTTCACCTACGTTATTTCAAAGAGGGTATGTTAGAAATTATAAAATGCAGGGTAAACACATGGCTTGTTTTCAAACAGTGGGTGCCTTAGTCTCATACCTGACCTGGGGACAAGTCAACACTGGGCCTATTCCCGTTTCTGTTTGGGGGTCTGGATTCTTCCTCCAGGGGTCTTGATCTAAAGAAAGTGGGAGGACCAAGCCTCCAAAGACCAGAGCAACCCAAGTGTTTTCATTTGTACTTTGATTTTCTGCTCTGGAGTAGCTTATACTTCTGACCAGGAAAAGGCCAGAGATCTTATCTTTTTCTCCAGTAATGGGTTGGAAATGTTTACTTTTTTAATACAAAAGAATTACATTTTATATTCTTGCTCATAAAGTTTCCAACGGTGTGCAGGTATGTGGAGGGAACAAGTGCCACCCCACCCCCTGCAGCTCTCAGTCCTGGTCCTGTGGACTGCTGTGGGCACAGCCTTCCTCACCTTTTTCTGTATGTTGAACACATGTAACTTGTTTTCCTAAATACATACTTTGTGTCTTGCTTTTTTAACAAATGGGATTACATTGTATATGCCGTTTTACATTTGCACTTATTGGAACAGCAAATATATCAGAAATCTTTTCACTTTAATAAATGTATCAATCTCCCTCATTCTTTTTAACAGCCGCATACTACTCCATGGAATCAATATACCATAATTTTTTAAACCATTCTCTTCTATTGAGAGGCACTTAGGTCATTTATATATTTTTCTATTTTTTGCATATATATGTGAATTTTTCTTGTGTCAATAACCAAAAAAAATTGAATCATTGAGGCAAAGAATACTAATACTTACTTGTTTATAGATTCTGCCAAGCTGCCTTTCTAAGTAGCCAAACCGATATATTCTCTTAACAATAGTGAATGCGATGAAATAACTTCCCAACACCCATTTTTGTGAAGGTGCTAGATAAACAGATTTATTTCATTAATTTACATTCTCTGATTACATGGGGATTGAACAGGTTTGCGTGTCCACTATCCATTTAAATTGCCTCTTCTGTGAATTGTTGGTTTATTTTTGGCCAAGGTTATCAGTTGGTGTGATTGTCCTTTCTTTGATGATAAAGGAGAGCTGGCTAAATATTCTGAAAGTTATAAATAGAGTTTCCTTTTCTTAAATGTTGTTTGTGGTGACTTCTATCTTATGAAAGCTTTCAAATATAGAGTAAAAACTTACAGTGCTGATTTTATAAGATAGATGCACCCTGTTTATGACAAATAAATAAAGGCAATGCTGAAAGTTACTGATGAATTCCATACCCTCTGTCTTTAATCAGAGTTCTTGTGTCCAAAAGGTGGCAGATTCAATTCTACTTTTTCTTCAGGGAAGGCTTCTTCTCCAGTGTCTTCAAAAACATATTCTTTTTTAATTTGGGGGCAAAACTCTTCCGCTGGAAGGCTCAATCTATTTTCACCTTCACAGATTTATCTGGCCCTGGTACATCACCTCTTTAGCTTTTTACTTTCTGATCATGATGGTTGTCCCGAACGTTTCTTCTTTGAAAATTATGTAATTTTTAGTCATTTTTTTTGGTTTCTTATTAACTTTTTATAAAGTTGATTGCGTTCGTTTTTGAAGGAGGGGATCTTAATTTCCTTCCACAGCTCGGCAAACTCAACTTTAAACCACGTTTTGTTACTAAATCAGCCCATCTGTGCACTGTTGCTTTATTTATGTAGATGTTTCCGTGACATTAAGTGCTTTGGGGACGTCTTCCTCATCCCCTGGGTTTTTCCCGCAGGTTGACCCTGCCTGCAGGTTGACCCTGCCTGCAGGTTGGTGTCTGTGTTCCTGCGCTTTCTTTCTCTCCTGCCTGCCGTGGTTGTACAGCCCACCTCACTCATTTTGACCTTGGCACCATCCTCATCCAGGTGAATTCTTTTTAACATCTCCTGTCTTACCTGAGACTGGATTTCTTGGCATCTAATGTACAGTTTGAAGGACTTACCACTTTTCTTGCCAGTTTTTCTGAGGCACCATGTTTGGGTAACCACCCTTCCGCCCACCGTTCTGCTCTGCTGCCCTTTCGTTACCCGCCGCCATGTGTGCGGGTCCTGCTCCGTGCTCTCTCTCCCCTGCCTCTGGCCTGGAGAGCCCCTCCTTGTGCCACACTCACTGTCATAGTGATGGCAGCTTCACAGGAACTTTGACGTCTGGCAGAGCGCATCTTCCCATCCCTCTCCTTCTTCAGAGTGCCCTGGCCCTGTGATGTCCAAACCAGCTCATCAAAATCCTGTTGGAATTTATTTTTTAGGATTGTAATGAATCAATGGATCGATCAGAAGAGAATGACATCTTTATAATATTGTGTCTTCTCTCTTATTAATATGGTATATGTATACTATTAATTAAAGATATTTTCAGATAAAATTTCTATTTTTCCCTAGAGTTCATATACTTCTGCTAGATTAATTCATGGATACTTGATATTATTAAACTATTACACTATTAAATCTACATAATTTAAAATGAACTTTCTAGCTGCTTCTAGCTGCTAAGATATAAAAATAAGTTAAAACTTTGCCCAATTCTTTTTAATTCTGGTGACATATGGCTATATATGTATATATATTAATTTACATAATGTATTCGTAATGGCAGTTTTGTTTCTTCAAATCTAATCTTTACACTCATTATTTCTTTTTCTGGCCTTATTGTGTTGGCCAGAATTTCCAGTATTATAGTGAATACGAGTAATGATAGTAATCACCTGTATCTTAAACTTAATCCCAAAAAGAAAGCTTTCCTCATTGTGCAATTATGGAAGCTATTTGTTGTAGGTTTTCTTTTTTAATAGGAAAACTTATACAGATTAAAGAAGTTTTTATAGTTGGCATCTGATGTTTTCAATGTATGAGGTGTTTCTATCCCTGTTTTCTACTTTTTCTGCTGTTCTCACTTACAAAGGTTTTTTTAAAATAAACTACTGTTTTTATATTCACAGAAAAATTGCAAAGATACTACACGAGTTTTCATATACCACACATCCAGTTTCATTTTCTGTGATGTTAACCTTTTACACCACTGTGATACATATTCCAAAACTGAAAAACCAACATTGTTACATCAGTGTCAATTAAACCACAGATGTTTTTGTTTGTTTTTTTCTAATCGTGATTTTTTTTTGAATGTTTTAATTACCCCCTAACTGGTGTGGCTCAGTTGGTTGGGCATGATGTGCAAGAGGCGACCGGTCAATCTCTCTCATGTCAGTGTTTCTCTCCCTCATTTTCTCCCTCCCTTCCCCTCTCTCTAAAAATAAGTGAATGAATGTTCTTTTAAATTTTTTAAATTACAGTTTACATTCAATATTATTTCATATTAGCTTCAAGTGTATAGCATAGTGATCAGACAATCATATACTTTGCAATGTACCCCCCCGATATTTCCAGTACCAACTGGCACCATACATAGTTATGACAATATTATTGACTATGTTTCTCATGCTGTACTTTACATCCCCATGACTGTTTTGTAGCTGCCAGTCTGTACTTCTTAATCCCTCCACCTGTTTCACTCAGTCCCCCAACACCCCTCCTCTCTGGCAACCTCAGCCTATTCTCTGTACCTGTAAATCCGTTTCTGTTTTGTTTCTTTATTTTTCTTTAGATTCCATAGATAAGTGAAATCCTGTGGTATTTGTCTTTCTCTGACTGACTTATTTCTCTTAGCACACCTTCCAGGTCCATGCTGTCACAAATGGCAAGATTACATTCTTTTTCATGACCAAGTGATGCTCCATGGCATACATGTATCACAGCTGTTTCATCCACTCATCTACTGATGGGCACTTGGGTTGCTTCCACATCTTGGCTATTGTAAATAATGCTTCAATGAGCATAGGGGTGTGCATATTCTTCTGAATTACTGTTTTGGGTTTCTTCAGTTATATACCCAGAAGTGGAATTGTTGGGTCATGAGGCAGTTCCATTTTTTATTTTTTTGCAGAACTTCCATACTGTTTTCCACGCTGGCTGCACCAGCCTGTATTCCCACCAACAGTGCATGAGGGTTCCCTTTTCTCCACATCTTTGCCAATCAATACTTGTGTTTGTTCATTTATTAATGATACTCATTCTGACAGGTGTGAGGTGTGATACTTTGTCGTAAACCACAGACCTTTTAAATGTCATCCATCTTCCACTGAAGTCCTTATTCTGTACCAGGATTGCCTCTAAGGTACCACGTTGCCCTCAGTCATCTTATCACCTATTCTATCTAGTCTGTGACAGTTTCTCAGCCTTTCCTTGTTCTTCATGACCTTGACAATTTGAAAATACTGGTCAGGCATTTTGTAGAATGTCTTCCAACTTAGGTCCATCTTTATGTTTTTCTCATAATTAGACTGGGGTAATGGGTTTTATGAAAAAAATCCCCAAAGGAGAAGTGCCCTTCTTGACACATCACATCAGGGGAGACGTCAGCCCGACTCATCACCTGGGCTGTTGTCCTTGTGCGTTGAGTTAAAGTGGTGCTTGCAGGCTTCTCCACTGTACAATTACTGGTTTTCCCTTTCCACACACTCTATTCACAAAGGTTATGTTGCATATATTGTGCTGAGGGTTTTTTTTTTTTATTCCATATTGATTGCATTTGAAAAAAAAATTACTTGTGAGCAGAATTTAAGCCTGTAGTGAAACTTAGGCTTTTAGAAAGGATTTCTGTTTGGCACATGCAGGTCCCTGGGGGCACAACCCATCTGAGAACACTTTCACACAAGGCCGGGGTCCCAGAGTGGGTTCCCAGGTATGCACTCCAGGCCAGAGCTGCCCTCTCTCCTTTATTCTCATGGTGAAGGTGGGACTGATGGGCAGGGTCTGGACCCCCTGTTAGCATCTCCACCCCGTGTAGACTCTAGACTTCATTCCTGTTCCTGTCACACGTTACTGTTGTCAAACCTGAGGATCTGGTTTTCTGGGATCAGCAAATGCCCTGAAGTCAAGAGTAGCTTTTGTGTACCCCTAATCCCTGGTTTCTCCTTCCCCTTCACTTTTGCATAATAAATCCTTACAGTGTGTTCACCTCTTCAATGATTAGTAACATTTCAATGCTTTTTCAAACTTTTCAGTTTCTTCAACAGAAAGCTATTGCCTGTGAGAGTTGAAGGGTATTGAGAATTTTTTTAATCCTGCCTCACCACACCAGAAATTTATGGCCATTGATTGGTTGAATGATTGATTGTCATCTTTCAAAGTTATGTCTTGAGGTTTCGTTGTGATTCATGAAGTTTTTCCCTGGTTTTAATATTTTTCCCTTAGCAATTATACTGTAATGAGTCTAGATTTTATTGCTTTTTTTATAGTTTTTGTTGTTTTTGTTTTGCAATGATCTCATTGGGGTTTTCAGGCTTTCTTGAATTTGTGAGTTGATGTCTTTTATCCATTTTGGAAAATTCTTAGCCATTATCTCTTCAAACATTTCTTCTGCCCTCCCCAAATGAGATCCTTTAGCCATTTCTCACATATTTCTTATATGCTTTTCTGGATGTTTCCATTTTTTTAATTTCTGTGCTTTAGTTGGATATCCACTATTGATCTGTCTTCTTATTTGCCAACTCACTAATTTTATCTTTTTTTCTATAGCCAATCTTCTGCTAAATCATTTCACTGAGTTTAATTTAAGAAACTATTTTTTTAGGTCTAAAATATCCATTCGTGGGTTCCAATTTTCTGGTGGAATTGTTTAATTTTCTTTATTTACTGTCTATACATTTTCTCGTGCATTTTAATCATAGTTTTTGTGTGTGTGTGCTAACTCCAGTCTATGGACCATCTGCTTCCATTACATTTTTTTCTTGGTTTTGTCGTATAATTCCATCTTTTGACATATATATATTAATTTTTGATTGAATGAGAAAGAGGGTGCACACAAGACACAGAGCCTCCAGATGTTATCTCCCTCAGAGAGTGGCCCCCTTTTCCCCTGCTGTGCAGGTAAAGTAATGGAGTGGATTACTGAAGTAAATCAAGGCATGAAATGAGTCAAAATGGGTTTGAATTTTCAATAAGATTTAATATACCCCTGGTTTGCCCTGATCCCAAATGCGGACATCCAGGGCTTTCCACTGAGAGACTGCATTCAAGCTTCTTGCTTTTCCAAGGCTTTGTCATGCTTCTGGCCTCTTGCTTCATGCAGCTTTAAAACTGAGAAAAGTTCTTGAGGAGAAAGCCAACCAAGTTTTTTATTTCCTTGAAGTCTTTAATTCTGTCCTTCAACCACACGTGACATCAAAACTTCTGTTACTTCTTTGTCCTCTGGCCACAGTGTTCTGTCCTCCACCCAGTCCAGATCCTCAGTGGCTGGCTGTGTCCAGAATTGACAAGTGCTCTCAAGAGCAAAGGGACTACATGTCTTGTAGCCAGATCACCACTTCCTTCAGGGCTTTCATCTTTCTCCCTTTAGGTTCTCTGGACCTCATCATACAATAATTGTCATTGCCATTTTTGCATGGTGGGCCTGCAGGTACTTCTGCTCTGCTTTCAGAAATTTTTGACATAGTTTCTCTAGCATCCTGATCTGAACAATTTTACCCAATATCTTGGGTTGGAGGACTGGCTGTTAAAGGAAGGAGGAAGGGCTGTCATTGGAGCCCTTCAAGTCTCCATCCCCACATGACCCTAACAAGCTCATCTGTTTTCCCTGCTCAGAACAGCATTCCTTGGCCTTGGCCCAGAGTCTCAGCCTCTGCTCCCAGAATAAGTAAATGCTCCTCAGAAAAATAAAACTATAGCCCCTCAGCTCCCCAAGTTGTCCTGTGTTGCTTTGTAACTCTCTAATCCTTGTTCAAATATTTTGGGTCTGGGGTTTTTGTTGTTGGTTTGTTTTGTATTCTATCTAGCAACTCTAATTGTTCTAGACTGGAGTTCTGGCCTGCCTCAAACCATTCCATTTTACCCTCTGATGATTTTTTTAAACATACTACTGTTTATACCATAGTCACAGTCAAATTGGCAAAACTGCTCCTTGAGAGATGGAATAGAGATCTGTTGCACAAAGTAAAGTAAGTGAAGGTATCCATGAAGTTTGAGGAGAGAAGTACCACAGTGACACAAGGACGACTGCAGCTGTCTCACACAACAACACCAACATATTTGAGTGGGTAAGGATGAAGGGTATTTCCGCAATAGATGGCCTATTTGTGTCAGCCTGAGACCACTGCCTGTTCCTAAAGGAGAATTTCCTAATATGCTTTGTAAGCCTATCACTTGTAGAACAGATGTAGATGGAGTAGGGTGACTCTTCTGAAGAATAAATTCTACAAGTTCCTGGGAAGGTTCTCTAAATCTCATCTGTGATAAGTGGTTGCTAAATTAGGATTCTGCAAAGGTAATCCCATAAATGAACATCCAGGGAAATTTTACTACCAGTGAAATTCTTACACCAAAAAATAAACAGACAACCCACACCTACACACTGTGAACTAAAATGGTGCCATATCAGGGCTTCTGAAAGAACCAGAGCAAGAAAGATTATTCATACAGAAGACCCTCCTTCTCTTCAGCCAGAAGATTGGCAGGCTCCATCACCTCTCCAGCTGCCCTCCATAGCTCCAAGTTCCTTCTCAGACTTTTCCTTGAGGATCTTTTTCTTCTCCTGTATTTTCTTTAACTTGTATAACTCTTCTCACTGTCTCTCATCCAGCTCTGTGATGATACAAGTGAGGGTATATTCAATCCAGGGAATGATGACATATTCAATGGCATTGACACACCTGTTGCTTATCTTAATAGCTTCATCCCAAGTCCCAAAGGAAGTCTGCAGTGAGGCTAGTTCCACCAGCAGTTTCACTGTTTTGGTGTAATTTCTCTTTAATTTAGTCAATTGTTCCTTCCCTCTGGCTAAATCGGTCAATTCATAACGATCAGTTCTCTCGTGGTAATATTCAAATACTGGCAAAGTAATCCCTGCTACATAATCTTTCTTCACACAAATCTTCACTTGGGCTTTATTTACATTCTGGGTAATGGTGGTGCTGAAGTTTCCTGCCGTGAACTTGGTCTCAGCAAATGAAAAGGCAGCTTCTCTCTTCACTTCACCCATCAACATTTTAGTCTGTATGATCATTTTTAGGATCTGTTGAAATTGAAGGGTGAAGGCATCAGATTTTTCTTCAGTGGGTTTTGACCTGTCTGTGCTCCTTTTATCAAGGCTTCATGAAGGTCTGCCATTAGTGAGGGAAAGATTTCAACTCAGTCTTTCCCAACCTTCTGACAACAGCTATTCATCCAGGGTTCCCTGCTGTGGCTGCCACAGAACCAGCCACAGAACCATCCACAGTGTCTTCCTCTATGGGAGTTAGCTGGTTGTTCTGATGAATTTTTCGATAAATCAATTATATAGGTTAATCTTTAGCCTAGCCTACTTTTCCACCTTGCTCAGAAATTACATGCAAAAACTGTACACACTCCAGGTTGCCAGTGTTATCTTCCTGTGTCTTTTTTAAGAATGCCTTTTATATGGTCAGAATTCTAACCATATTCTCCTATATATTAATATAACACTTATTCATTCATTCTCAAATATTTCTCAATACCATGTGTCCAGCCCTTAATTAAGTACCAGAATATAATGGTGAGACAAGTGAACCAAACAGAGGAATAAATAAATACATGACAATGGCAGAAAGTGGTAAGCCTAGGAAAAGAAAGACCATATGGGGTCCATGGACAGAGTGCAATGAGAGTGAGTGCTGTTTTAGACCGGATGCCCTGGAAGGGCTTTCCAACATGCCATTACTTGATGCAAGCCCTGAATCAATTGAGGAAAAGCACCATGCAAACTCTTGAAGAAATGTGCTAAGCAAAGAGCACAGCCAATGAAAGGGCAGGAGAAGAAACCTGTTTAGAAAGTCCAAAGAAAGCAAGGAGGATAGGGTGCCCCAGGGCAGTGATCTAGAAGAGGGATAGTAGGAAATGAGGCTGGAGATACAGGTCATGTGTTTTCTCATAGACTATGGTCAAGACTTTAGATTGCATTCAGAATAAAGTGGGGAGACCTTGGAGGGTTTTCAGTAGACTGAAATGATCTGTTATTGGTTTTAAAATATTTCTTCTGCTTACTTGGTGTCTGGAAAACAGCTTCAGTATGGCAAAGGTGAAAGAGGGAGATGAGTTGGTAGCTATCGTAATGGCTGAGGCAAGAGACAGTGGTAACCAGGACCAGGTTGGTGCAATGGACATACAGAACAGGGGTGGGATACTGGATACAGGTCTGTGGTGGGGCCAAGGACAGTTGAATATGGAATAAATGCTAGGTGTGAGAAGGCCCCATAGAAAACTCCAAAAATTTTAATCAAAGAAACTGAAGGATAAAGTTTTCATTTGCCTAGATAGAAATATTGGGTGGTGATTAAAGGGCCTGGACACTGGTGCTTCATTCTGTTCTTTAATAGTTATGCGACCTGGGGAAAATTCCTTAACATCTCTGCGCCTCAATTTCCTCATCTGTAACATGGATGATAAGAGCACATACCTCATAACTGCTGACAGAATTCACTGAGTTCTGTAATTGTTTGTAATAGTGTTTAGCTTTTAGTAAGTGTTACGTGTATTTATTAAATCCTATATTTGGAAAAACTGAAGAATGAGATGTTTTCAAGAGGTGATTTAATGGTCAGTGATAGGTTCTTACCCAGCTAAGTGTGAAAAGCCTGCCAGGGTCATCCAAGTGGAGATGGTTGAATGTACACCTGGAATCCAAGGAAGGGATATAAGGTAGAGAGCCCATTGGAAATTGTCCCTGTGTGGCTGGTATTCAAAGCCATGGAACTCAACAAGATTACACAGGGAAGGAGCACAGGTGGAGAATAGGTTAGAAGTTGGCCTGAGCCAGTCCAATATGTTAGGAAAAAGAAGAGGAGTCACCAAGGTGGCAAGAAGTCCCCCTTTTTTACATGAATCTAATATTTTATCTCTATTGCTGAGGATGATATTTTTTTTATTTTAATCGTTGTTCAAGTACAGTTTTCTGTCCTTTACTCCCATCCCAGCCCACCCACTCATCCCTCCCCACATCCCTCCCATTTCCACCCCCCGTAGTTTTTGTCCATGTGTTCCTGTATATCCTTCCCCTTTTCCCCGAAATTCCCCTGAAATTCCCTCCCCTCTCTCCTCTCATCACTGTCAGCCTGTTATCTATTTCAGTGTCTTAGGTTATATTTTGCTTGTTTGTTTGTTTTGTTGTTTAGGTGCCACTTATAGGTAAGATCATATGGTATTTGTCTTTCACCACCGGGCTTATTTTGCTTAGCATAATGCTTTCCAGCTCCATCCATGCTGTGGCAAAGGGTAGGAGCTCCTTTCTTTCTGCTGCATAGAATTCCATTGTGTAAATGTACCATAGTTTTTTGATCCATTCATTTACTGATCGGCACCTAGGTTGCCTCCAACACTTGGCTATTGTTAATTGTGCTGCTATGAACATTGGGGTGCATAGGTTCTTTTGGATTGGTGTTTCAGGGTTCTTAGGATATAATCCCAGCAGTGAAGAATTTACAGTACTCCACTCTAAGAAGACAAGCAATCCAATTAAAAAATGGGCAAAGGACTTGAACAGACATTTCTCCAAGGAGGACACACAGAGGATCCAGAGACACATGAAAAGATGCTCAGTATCACTAGCTATCAGAGTGAGGATGATAATTTTAAAATTCCATCTTGGAATTAATTTCTTCCAAGTTCTTTTAAGAGTTAATTTTTTCCCAGCTCCTGACCCATATTTTATTTGCTCTCAAAGATTCCAGCAGGCATCCCCTGGGTGTCCAACCACATTTAGGAATGAGACTTGAACAGCCAGTTAGGGCTCTGTGTAATGAATGGACCCTCTAGGAGACTGGTGAGCCTCATTATCTCGGTTTTCACTTTTCACCTCCCAACCTGTCTTCTGAAGTAATGGTGCTTCTGATTCCCAAACCCTTTCACTTGCCTCTTGCTACTGTCCTTCTGTGTAAGTAATTATATATTTTAAATATACATTTAAAATGTATATTTTATACATTTTTATAAATGTATGGAGTTATAATTGAAATACAAAATTTGTACGTATTTAATGTATATGTCTTCATGGATTTGGATATCTCCACACATTCATGATGCCATCACCACCATCAAGGTACTAAACATATCCATCATCTCCGAAACCTTTTTCATGTTTGTTAACTATGGGTACTATGTTTTACAGTAGATCTCCAGAACTTATTCATCTTTCATAACCGAAACTTTATACCCACTGAAAAACAATTTCCCATCTCCCTTTCCTCCATTTGTGGCAACCACCATTCTATTCTCTGCTTCTGTGACTTAGACTGTTTTAGATATCTCATGTAAGTGGAATGATGTAATATAGATCTTTCTGAGACTGCTTTACTTCACTGAGCATAACATTCTCTAGTTCATCTGTGTTGTTGCAAGAGGGAGGATTGCCTTCTATTTTTAATATATTTTATTGATTATGCTATTACAGTTGTCCCATTTTCCCCCTTCACTCCCCTCCACCCTCTCCCACCCACATTCCCCACCTTTAGTCATGTCCATGTGTCATAAGTTCTTTAGCTTCTACATTTCCCATACTATTCTTGCCCTCCCCCTGTCTGTTTTCTACCTACTGTCTATGCTACTTACTCTCTGTACCTTTTCCCCTCTCTCCTCCTCCCACTTCCCTGTTGCTAACCCTCCATGTGATCTCCATTTCTGCGGTTCTGTTCCTGTTCTAGTTGTTTGCTTAGTTTGTTTCTGTTTTATGTGTAGTTGTTAATAATTGTGAGTTTGCTGTCATTTTACCCTACATGTTTTTTATCTTATTTTTCTTATATAAGTCCCTTTAACATTTCATATAATAAGGTCTTGGTGATGATGAACTCCTTTAACTTGACCTTTTCTGAGAAGCACTTTATCTGCCCTTCCATTCTAAATGAAAGCTTTGCTGGATAGAGCAATCTTGGATGTAGGTCCTTGCCTTTCATGACTTGGAATAGTTCTTTCCAGCCCATTCTTGCCTGCAAGGTCTCTCTCTCTTTTTTTTTTTAATATATTTTATTGATTATGCTATTACAGTTGTCCCATTACTCCCCTTCATTCCCCTCCACCCTGCACACCCTCTCCCATCCACATTCCCCCCCTTAGTTCATGTCCATGTGTCATATTTATAAGTTCTTTAGCTTCTACATTTCCCATACTATTCTTACCTTTCCCCTGTCTATTTTCTACCTATCATCTATGCTACTTATTTTCTGTACCTTTTCCAGCTCTCTCCTCCTCCCACTCCCCTGTTGATATCCCTCCATGTGATCTCCATTTCTGTGGTTCTGCTCCTGTTCTAGTTATTTGCTTAGTTTGTCTGTGTTTTTGTTGTAGTGTGGTGTAGGTCCTTGCTTTTCATGACTTGGAATATGTCTTTCCAGCCCCTTCTTGCCTGTAAGGTCTCTTTTGAGAAATCAGCTGGCAGTCTTATGGGAACTCCTTTGTAGGTAACTGGCTCCTTTTCTCTTGCTGATTCTAGGATTCTCTGCTTAATTTTTATCTTGGGTAATGTAATTATGATGTACCTTAGTGTGTTCCTCCTTGGGTCCAACTTCTTTGGGACTCTCTGAGTTTTCTGGACTTCCTGAAAGTCTATTTCCTTTGCCAGATTGGGGAAGTTCTCCTTTATTATTTGTCCAAATGAGTTTTCCACTTTTTGCTCTTCCTCTTCTCCTTCTGGTTCCCCTATAATTTGGATGTTGGAACATTTAAAGATGTCCTGGAGGTTCCTAAGCCTTTCCTCATTTTTTGAATTCTTATTTCTTCATTTTTTTCTGATTGGATGTTTCTTTCTTGCTTCTAGTCCACTCCATTGATTTGAGTCCCAGTTTCCTTCCCATCATTATTGGTTCCCTGCACATTTTCCTTTATTTCATTTAGTGTAGCCTTCATTTTTTTCATCTAATTTGCGACCAAATTCAGTCAATTCTGTGAGCAACCTGATTACCAGTGTTTTGAGCTATGCACCTGATAGATTGGCTACATCGCTTAGTTGTATTTTTTCTGGAGCTTTGATCTGTTCTTTTGTTTGGGCCATTTCTTTTATCTTGACACACCTGTTAGGTAGTGAGGGGCAGGTCAACTCAGTCGCTGGGTTGTGACACTGTATGTGTGGAAGTGGTCTGAGAGGGAACAATGGTGCTTGCTGTGCTCTCTGCTGTATTTCAGTCCCTTCCACTGCTTTCCCAAAGCAAACTGGACCCTTCTCATGCTGATTCCTGTGTGGGTGGGCTTGTGTATGTTCTAGGACCCTGTGAATCTCTCCAATGAACTCTTCTGTAAGGCTGGGAGTTTCTCCCGGCACCTCAACCCCCACAGGTGTTTTCAATCAGTGGTTTGAGGTTTTATTTCCCCACTGGGACGCTGGGTTGTGTGGTGTGTCCCATTACCCAGTTTCACCTGGTTTATCTGCACATGAATGTGGGACCGCCCCGCCTGCCAGCTGCCTTGCGTGCCCCGCCCCTCCACAATCTGCCACTTGACTGGGTCTGCCCGCTGCCACTTTGCCACAAGTCCTCTTCACCCGGCTGCCCACCTCCACCCCTCCTACCAGTCTGGATGAATGTGTCTACTTTAACTCCTTGGTTGTCGGACTTCCATACAATTCAATTTCCTGTCAGTTCTTGTTGTTTTTTGTTTTTAAATTGTTGCTGATCTTCTTTTGATTGTGCGAGGATGCACAGTGTGTCTACCTGCGCCTCCATCTTGGCCTGAGGATTGCCTTATTTTTCAAGGTTAAATAATATTCCATTGTAAGTGTGGTGTACATTTTCACTATCCATTCATCTGCCAGTGAACATCTAGGTTGTTTCCATACTTTGGCAATTGTGGATAATGCTGGGGTGAACATGGAGATACAGATATCTCTTCTGAATCCTGGTTTTTATTCATATAATTAAATATCTCAAAGTGGGAATGTTTTGAGAAATCTTCATACTCTTTTCCATAGTGCTGTACCACTTTTTTCCTCTAACAGGGTACAAGGGTTCCAATTTCTCCACATCCTTGCTAACATTAGTTCTTTTTCTTTTAATAAGAGCCATTCTAACAACTGTGAGGCAACATTTCACTGTGATTTCAATCTGCATTTTTCTCACGTTGAGTACCTTTTCATATAGTTGGCAGCAGTTTGTATGTCTTCTTGGGAAAATGTGTATTCAAGTCCTATGCCCATTTTTTTAAATTGAGGGTTTGTTTTGTTTTTTTTTTTGGTGGTGTTATATTCTTATATATTTTGGATAGTAACCTCTCATCAGATAAATGGTTTGCAAATATTTTCTCTTATTCTGTAGGATACCTTTTAGCTCTGTCAATGGTTTCTTTACTGTACAGAGCTTTTTAGTTTGATGTCATCCCACTTGTTTGTTTTCAGTTTTGTTGCCAGTGCATTTGGTGTCAAATCCAAGAAATTATTGCCAAGAACAACATCAAAAAGTTTTACAAATTCAGGTTGGTTTTTTTAAGTATGTTTAAAATAAACAACTTTTTAGAGCAGTTTAGGTTCACAGCAAACTTGAATAGGAAGCAGACACTTCCCATATATCCTCTCCCCCAAGCATGCACAGCCTACTCTATTGTCAACTTCCCCCCTCAGATGGTACATTTGTTACAATTATGAACCTACAATGACACATCATTATCACCCAAAGTTCATAGATTATATTAAGGTTCACTCTTGTACATTCTGTGGGCATGGACAAATGTATAATGACAAGTTTCCACCCTTACAGTATCATACAGAGTGGTTTTTCTGCTCTAAAAATTTTCTGAACTCTGCCTAGTCATCCCTCCTCCTGACCCCTGGAAACCACTGATCTTTTTACTGTCTCCATAGTTTTGACTTTTCTAGAATGGTGTACAATTGAAATCAAACACTACGCAATCTTTCAGTTTGGCTTCTTTCATTTAGTAACATGTATTTAAGGTTCTTCCCTGTCTTTTCACGGCTTGATAGCTCATTTCTTTTTGACACTGAATAATATTTCATTGTCTTAACCTACTACAGATTATCATTTGGAGGCCATCTTGGTTGCTTCCACATCTGGGCAATTCTGAATAAAGATGCTATAAACATTCATGGGCAGGCATTTGTACAGACATAATCTCTCAGTTCTTTGTGGTATATACCAAGGAGCACAATCCCTGGATCTTACAGGCATATATTTAGTTTTTTTCAATGTATAGATTTTTAAAATTTAGTTATAATAGATGTATAACATTATATCAGTGTCAGTTTTACAACATAATGATTCAATATTTGAGTACATTGCAAAATGATCACCATAATAAGTCTGGTTAACATCCATCAGCATACATAATCACAAAAATACTTTTCCTCTGATGAAAATGTTTAAGATCTACTCTCTTAGCAATTTCCAAATGTACAATACAGTATTATTAACTATAGTGCCAATGTTATACATTACAGTTTCAGGTCTTACATTTCAGTCTTTAATCCATTTTGAGTTGGTTTTTGTATGTGGTATAAGACAGGGGTCCAATTAGTTTTCTTATTCCTCCACTCTGTGAAATGGGCTACCACTTATTCATGAATATCCTGTCTTCCAAAATGCTTGTTTGACATCTGGTTTTGATGTTCTTTCCTCTCCTGTTCCTTCGTCCTTGCTGCTTTCTGCAGTGGAACTCTCTGGCAGATGATTTTGTGGAGTTTCAGAGGGAACACAGATAAGCGTGGATGAGTTCAATCTGCCAGGTTTAACCAAAAGCATAGATAGATTTTCTACTGAGACCTTCCAAGAATTCTCGAGGTCCTCCATCATATCACATGACTCTTTTATTCACTTGTGGACTGGACTCACTAATTTTTCAGTAGAGGACTTAACCTCATGTGTTCAAAAACAACATTGATGTACAATTTGCATTTACTTTTTATGTACCTGGTTTTGAAAGCAGAAATATAGTGGTGTCATGATGATTTGGGGTGATTTGAAATTGCTTTAATGAATGGGAAGTGTATTTAATTTGCACATTCTCTTTTCCTTGAAGAATTGCTGGGAATTGTCCATAAAACTGTTTGAAACTGATACTTTTGTGTGGGTGTGGGCAGAGGGAGGGGTTAGGGCCTGTCTGGGACGGCATTATATGTTTCTTCTATTACTTTTAGTTTTATTTAGTGCTTCTGTTGATTATCAGTTTTAATCATCCATATTTCCCTAAAAAGTAATCATTTTTCTAGATTGTCATATTTATTGATAGAAATTATGCAAGGATTTCTTTTATAAAGTTTTAATATCTTCCTTAACTAGAGATACATTCTTTTTATTATTGTTAGCATTGTTCATTTACATCATTTCTTTTGTTCTCAAACTTTCCATTTTGCTCTCTTCAAAGAACCACCTTTTAATTGTATTGATTCATTAATCTTATTTTTTGTTTGAGATTTAATTATATCCTGATTTTCTTTAGTATACATATACTATATTTTTTCTCTTATAATTCTTCTCTTCTACTTCCTTGAGAGAATAGCCTTGATTTCTTTTTTTAATAGCTTGATTTAAAACAATTTCATTTTTAATATTTCTTGTTTTCCAATAAATTCATTTTAAGTCATGCATATTTATCTCTGTGCCACTTTGTGTATATTTATTGTTTTTATATGTAATGTTTTCATTGGTGTTTATTTCTTAATCATCTGTAATTTTTATTTTGATTTGTTCTTTATTTTTATTTGGATTTGGAAACAGCTTTGAAAACTTCTCAGTGGATGGGTTGGGGAACTCTTTCCTTGTCCTGTTGTTTATTATGATCTTATCACACAGAGTTAAAAAATGTTTTCTTTAAAATCTGTTTCATTTGTGAGTTTTTGTTATTCCTTGTGTAGCCTAATGAGCGTTGATTTTGAGGCTTCTTCATGTTCGAAAGGCAGCATAATGTAGGGATTAATGCTGTGCTATGCAAAGCCAGTCAGGAAGAAGGGAAGGAGTTGAGGGGGTGGAAGGAGTTGAGGAGTTGAATGGAAGGAATGCTGAGGAGGGGGTGTTCTGAACTCCAGCTCTGACACTACATAACTACAAAATATTTGCCTCTAGTATTTTAAAGATGTTTTTATAGACCATTACTTCTGCCATATGGACTGGTAGAGTATATATCTTATCAGTATGAAATAACCTTCTGCATTCTTTTATTTTTATTTTTATTGTTGTTCAATTACAGTTGTCCCCATTTCCCCTCATTGTTCTCCCCTGCCCTACCCAACCCTCACCTTCCACTTTCAATCTCTGCTCCCCCCACCCCCGTTGTCTTTGTCCACTGGTCCTTTATACATGTTCCTTGATGACCCCCCTACTTTCCCCCATTATCCCACTCCCCTCTGGTCACTGTCAGATTGTTCTTTGTTTCCATGTGTCTGGTTCTATTTTGCTCACTTGTTTGTTTTTTTTAATTAGGTGCCACGTATAGGTGAGATCATATGGTATTTGTCTTTCACCACCTGGCTTATTTCACTTAGCACAATGCTCTCCAGTTCCATCCATGCTGTTGCAAAGGGTAGGAGCTCCTTCTTTCTTTCTGCTATATAGTATTCCATTGTAATACTTTTCAACCTAAATTCTATCAATATTTGTTTCTGATGTTAGTTCTGCTACAGAGCATTCTTAACTTTGCATTTGTTTTGTGTGCCTTTTTCAATCCCTTTATTTTCAATCTTGTTGAACTGTTTTATTTTTTATATGTCCCTTATAAACAGAATGTGTATAGCTAAACTTTGTTTCATATCCAATATACATATTTCTATGTTTTATGTCAGTTTATTTCATTAACATTTATTTCCCTCCTTCTGGAATTTCCATTGGTAGAATGTTGAAGCATTAGATTATACAGCATATCTTAATTTTTTTCATATTTTCCTCTTTTTTCTAGCATCCCAGAAAGAAATATAGCTAACATTTCTTCAACTGAATCTATTCACCAATTAACATGCCTACCTTTATTCTTTAATATTTTAGTGATGTATACTTTATACTTATAAAATTCACCCATTTTTCTTTCTTTCTGCTGTGTAGTATTCCATCCTACCCTTTGCAACAGCATGGATGGAACTAGAGAGCATTTTGCTCAGTAAAATAAGCCGGGTAGTGAAAGACAAATACCATATGATCTCACCTATAAGTGGAACCTAATCTACAAAGCAAACAAGCAAACAAAATATAACCAGAGACATTGAAATTAAGAACAAACTGACAGTAACTAGGGGTAGAAGGGAATAATGGTAGGGAAAGAGGGAAGGGTTTTCAGAAACACGTATAAAGGACACATGGACAAAACCAAAGGGAGGGTGGGATCAAGTGTGAGAAGTGGGGATGGCTGGGGTTGGAGGAAGTGTGGGGGGAGGAATTGAGACAACTGTACTTAAACAATAAGAAAATTTTTTTAATTCATCCTTTTTTAATTGTACATTTCAATGACTTTTAGTAAATTTATAGAGTTCTGCAACCATCACCTCAATCCACGTTTAGAACATTTTCACTACCCCATAAAGTTCATTCACGGCTATTTGTAGTCAATCCCTGTTCTATTCTCCAGCTTCACGTCTGCTTTATCATTACTCTACTTTCTTTTCAGATTTCATTTTCCTGGAAAGTTGATATAGATCATGTAGTCTTTTTCATCTAGCTTCTCTTACTGAGAATAACATTTTTGAGGTTCTTTTGTGTTGTAGCAGGTACAGTACTTCATTCCTTTTTATTGCTAAACAGTACTCCATTATACAAATCCACCACATTTTACTTATCCATTCACCTGTTGATAGACTTTGGATTTTTGGCTATTAGGATAAATGCTGCCATGAATATTTGCATAGAAATCTTTATATGAACATAACATTTTCATATCTAGGTAGATATCTAGAAGTGAAATCATTGGGTCATATGTTAACATTATGTTTAAGAAATTATCTTACAGTGTTTTCAAAGGACCATGTTACATTCCTATTAGCATGTATAAAGGTTCCAGTTTTCCCACAATCTTGCTAGCACTTATTGTTTTATGTCTTTGATTGTAGCCAATCCAGAGGGAATGTATTGGAATCTCATGTTTTATTTTTAATCTACTTTTTCTTTAATGATTAATGACATTAAGCCTCTTTTCACATGTTTATTACCCTCCATATATCTCTTTGGAGAAATAGCTATTAAAATCATTAGCTCATCTTTTAATCAGGTTGCTTGTCTAATGAGTTGTAACAATTCTTTACATATCTATATACAAGTTGTTCATTAGAAATATGATTGGCTAAGATTTTTCTCCCAGACTGGGACTAGTTTTTTATGTTCTTTATGGTGTCTTTTGAAGCACAAAAGATTTAAATTTTGTTAAATTCCAATTTATCAATTTATCTACTCATGGACAATGCTTTTGTCGTTGTAGCTACCTTTTTGTCTAACTCAAAGTCACAAAGACTATGTCCTATATATTCTTTGGAAAGTTTTTATCATTTTCACATTGACACAGGATGCAACACAATTTGTAGAACTCAATAAAAGTCAAAGTGGGGAGATTAAGAATTTCAAAACTGTGAAAGCAGAACATTAAAGCAAACATAGGGCCTTGTATGACCATATAGATACAGGCCCATGGGCTGGCCCTGCTCCTACATGAGTTGATGTTGGTATATAGTGTGAGGTAAAGGTATAAATGAATTTTTTGCATGTCGATATCTAAATATCCTTTTACCATTGATTGAAAGACTATCTTTTCTTCATTGAATTGTCTTGGCACTTTTGTGAAAAAAACATTGACCAATAACATAACGGCGTATTACTTCACTCTCAATTCTGTTCCATTGATCCATTTATCTACTTTATGCCAGTATTATTACTATGTTGATTAATGTAGCTTTATAATAAATGTTGAAATCAGAAAGTATAAGTTTTCTAACTTGGTTTTTCAAGATTGTTTTGGCTATTCTGGGTCCTCTGCATTTCCACATAAAATTTGAGACCAGCTTTCCAATTTCTGCAAAAAGTCCTGCCGGGATTTCGATAACAACTGCATTGTATCCATACATTAATTAAGGGAAAATTGCCATTTTAAATATAGTGAGTCTTCTGATCCATGCATATGAGATGTTTCTTTTTATTTAGATCTTTTTGTTTTTCTTAGCAATGTTTTAAAGGTTTCAGCATATAAGATTTGCATCCCATTTGTTAATGTTATTCTTCAGTATTTTATTCTTTTTCCTACCTTTATTTTTTATTTAGAATACTCAAATTTTAAATTTATAGATTTCCCAGTTAATTGTTTTGTAGAAACAATATTATCTCATAAGCTATAGGATTACTAAATATATTTACTCTAAAATGTTGTTATTTTGACCCTGTTATTTCTATTTCCTCTGATGTTACCAAAAATGATAAAAGAAGGATCTGAAGGGACCTGGGTAAAATCCTGACATTCTTTGTTAACAGCCTGGAGTATAGCATTCCTTCCCTCTCCCAACATTTGTTCCCAGGTCTACACAAAAATATAAGACTTTTATTACTTTGATTTGTATAAAAATAGGATCATAATATATTAATATGAAATTGATGTTTTCATTCATCAATAAAGCTATTCCCTTCCATTTAAATGCTAGAAGTAAATAACTATATATCCAGAACTATGGATTTACCATAATTTATTCAACCATTTAGCTGAATAAACCATCAGGCTGTTTTCAGGTTTGGGGGTCAGTGTTATGTTGTTATTGTTGTATTTTGCTAGAAAAAAAAAAGCTTCAATAAAAACTTATGTACTTATGGGTATCTAACAAACAAATATTTATTATCACTTTTTGTGTATCAGGTGTTCAAAAAAATTAAGGTCCAAAAAGCCACAATCTCTGTGCTTTTGGCATATATATTTTTGAGAGAAGACACACAATGAATAGGACAATGAACACTAAATAAAATATATAAGTAATTAATTTAGTATATTAGGTAGGGAGTAGAAAGGACATGGAAAAAAGAGAGCTAGATTAGGTAGTTGGAAGTATATGTGCAGGGTGAAGGGGCTGTGGTTTTGATTTCAAGTAAGTTGGTCAAAGCAGGTCCCAGTAAGAAGGTGACAAGGAACAAGGACTTTAAGGAGATGAGGCAGTTAGTTCACTAGATGGATATCTGGGCAAAGAGCACACTATGCAGGGGAGACAGCCAGCACCAAGTTTCTAGTGCTCACATGTGGCTGGTACAGTCAGGAACAACAGAGGAAGTGAGCTAGGGGAGAGGGGAGAAGAGCTGGACTATTTTGGGCCACTCGAATACTGAAAGAACTTGTTTTTCTTCTCAGGGGAAAATGGGGCACTGGTAAAAGTTCTGGAGCTCTAATTTCTATAAGTTGCAAACTGGTGTTTTTATTTCCATAGGCTAGGTTCCCAAAGTGGGGTTGACTGCTGGACCAGTATGGAGTGTATCTTAAAATTTAGTAGATATTGCCAGATCTTTTCTTTAAAAGCTTTATCAATTCAGGCTCACACCAGAATATCTGCTTCTCTGAATCTCCTCCCACACTGAATTGTCACTTAGGAAATTTTGTTTGCCAATCTAGTGGGTGAGAAATAGTTTCTCTTTGATGTGTTAATTTTTATGTATACATATGTTTAATGCACACTTAAATTTTCTTTTCTCTAAGTGACTGTTCAGTTCTGTTTTCTTTGGGATTATATGTCATATTTTATCAATAGGTTCGAGTCTTTGTCTATCAGATATACTAATCTTTAGTCATATGTGTTGAGAATATTTTTCTACATTGCCTTTTAACACTGTATTGGGTACTTCTTTATATTTAAATCTATTAAATCCCCCTCTACCTACTTTCTTTTTATATTTTTCTTGGCTGGATTTGTATTGTTTCTCATGTAAGTTTTTATATTACTTTATTCAGTATCAGTGACATTACAAGTTGCAAGTGCTCTACATTTATATAATAATATCAGAACAGGTGCCTAAACAACAAAACAAACAAATAAGCAAAATATAACCAGAGACACTGAAATAGAGAACAGGCTGACAGTGACCAGAGGGGAGAGGGGAGGGAATTTCAGGGGAAAGGGGGAAGGGTTTGCAGGATCAAGTATAAAGAACACATGGACAAAAACTAGGGGCAGGTGGAAATGGGAGGCAGGTGGAAAGGGCTGAGGGTGAGGGTGGGCTGGGATGGGAGTAAAAGACAGAAAACTGTACTTGAACAACAATTTAAAATTAAATTAAATTAAATTAATAAAAAATAGAATTGATGTTTTTAAATTTCTGTTTTTCTAATTGGGGGCACCTTGTACATCTTTATTTATTTAGATCATATTTTATCTCTTTCAATAGTTTTTTTCATATAGGTCCATGCCTTTCAGATGTTTATAAGTATGTCTTTGCTATTGTGTCTGACAAGTTATTTTTGTTTCTTCTCAGTTTATTGTTCCAAATAAAATCTGTAAGTTCATATACTTATTTTTTTACTCGTGCATGTTGTTAAATTTCTTTTCTAGTTTTTATGGACTTTAGTTAGGTCCTTTGGGTTTCTAGGTATATAATCATAAGACATACAATGTTATATCTTATTTTATTATTTACCCCAATTACTTCATTTTTTTATCCTATTGCATTAGCTAAAACTTTTAAATACACATATACACATATGCATATATATTATAATTATGATAATAATAGGCATCCTTGTCTTTTTTTCTATTTAGACAACTTTATTATTTCAATGTTAACTGTAATATTTGTTATTTTGGGAGACTTTCTGTTGTATTAGCACCTATTTTATATAGTTTTATAAAATAGCTCTTGGGTCTTATTAAATTCCCTTTTACTGCCATTTAGTGATTTATTTACAACTGTTTTTCTTTTATTTGTTGATGTGATGAGTTACATAAAGAGATTTCCTAATATTGAACCATTATTACTCTTTCTCATTTAATTATTTTTTTTTGAAATAGCCTCTAACAACAGGTTTTATTTCATCTTTTTGTTTTGTTTTACAAAATCTGTGGGTGGTTTATTTTCTTTAACATGCAACCTGTTTAGCTTCTGCTGATCATAACTCACTAAGACATTTTTGTGGCCAAGATTATAATCCATATTGATATACATTGCAAGGACATTGAAAAATGGTGTGTTCATTTTTTTAGATCTTAAAATTAAATAATAAAATGATTCTCTCTAATTTCTCCATAGTCTGTATATTTTGATCATTTTTTTTGTATATGTGAAGAGTCAAAAACTAGAAGTGAATTGTTTTTTGCTATCCATAAAACATTTGTCCCATTATTTGTTTCTTCAATTTGCTTGGATATGGAAATGAACATTCCTATTATTTGTATTGTTCACATTTGAGTAACTTTACTTGCCTATCTTTTTATTTTTTAATTTATTTTTATTTTTTCCATTATCATTTATCTGCTCTATACCCTCCTCTATCTCCACCACCACCGCCAACCCACACTCACTTACCTATCTTTGATTTTAACAAATTTTGTGTCACTTCGTCTTTCTTATGTCTCTTCTTGGATCCAATTATTGATCCTATGCCTTCCAATATTATCATTTTTTAATTTTCATTTAGTGTTTTTTTAATTCCTTTCTTTTTTAATATTTTATTTATTTATTTATTTATTTTATTTTTAGAGAGGGAAGGGAGGGAGAAAGAGAGAGAGAGAAACATCAATGTGCGGTTGCTGGGGGCCGTGGCCTGCAACCCAGGCATGTGCCCTGAATGGGAATTGAACCTGTCATGCTTAGGTTCGCAGCCCGCACTCAATCCACTGAGCTACGCCAGCCAGGGCTCATTTAGTGTTTTAAATCTTATATTTTTCATATTGATTTTATCTGTTTTAACTTTTAGAGTACTATTGTCTTCCTTGTTTTTTCTCTCTAAAAATGCAAACTATGTTTCTTTTTATTTTTTAGTCTTTCAAAGGTTTTATAAAGTCTGATTTCATTCAACCAGTGATTACTTTCAATTTTTCTAAATAATTTTTCAATCTATTTTCTGTATTCTTAGTGTTGAATTTGAAACCATATTGTTCCAATTTTTTATATTTAAAGAAATTATTTAACTTAAGTTTTCTTTACCACTCAGCTCAATACTTTAAGTGTAAGGAATAAGTTTAAGAAAAGATATGCATGACTTCTATACTAAAAACGATAAACACTTCTAAGCAAAATTAAGAAAAATTAAATAAATGGGGAACTTACAAAATGTAAACAGATTGGAGCTTAATTTTGTTCAGATGTCAGTTCTTAACCAAATTTATCTGTTGGTTCAGTACAAAAGGCTATAAAAATCCAAAAGGCTTTTCTTAAAAAAACTGACAAACTGATTTTCAAAGACGTGGGGCCAGGTAGAAATATTGGGGGGGAATACTCTGTGAAGCACATGCTTCTCTAACCACTATGCTGCGTACCTGAAAACAACACAAAATAAGATTGAAAATAAAACAACAGTGCCCTCAATAAATACTTGTTGAATAAAAAAATAATAAAAGGTATGTGGAAAACCAAAATACTTAGGAAAACCAAAATAATCTTCCTAGTTGACTCCCAGACTTCCCGTTACCTGTAGTATTCAAGCCAATATGCTATCGGATTAAAGATAGACAAATACCATATTTTTCAGACTATAAGACACACTCCTCCCCAATTTGGGAGAAAAAGGGGGTGTGTCTTATAGTCCAAATGTAGCTTGCCAGCTCGCTGTGGGGTATGGGGCAGCAGTGGAGCAGGACCACAGGTTATTAAATATTTTGCCACATTTTTTGCCTCAAAAATTTTTTTTCCTATTTTCCTCCTCTAAAACCTAGGTGTGTCTTGTGGTCCGGTGCATCTTGTAGTCCTAAAACTATGGTAGATCAATGGCACAGAACAGAAAGTCCAGAAAAATACCCATGCTTATATGTAAATGGCTTTTTAAATATTTTCATTAAATTTGGGTAGGCAAAGATTTCTTAGTACACTCAAGTTATTAACCATAAAGAAATAGATTTGGCTTCATCAAAATTAAAATGTTTTCTTCATCAAAAGATATAGCTAATTTATTTTTTTTTCATTAGATTTCACATGAGTGAAATCATATGATACTTCCCTTTCTCTGATGGGCTTATTTCACTTAGCACACTTCTCTCCAGGTCCATTTATGCTGTCACTAAAGGTAAGATATCCTTTTTACAGCCAAGTAGTATTCCATTGTGTAAATCTAATGAACAACATAAACTAACAAAAAAATAGAAACAGACTCATACATAGATAGAAAACAGACTGACAGCTGTCAGAAGGGAGGAGGTTGTGGGGCTGGGTGAAAAAAAAGTGAAGGGATTAAGCAAAAAATAAAAATAAAACTCAGACACAGACAACGTTATAGAATTGTACACCTAAAACCTATATAATTTTATTAACCCATGTCACCCCAGTAAATTTAATTTAAAAATAAAATAAAACAATAAAAAATAAAGACAGTTGAGAAAATAAAAGGCAAACTGAGAGAAAAATGTTTCCAGTACATAAATCAAACTAAACACTTCTTTCCACAGTATATAACAAACTCCTACACAACAATAAGTAGCAAAAGACTACACAGGAATCTAAATGGGCCAAAGGTTTGCACAGACACTTCACAAAATAAGATAGATGAATAACCAATAAACATGTGAAAATGTGATCAGTATCATCAGCCATTAAGAAATACAAATCAGCCTTGTCTAGTGTAGCTCAGTGGATTGAGCTCAGGTCTGTGAACCAAAGGGTCACCAGTTCGATTCCCAGTCAGAGCACATGCCTGGGTTGCAGACCAGGTCCCCAGTTGGAGGCATGTGAAGGGCAACCACACATTGATGTTTTTGTCCCTCTTTTTCTCCTTCCCTTCTCTTCTCTCTAAAAAAGTGAATAAATAAAATATTTTTTAAGTCACTGCATGTTTTATAAAAAATACAAATCAAAGCTATTTGAGATACCACATCAAACATTAGAATGGCTGAAATTAGAAAGGCTATATTAATGGACTTTGAAAAACAATTTGGCAGATTCTGTAATGCTTAAACACACTCTTAGACAATGACCCAGAAAGTCCAATCTTAGCTGTTTCCCCGAGAGAAATGAAAACATCTTGCCACAAAAAGAACAGCAGCTTTATTTACACTAGTCCCAGATGAAATCAATCCAAATGTTCACCAACAGGACAATGAATACACAGATTGTGATAGAAACACACCATGGAATACCCTCTACAGTAAAAAGGAGCAAACTTCTAATCACTCAAAAACATGGATGATGAGCAGAAGTCAGATACATAAGCATACATGATGTATTATTCCATATATGAAATCCAGTAACAAGCGACAGTTACATATGGTGACAGGAAGACAGCAATGTTTTGTCTCTGGGGCTGCAGGGCTCCTGGTGGCCAGCGTGTGGGCTGTGGAGTAGAGGGTCACTGTTCTGTCCCTCATTTTTCACGCAAGTCAGTTTTCAGCACAGTATCTCCCTGGCAACACTCAGTTCTCTTAAGGGTCCACAGGGCATATCATTGTTTTCCTGACCACTGGGAGGATCCTCCACCTACAATAGCCACTACTGCTCCTCTGACCACATGTTGTCCTACAGATTTTGGTTAAAATCTCTCACCTACTTGTTGTGCCCGTCATTCCCTTTGAGATGGGGAACCCAGTTCCTTTATTACCATTTTAGTGGGGTTCCCGATAAAAAAAGAAAACAAAAGTTTCTCTTTACCTTCCATCCTTAACCAGAAACTTTTTCTTGCAGGAATTGGACACAGTTATGTGACATTATTATTCCCCGATGCTTGTGGGGGACTGGAAAGTGCCAATAATTATTTTCTGGTTTGACAAAAAATAATTGTATGTGTCCTCATAACATTTAGGAATACAAGATGTGGATTAAAACAGTATTATCATAGTAATAAAATTATCAACTAAGAACCAGAATTAGACTCATGTTTACAATTAGTTTCACCAGAAACAACAGCAATTTCT
This sequence comes from Tonatia bakeri, assembly GCA_004024845.1. NCBI lineage: Eukaryota > Metazoa > Chordata > Mammalia > Chiroptera > Phyllostomidae > Tonatia > Tonatia bakeri. The sequence goes on from PVIA01001538.1 coordinate 33,974, forward strand.
AAAGTTCAGGTGCATGAAAAGGTTCAACATATATAACAAAGCACAAATAGATTTATATTAACACAAAGCAAAAGTTCCAGAAGAAATTATTGCTATTCTTGTGAAATACTCAATTTATATCTTTTTCAAGCCACACCTTTGCATTTATGAACTAATTTTATAATGCAGGATGTTATGTCTCTTAACTGCTATTGGTCAGAGAGAAGACACCTTGTTTTTTATGTTTTGTTTTTTTTAAGATTTTATTTATTTATTTTTAGAGAGGGAAGGGAGGGAGAGAGAGAGAGAGAGAGAGAAACATCAATGTGCGGTTGCTGGGGGACATGGCCTGCAACCTAGGCATGTGCCCTGACTGGGAATCGAACCTGCGATGCCTGGTTCGCAGCCCGCGCTCAATCCACTGAGCTACACCAGCCAGGGTGACACCTTGTTTTTAAATTTGAGATTTATCTTCTATTTGTTGTTAATTAAGATGCATGCTCAAGGTTAGATTCTATTGTTATTCCTTGTTTTATTCCTTGTTTTATACTATGTTTTATTTCTCTGTGGATGGTCTGTTTACTCCATAATTTTTACAGATTTAAAATTTTTAATTAAAAAAAATTTCAGATATGTGAAGATAGCTTTACAATGGCTTTGACTGGGACAGACTGAATTGGACTTTTCTCAGTTTTGTGTTTAAGTCTTTCTCAATTTCCACCTTTAAATTCTTTCTTCCTTTAAATCTTTTTTTATCATTTTAATTTCATTTATTTTTCTCTCTACTCAAGACCAACAACTTTACCTATGTTGGTTCCTCACAGCCTACCCTTAATGTATAAAATCCTGCAGCCTCCACAAGCATCTCAAAATCTTGATGATCTTTTCCACATGGTGTCCTTCCTCCCTAGGATGTCCACAGAAGACCAGAGTAGAGAGGAAAACCTTGTCTATGACATTGTTCACAAGCACTTCAAAAGATATAAGACCGAGATTGCAAATGCAATAAAAAAAGAATTTCCTTTCCTTGAGGTACTTCGTGACCGTGAAATTATCACCGATAAAATGTATGAAGTAAGTACAGTTTATTATGTAACAGTCACTTTGTAGCCATACAAATAAACAGAAATTTTAAAGCTTTACATGAGAAAATATCTATGTAAGGAAATTGTAAAAAATTAACAATAAAATCATTTTCAATGGCTCTTCCGTAACTTGGAAGACTGTGTTTATAGTTTCTCCATTTTTATTTTTTAAGGATTGTCAAGAATCTTGTAGAAACCTGGTCCCTGTACAGAGAGTGGTGTACAATGTTCTCAAGCAACTGGAGGACAAATTTGACCTGCCACTTCTGGAAGCATTATTCACCGATGTCAACAAACAGGAATACCCTGAATTAAACAACATTTATAAAAGCTTTGAAAATGGTATGTAGGTTTATTATCTACCTCTTGGTACACAAGGATAATCTTTTTTTGACAAGTATATATTTATTTTCTACCATGGGTCACATACAGTGGTGGGCAGTGGGTACATGCCAGTTAAGAAAACGGACATATCATGATCCTTCTCAAGGCCCACGGTATAATAACTACAGTATAACACCCACCCTGAGGTCTTCTTAACTAGGCATTTAGAGTCACACAGGACAACCACCGCCACAGTGGCATCAGGTGTACTAGGAAGGACAAATCACAAGAAATACAACAACCCAATAAGGCAGGATCAGTTGTTGCTTTTCTCTGAGACCACTTGCAGGGGCCCACACAGCAGTCCACCAACTTCAATACTACCTGCCTTGAGTGACAGCTTAGGTATTAGTGCAAGATTCACCCTGATTTAGCCACACCGTACCCAGGGGAGTCAATGTCTCATGTAACAACTCTGTAGTCATAACTTACAGAGACACCACAAGGGACAGCTGAGTTAGTTCTAAGAGTCACCACATTGGAAGAAGACTGAAAATGGTTTATAGTTTACATCTAGTCCCTCCTAGTACACACACAATTTATCTACCTACAGTCATTGATCATTTTTCACCCAAACCCAGTGTTGACCTAGTAACACAGAGGAGAGGCCATTTTCATTAGGTGTCCAAAGTAATGAGCCAGAAAATGAACCCAAAGTCAAATTTGCTCTTAAAGAAGGAGAAATGGTTTTATTCCTGAAATGACAAAGCATCCATGCTTCCCACAGTCTTGTCCATCAACCAACCAATGGGCATGGTCCCAGGAGGAGCTCTCATCAATGGCCTGGGTAGCCTTTACCTCCTTCCAGAGTCTCATCCTTCCTGGACTTTGCATGGACACATGCACATAGACTTCTTGGTTTATTTTCTTCCTCCTTACATTTTCTGGGTCACCTACATGCAGAAGTCCTGGGCTGGCACTCTCTTCTCTCCTCACTGGCAGCCTTCTGTGCCTCCGGTCCAGGCACCTAGGGAGATCCTCCAAGGCTGAAATATCCACCTCCTGCTTGCAGCTTCAGTGTCCTTCCTTTGTTCCTGGAATCTGCGCCCCCTGAGCCAGGTCTGTCCACTTCCACCAGTGTCTTCTGCTCTGTCTCTTTGGGAGACACTCATCCTCCTTGACCCAGTTAAGTCCAATCCTTCTCTTCTTCAGGCCCATCTTTAGAGCTGTTGGGCTTTTTCTTTTATACATGTGGATCTCTCTAAGACCCTACTTCATCTACTGAAGTCTCCCTCTATTTCTTAGTTACAGTTTGAGCAGTTCAGAAAACACATTTCCCTTCCAATATTGATTTTGATATATGCTCTCCCAGCCATATGAATTTTTTTCACATGAGTTAACAGGCTCATGATGTTTTCACAGTTCCTTTATTCTGACATTTGAGTGGCTCCTTTCTGTGTGAGAAATATAAAGTGTTGCTTGTTGGGGGTTCTTTTTTCTGTCTATCAATGATGGGGAACTTTACCATGAGGATGGGAACCCACTCAGTTTTGAGAGATCAAAGGTCCAGAAATTCCTAAGCATGTAAATTTGAGGTGATGTCCCTTTTCATTGATGGAATTCACTGACGGTCTTCTCCCTCCATTTTCTCAGCAATCCACGAGAAACTTCGTCACCAACAGAGTGATGGAGAAGAGACTGTGGAGAACCTTAACATCCAATTGAGCCTTGAACAAGGTGATTGCAACTGTATAAAGACTGATTCTCATCTGCTAAGAGGAAAGGAGAAAGGGAGATGGGCCCTGAGTCCCAAGTGGATTTTAGGAATCAGGGAAGAACTGCTGAGGAGCTTGAAGAAGGCAGGGAGGGGTGTTCATACGAGTGGCAAACCACAGGCTGATCCCAGAGGAGCAGCTCTGACAAGAGACCATAGGCCCAATAATCAGGACAAAGGAACAGGAACTCAATGAGTCAGGAAACCAGGCTTAACAAGAAGGTTGACCTGGAAGTAATTGTGATTTATAAAGACCCTGTAGCAGATTGAAACTGTGAAGGGCTAAGAACTGTGGGTACAGGGTCAACATCACACAAGAGATCCTTGATGATGACAGAAAACAGGACTGATTTAAATATGAGGGATGCTGTTCAAGAGCAGAAATATTCAAGGAGATGGGCAGTCATGTGGGGAGAGAAGAGGGGAGGTGGTAAGATGTCAAGAAGAAGATGTGGGTGCTTTGAGACAGAAAAGAAGAAGGGGAAATGAAAGAAAGAAGAAAAAGGTATAGGACACAATAAAACAACCATATTATTAAGAGCTCACTTGATTGAACATTCAATCTGGCAGTTGTGGGCTTAGTACTTGAACCTGCCGTTAGAGGTTAGTCTTACTTTCATGCTCATTCTGCAGTTAGGAGACTGAAGTCTAGAGAGACCATGTGTGTAGTTAGCCTGGGGTCAAATGAGCAGGACGGACCCAGACATTCTGAACCCAGAGCCTGTGTTCTTAATCCTGAACACACCCAGATAAATTAATGGAAAAGACAGAAGCATGAAACAAAATCAGAGAAATATATGAGAGAGAAACATACAGAAAGAAGGATAAAAGGATCTGGAATAAGTGCAGGAGAATCTGACAGAGAACCTCATGAAAAGGCCAACAAGGCAGAGAAACAGACATGCAGAGGCAGGGTGTGGTGTGAAGGGAGGTAGGATGAGGCACCAGGACTTTGGATGAACTACAGTAAGGCCACCAGTCAGGGCCAACTCTGGGGACAAAAACAGGTTACGGCCATGGGTACCAAGAAACACCACTGCCGGTTACTCAAGGTACTCATGGCAGACACTCAGTGAGAAGAACTGGCCAAGACCCTCTTGGCCCAAAGAGGGACTTGGGTCTGATAGTAAGAGTCAGGTGGGATCATCCAGGTCCATGTAGTCTCTGTATTGACACCTGAGGGGAGGGGATCTGCAAATCCTACTTTATAAGGATTAATCGGGGATTAGAGGAGAATGGCATTTCTGAAATAAACTTCAGTTTCTGAAATGAACTTCTAATTTCTTTTCCCTAGGACCTGGTGAGAACTCATATCCAAACCTGTCCTGGAACAGCCCACATCCCTCAAATTACAATGGTACGTTCCTAGGAACTGTTTTGTGATAATTTACCATTTTTGTCCCATGCTGGCATGGGCAGTGGTAGGACAAGGGCTGCTTCTTTTCAGTACTGATTGCCCATAAGGGTCATTCTTTGCATCTGCCATTTCCCCAAAGAGTTATATAACAGAGCCTTCATTTTCCTGGTTGCTGGGAGGGCTGGTCCTTCCATACTCCTTAAATGCACATGCTGCCAGCTCCCAACAACCAGGGCCTGGACCTATTGCCCATGCACCTGGCTTCACAGTCTTCTGCCTCTGTCTCGCTTGACTCTGGCTGCAGCCTTGCTTAACATCACATCCAGTGGTGGCCAGCACTGCAGAGAGAGGGGTGGGGTAAGGGTGATAAGTGTTTCTCCTGGTCCAGGATCTCTCACCTGTTGGGTCCCTCACACAGGACAATGGACACCATGTGAATCCCATGCAACCCCCCTCCCATCATCTCCAGGGCAGCAGGCCAGGAGCTGCCCACCAAAAACCTGACCAGACTCTAGGAAAGCACTTTGGTACTTTAGTAACCAATAACTACCATTTACAACTCCTGATCCTCCCTTAATCTATAATACTCTTAATAATGTTGAGACATTTAATAAAATTTAAGACATTAATCATATAAAGTTAATTTTCTAATCAGTCACAATATCCCTTACAGTAATACAGACAATATTTTATGTAATCTTCTCAAACACTTAAAATGATGGTATGTATCTGTGTTTTTCAGAGAACAAAGAATCACTTTAGAGACTTGGGCTACTTCTGCAAATTCAGACACTGACAGTAGGGATTAAACCTTGCCATAGGGCAGTGTCAGAGCAAAAGGTCTGCTGACCCACACCTGTCTTCAAATTCTGCCCTGTGGCCTGGAGATGTGACTCCCCCTCTTTGTCCCTTAGTGTCTTCATCTATAAAGTGGGGATGAAAATAGTACCCACTTCACAGGGTGAGGGATGGATTTTTAACAAGTTATGTCATGTAAGCATTCACAGTCATGCTTGGGTCTTCACCAGTGTTCCTTGCATTTGTTAATATTACTATGTTTAATATTCATCATTATTTGTCTGGTCCAGAGTCTAAGCTATTAACCACTTCAGTAAACGGTGGGATTTTCTTTTCTCACAGATGTCCATGGTGGATTTAATTATCCCCCAGGCTGTGGAGCAGTGATTAAAGCCATACCAACCTCAGGCTGAGGAAAATAAATTGAGGACCACAGGTTCCTCACCTTAAAGCACACTAGGCTATGATAAATTCATGTCTTTATTCCTTGCCCCTCCTATGAAAATGAGTGACATGGAGGAGACTCAGGGAACTTCCTGCACCATGGAAGGCATAATCTGTAGCTTCTATGGAATGTTTTATTTAAGAAAGGAGGTTCCAAAGTAGTACAGTTTTATAAAAGAAAAAATTCCAGAGTGATTTATGAAAGCATAGATATACTTTTAGGAAGTCACATTTACTCAAAAAGTTTAATTTTAAAATGTATGAATCCTTATTAGCCATGTACCTACCAGTGAAGCTGGTGGGAACAGGAAGGGGTGGGAGGAAGGAATTGTGACAGATAGTGAGCAGAGAAGGGATTCGATGTGCACATGTCTGTGTCTGTGTGTGTAGGGTGTAGGTGGAGGAGGTAATGACATTATAACACACTATGTGATCCTGGGGAAAGCTTGCCTGGGAATGAGATCCCAGAGCATTTCAGTGAGGGTGAACAATGAATATAGAGAAATTTCAACCTACATTCCCAATGATGCAAACAAACCACCAATAAGGGTATCCAAGAGTCTGACCCAGTAGAAATGGTTGACTGCAACATGCACAGGAAAGGAAAAGGCTGTGTCTCAACCATCTCCCCAACCCCACCAAGAGAAGGCTCAAAGGAACTGTGGATGTGGCACAAAAGAAGTACCGTGGCACAAGTCCTATGTTAAAATTGTGGGAATTAATATTCAAATTATATTTTACATAAATCACTTTGCTTAGAAAATAGCATTAAATAAAAGATCCAAACTTCACTGAAAAAAATTATTTGTCCATTCATAAATTATTGAGGTTGATAGGAACAGAATGGGATGGATCAATGGAATCAATAATGCACAGAGGAGGTTCACTGTGGGGAAGGGGTGCACAGGTTCTGGGTGGTTTACTCAGAGATTCATGCTTTATCATTCCTTGCTCTGCTCTGCCCTCTATCTCTGGCCACAGACCCCTGCAGACTTGCTTGCCAGCTCATTTGCTACTGCTTCCTGCTGGGTTCCTAACCTGGGAGACCCTAGCAAGAGACTGGAGAGTGGAAGCAATTGAGAAGCCAGGTATTTTGCTGTCACTTTCATGGGCCTCACTTCTGGCAGTAGCTGCATCTCCCATGACTCTACCTTCCACCAAGCGGGCAGCCATGATCCAGCTTCTACCTACCCAGTAACCTTGGCACTTGACCTCACCCTTGGTCCCTGGCATAGCTTCCTGTTCACCATTCTTCGGGTTGCTGCATTCTTCCATTTGGACATCTCACCTCTTCCATCAACTGTATAAATAATCCCCTGGATTAAATTCCCTTTGCTCTGAAAGCTTAGAGAGCTTTGTATTTTCCTGTTGAATCTTGACTGATACAGAGAGTGAATGAAATATCTGTGAATCAAAACATGATCTAGGTACAGCCCCACCTGAAAATGGTCTCTCAGAGCACCTCTCTAAAACAGAACAGATACGTGCGAAGAGAAAATGTACAACCAATGACAACGATGCATCTGAAAATCAACAAGAAAATCAACATTGTGCCCAAGAGTCTGAGCCGGCAGGTAAGACTGAGTGGCTGGGTCTGATGAGTGTGGAGGGGCCAAGGGGTACTTGCTGGTGGCAGAGAATGAAGGCACAATTCAAGGAGACATCTATTAACAAAGAAAGGGAAATCACACAGAGACACAGAATGCAGAAATGGAGCCTGCTATATTCCTAAGAGAGACCTGAATAAAGAAAGACAGAAATAACTAGGAGACAAAGATTGAAGAGCAGCAGAGCCTCACCAGGGAAGAGCGACAGAAACAAAGGTCAGGGAGAGATTGACCGTGGAATCAATGAAGCACAATCACTTTCACTGAATGCAGGTGCAATATAGGCAGTCAGGCTATAAGCAGGAACAGGAAAAGAAAAGAGAAGCTAGTGAGGTTCAGCAAAATGGTAACAGGGCACAGCAAGGCTCTGAGGATCTCAGCTGTCATGTTTTTATTTCAGAATTCTGTGAACAAGTACCCATCGAAGGGAATAATGGAGGTGCAAGAAGTGAGACGCCCAGTCCATTGCCCCATAATGAAGAGGGTAATTATTACCTACCTTACTAATGATCTAAGTATATCTTCATTTTTCTACCAGTGCAAAAGTTTTCCTTTGTTCTCCCATACTAACCACCTTTACCGCCCAGTTTAACACCACCCACGACACACAGCCTGTGTATAGCCTCTGGCTGCTTTTAACAGGAGGGAGAGATCAGGGAGAAAGAGAGCTCATTTTTCCAGTAGAGGGGTGCCCCTACAGGAGAATGCAAAGAGAAAGACTATGGAGATGGTGGACTGGGAGATACCAAACAACAAAGTACAAGGGTGAGATACAGTGCACATAAATTGATATGGAATCCAAACAGTGCCATACTGTGGAGTTGGTGAAAAGAAATAAGTTGGACTCCATTTTTAGAAGTGATAACAGAAACTTGGAAGTCATGGGTGATGCTTCTGGTTAGATTTTCAAGTAAGGAAGCCCAGGTGGAAGACTTTTAGAAATGAAGTGGCAAATGGAAGGACTTAACACAGGGAACAAAAACACAGGGGAAGAATTTGGATGATGATTTGAATGCTTGAGATCAGGAAAATGCATGGAAAGACAAAATTGATACAGAAGGGGTGTACACAGGTCACCTTGCTAACTAAGGAGCAGGGATAGAATGGGGAAAAGTAGGAAACATAAGTTAGGATAAACTAAAATATCAGGTAGGGGATGGCAGGGTCAGGTCTGGGGTAGGTAGGGTGACCCTGGGACACAGATAAGAAGGATCTCATTCTCGACACCTTCTTGTGTCCTGGGTGCCACCTTTGAATCACCCTAGACCCTGCTGGGGGAAACTGATAAAAAGTGTGTGGGAAATGAGTATGAAGAGAGAAAGATATGGAAGGAAATGAATACCAGTAAACAGAAAAATTTGGGAAGGAACAGGGAGACCTATGTTGAGGATGAGTAAAGGACAATGAATGAACAACTAGTAGAGTGGACCAGGTATAGACAAAGAGGACAAAGCATTGTCCGATTTGAGGAAATAGTCACAGGAAAGAAGGCACAAGGGTCTGTTCCTAACACCATGGAGAAGGTAAGGTGTCCACAGTGATCCAAATGTTCCCAGAACCCTGTAAGATAAAAATAGGCCCCTTCCCCATCTCATCCTCTCCATGGCTTTAGTCACCATTTATGGTCTATTGATTTCTACCTACACATCTCCAGCCCAGACCTGTCACCTAGGCTCCTTCAACCAAGTGCCCAAAGATCTTTGCAGGAAGATCTAATGGACATCTCTATGTGAAGGCTGTATCAGTTATCTACTGCTGAGTAAGGAAGAGCCCCAAAATTTAGTGGATTAAAACAACCATGATTTTATTTGCCACTTCTGTCAATTTAAACTTCAAAATACCTCCAACCTGTCCATTTTGTTCCATCCCCAGCACACTCACTCTAATCCTGATCCCCAGCACTTCTTCCTTCAGTAGAGGAACGGTCTGCTGCTGGGCTCCTTCCTCCTCTCTTACTCCCCTCTGTCCTTTCTCTGCACTTCAGCTTAGTGGGCCTTTCAAAAATTCAAACCAGGTCAGGTGGTTCTGCTATTTAAACCCAATATGGTCTTGTGGCCTCAGCAGCAGGCCTGTCTTGCACTGTGGGGACCAAAGGACACCCACCACAGCTGCATCTTCCCACCCTTCACACACCTTTCCCTAAAGCAAACTTGCACGATGAATCTCTGCCTTTGCAGATAATTTGGAAAACAGTTTGGTGTAATCTTTCAATATTTTTTAAGACTTTATTTATTGTTTTAAGATTTTATTTATTTATTTTTTAGAGAGAGGTGAAGGGAAGGAGAAAGAGAGGGAGAGAAACATCGATAGGTTGCCTCTCATACATGCCCTGACCAGGGACCAAACCTGTACCCAGGCATGTGCCCTGACCCAGCATTGAAACAGCAACATTTTGCTTTATGGGATGACACCTAACCAACTAAACCACACTGGTCAGGGCTGATTTTATTTTTTAATGGATAATTTATATAATGGAATACCATATAGCTGTGAAAATAAACATGCAAAATAAATATAGACAACTGTAACTGCAAAATAAATACAGACAACACACAATGTTGAGAAAATCAGCCAAATGCCCACAACTAAATGACACATAGAAAGAAGACATGATTCAATTTATACAAATTTATATAAAGTTCAGAACTGGCAACCTTAACCATCTATGATGTTAAAAGTCAAAGTGATTATCAACATAAGCCAGATTGGTGGGTACCGTTAGTGGCAGGAATCACTAAGAGGCTTCTGGGTGATAGTAATCTTCTATTTCTTAACCAAAGTGGTGGTTACTCAGCTATGCTTTCTCTGTAATAATTCAAAATTTATGATTTACCCATTTTTATCCATGTATGTTTTACTGCAAATATGATTTTTATTTTTGAAAAAGCCAAAAAATTATCATCAAAGAAGAACAAGAATATGTGAAAAAGAAAGTAAAAACTAAAAAAACAGAGTTCAGAGAGACACAAAGGAAGGGCAGAGCTGAGCAGCAGGAAAGGAGAGGGTGGGGGAGCTCTCCCTGCAGTGGGGTTACAGGGAGAAGGGCTTAATTCCAGTGTGGGTCCTCACTCCTTTTCGGAAGACAAATGAAATTCTTCATTTCTTGCAATTTGGTCCAGGAGCGGAGCTACCCAACCATAGAATCAGACTAAATTCCTGTTCTGTATATCTGGTGGATATAAAGAAGGAAAAGCCATTTTTCAGTTCAGAACTTGAAAAACAAACCCAAACAAGGACTCACTGTAACCCAGCGTTTGACGTAATAGGTAAGACTGACTGAAAGAATGTGTGATGTGAATCCCAGGTACTGGGTGAGGGTCTAGGACATGTCATTAGGGTCCACCGAAGAGAGCCAGGGGACCTTGCAGCATGGAGGCAGGAGAGGAGGGAACCAGCACCTTAGTTGTGAGTTTAGCAGAAGAGGGTTCCCAGGAACTGGAAAAATTCCAAAAGTCAGAAATTGCATGAATAGTTATTGATGTCTGAGAGACTATTTCTAAAACAAGAGTAAAGTATGGTGGTAGAAGATGAATAAAAGAAAAAATAAGATTTTAAGGAAGAAAATCAGAGAGCCAAAATATTTCTGAGAGAAGGAGAAAGAAACTCTTGAAGAGAAAGAGACGATACCATCACCACAAAGACAGGCTTAATTAGTGGAAATGGGCTGAGCCAAGAGGAGAGTGAAAAAGTAAATAGAGAATGAAAGAAGAGGCAGAATGTATGTGGAGGTACCAGATAAACTGAGGGTGGAGCTAAGAGGTAGATGGAGGCGGAGGTAAGAGGTAGAATGAAGACAGGAGTTGAAGTAGAATGGGTGGGGATCGGAGGTAGAGTGAGGGTGGAGGTGGGAGACAGGGTGACTGTGGGGGTGAGAAGAACTGCAGGATAGGCACAGCTGCCCTCTGTGCCTGAATCGCACACCCTCTGTGTAGCACCTGGAGCAACCTGCAGAACACACACCTTAGGGCACAGACCAGGGGGACTTGAGTTAACTTAGTTTCTAGGTCTTCCTAGTGCTCTTGCTATGGGGTTTTCTGTCTGTGGGCTCCTTGGGCCACCATGAAATCCTGAGGGGTTTTGTCCTCTATGCAGTGATCAGCAGTGACGACTCCTCAGAATTCAGTGATGGAGACGAGCCCCCGAAAGCTTCCACCTCAGCAGTGACAAGGCAACCTGGTAAGGAGATGGGAGCTCAAGGCTTGGGCTGCAGTAACCTGACTTAAGAGCTTCTCTTTTGAGGCATCTATTCTGAGTTCATTCTGCACAATAGACCCAGTTTATCCTGGAATCCCATTCTCTACACTTATTTTACTTGAATTTTTTGGGAAATGTAGGAAGACAAAAAATAAGTATATACATAATTATTAAATAAATATATAAACATTTTTTGAGGATGATGTCTCATCAAATATGAGGATTGATGGGTCCCATTAGTAAACACACATACCTTATATTGATTGTATAGTAGGAATATGCCAGCAAAGTGATGAGTTTTTTTTAACTAGTTGCTATGCCTGTAAAGTATTGAATTTCTACAGTAATTACTATAGAGAACAGAAACCTAATATCTCTTTATTGGAAGGTCATACTGTCATCGGCCACAAAATTTGAAACATGTCTGAAGACAATTCATCCAGCTCTCTAGTGTTAGCAGAAAGAAAGACTTAACAGAGTTCTTCAGCAAGTCATAACATATGTAGTAATTTTTCAAAGGACTTTTGCAAACAGTATCTTACTGTTTTCTTTACAACAGCCCTGAGGGGTAAGCAGGATGGATATTGTTATCCTTGTTTCTAGATAACAAAACACAATCACATAAGTCTTTCATGGTCATTTGCAAAGTCTCATGGAGATAAAGGGAAAGACAAAGGTTAATGTCCCAGATTCTACAGTATTTCCTTTGCAAAACTGGAGCTCAAAACAGTTAACAAAATGGTGTTTCCTCAGTCCTGTGTGCAACATGAGTTGTAAGACCTGCAGCTCTCCAGTATACAGAATGGTGATTGGCTTTCCCTTCCTACTCTCTCAGAGGATACTAGGAACTTGCCTGTTTATAAAAACACACTAAGAAAAGACCTAAAAATGAATAAAATTTTTACCTGATCTTCATGTTCCAAAGGCAAATATATTATTTTATTTTTTATTATTTTTCTTTTTAATCCTCAGCCAAGGATATTTTTATTGATTCTACAGAGAGAGGAAGGAATAGAGAGAAAGACAGAAACATCGATGTGAGAAACATTGATCAGTTGCCTCCTGTATTCACCCCAACTGGGGATCAAACCCACAGTCTAGGTATGTGGTCTGACCAGGGATCAAACCCATAGCTTTTGGTTCATGGAATGATGCTCCAACCAACCGAGCCACCCGGCCAGGGCAAAGACTAATATTTTAAATAATATGTTTATTCTAATTGCTCCACTAGATCTTTCAAAGTAAAATGTAAACTTACTTCAGTTTTTCAAGACTTACCCTCTAATTTTTGTCTTAGTGTAGATAAACTGCTCTAAAAGGTGGTCTCAACATAGGTCCCATATCTCAGACACAAGAGAAGATTATTTCTCAGCCTTGTAAACAGTTCAAAGGGCACCAGAGTGTGGAGAGGAGGTTCTCTACCTTCAACATAAGATTTTCAAGGTCTCCTCACATGAGAAACAGCAGATGAAGGAAGTGTGAAATGACAATAGAAGGGTAAGAGGAGGAAGAGAAAAAAGTGTAGAGAGGTAAGCTTCAGAGCAGTGACTTGTCTCTGCTCTGGAGACAGGAAATGGAACATCGCTAACCTGGAAGGCAGGTGACTTAGAAGAACAGACCAGGTGGTCTATGTGCAGACTGTGATATACATGAGCTTTCAAGATTTTGCCAAGTTTTATTAGGAAATTTCCTGCTGAATTGTTTCCACGGTCACACACTGAGACACCTAAAGAATGCTATTCCTTTGTGCAGTGACCAATAACCTTGACTCCTTAGAATCGAGTGAAGAAGGAGACACCCAAGAAGCCACCTGCTCAGCAACCAAGACTGCACCACGTAAGAGTGTTAGAACTGCGTTCCTGTATGAAGAATATCTAGAGTCTAGACCCAGAGCTCTGTTTCCTGATGAATCTTATTCTGATATTCCCCATATAGATTGATTCATTTACTTCTAGGTCATCATTTTCTGCATTTCGCTTCTCTACCTCTACTGGGAAATGGCATTATAACTATTGTTTAACTAGATGAGCACAATCAATTAACATGTTGATAATGTAGCAAAAATATTCTAGTAAAATTATACTTTTTACTATGCACTATCTTATCTATTAATACTAAAGAGTTGAAATAATATACTTATTTTCCAGCAACTTGCTTTGTATTCTACAGAGCATAGTAAGCACAGTATTTTTGTATTTGCTGGCAATATTGTCATTAGTCTCCAACTTCAAAAGTCTTCGAGGAATAAGTTGTGCTGCTATTTAATCATTAACAGAGAAATAGCTTCAGCCCAACTACTCTCAACTCAAACCATAGTCAAACCATGAGCTTACATTGTGGTTGTTCACAGGGCTTTTATGAATAAAGGTCCATTTTGTTTTCACAAAAACCTTAACAGGGAAATAGGGTACCTAGATTATCCCAGCAAAATAGATGAGGACACTGGAGATAGTAACGTTTGAAGGTCATTTACAAATTCACATGGAGAATAAATGGGAGAGCTGGGCAGGAGCCCAATATTATGACCCTGGGTACCAGCTCTGGGTTCAGTTGAGAGAAAGAGGAAAATGCTCATCTCAGGATTGAGATGATCACAAACCCTATCTGCTGTGTGATTTAATATAGAATTTGTAAGACTGTTGTGTACAAATAGACGTTTCTTCCCTCCTACTTTACAGGGCCTGTGGATTTCAGAAAATCACGTATGTGCAGGAAAAGACTTTGGGAAAGTGGTAAGAGCACCTAAGAACTCTTCATAGTTATAAACGAACAGTGTTTTCTAAAAACTAGCCATTCCAACTTTTTTAAAAGTCCTTCAAAGTAAAATATAAATTTGCCTTAATTTTAGCCAGTTTGGATTTTAACTTTTGTATAAGTTAAGCTAATGGCTGTAACATATAAACACAAAGAGGTCAAAGACTCAAACACAATAGAATTCTGATTTTTCTCAAGTAAACATTCCTAGGAGTACGAGACGGTGGAAGGGTGCAGCTCTATTTCACAAAGTTATTCTGGGAAGCAGCCAAGTGGGAGATCTGCCTTCTTTAATATCAGACTTCCAAGACAGCTCTGGGAGAGAAGCAAAGCTAAAAATAAATGTGAATGCAGATACAAAAACAACAACAGATCCATAAAGAGACAAGAAAAAGGAGAAACAGAATCTGGGAGAAGAAAACAGAGGGCCAAGAGGAAGCAGAGATGCCCACCAGGGATGAACTATCTCCGCCCCAGGCTCAGGGGACAGTGAGAGATAAAACACTGACCTGCAGGTCACATGAATACAAAAGGCAGATCATGGAGGTCTGAGGGAGGGACATTCTGGCCCGGGGATTTCAGAGCTTCCCAAGTTTTTGTTGTTGGTGGTGGTGGTTTCTTTGTCATACACTGAGACCTTCAAGGGACATCTGCTCCTTCTGCAGAGAGAAGTCATGAAGGATTTTCAGAGTCCAGTGCAGACGAGGCGCCCCCCAGAGCATGGAGCCCTGCACTGAGAAGTGATTCTGATGAGGAGGGTAAGGACCGCCATCGCTGGGCTCCAGGCAGCAGGAGTCTGAGATCAGAGCTCCTGTTCCTCTGAGCACACCACACGGCCTGGGAGCTCATTCCTGCCTTGATTTCATGTGGCCACTTTGA
This sequence comes from Tonatia bakeri, assembly GCA_004024845.1. Lineage (NCBI taxonomy): Eukaryota > Metazoa > Chordata > Mammalia > Chiroptera > Phyllostomidae > Tonatia > Tonatia bakeri. Next base: position 49,169 of record PVIA01001538.1, read on the forward strand.
AAACTGCAAATAAAGGAAACATAGTTCAGTCTTAACAAGATGACTCTAGTTGGACGGCAGTGCACCTTACTACATGCTCAGAGACATGTCATCCCCCAGGGCGGTGGATCACACAGTGATGTCCATCTGCTCACCACCTGTTCTGTAGAGAGCAGAGAAAGTGGGACAGCCAGCTATGGGTCAACTTTGTCACAACCCTCTTCAAACCTCCATAGACTTTGGTTATATCTCTCATTATTGACAGAAGGAAGCTTCTGGTTATTACCATAAAATTTCATTTATAGTCTTTGACAGATGACCCCCAATGTGACATTTGCCTATATAGTGATATTTCAAAATGGTTTTACAAAAAATATATATTATTTTACATCTACAGCAACCTACAAGGTAGGTCAGATGACTGTTGTTCCCCTCATTCCACAGATGGGGTAACTCCCATAAATAAACATATAACAATCTTTTATAGATCACACATGCTAAGTTAGTAGAAGAAGTAGAACATACAGCTTGGACTCCTAGCAAACATCCAAAACCTTTTATTCAAAGCCTCTGAAGCCACAGGTAACATAGTATTTTATTATTTTAAAAAGACACTGCAGTTTATATCCTATATATTACACAACACCCCAATAGCTTCTGGGGCAAAATCCAGTTTTATAATATACTACAAGATATTAATATTCCTTTAGCAAATTGAGAGAATTCCCAAGTGTGATAAATAAAAAGTTCACATAGACTCATGGCAGCTAAGTCCAGATTCACTGCCAAATTCATTATCTGCAAATCTATGAAAAATGTCGGTTTTCAAAACTTCTTTGATTCTGCACATGGGCTAAAGGATTGTGGGTCTTCACTTCATTTTATAATGATCTCTTTCCTTTGGATGGGCAGAGGCAGAAATAATCATCACCACATCTTCACGTTCCAAATTCTTCTACAATGTAAGGAGTCATAAGATACAACTGCTTTTGCTACAGATTACTGATTGTGTTTTCCTTTACCTCCTAGATTTTCTGGATTTTGGAAACCAGTCTACTTGTGGGATGAGCAATAAGAAAAGACGTAAGGACAATTAAAACTCTTGATGAAACAAGTAGCTTTCTTTGCTACAAAAGCTTCAATTTTTCAGTTATATCCCTTAAAAAGTAATTTGTTGGGATTTTAGATGATACACATTATACATTTTGCATTGGGTGGGCTGGCTAATTGGTATAAAAGTTCAATGACACAAGAGCAATACAAGTTTATTCTTCACTCATATAAAGGATAAAGTAGGTCGGGGGTAGAGGGGTGCTCTGCTCCACATGATCTTTGAGGGCCCAGCTGATGGAGGATTTGACATCTTGAAAATATTGCTTCCACGGTTCCCCTGGATAAGAAACAGAGTAGAGCAAGAAGAAGTATGTGCAGACAAGTGGAAAAGGTGTAAGAAATGGTGACAAAAGAGAGTGCCTTCCATAACAAAGTTGTCCCCTGTCCGTGTGGATGGTTCCTGGAGCCACCTTGACCAACAGGTCTGATGGAGCCACAGGGTGGGACAGCAGTAACAACATTCTTACCCCTCCTACGCAAGCTTCCCTTGTCCAATTCCTGTTGATTCTGTGCTGAGTTTGTTCCTAGGATACAGAGGGAGACTGCTACTGAATTTTTTCTTTCTGCAGGGATCAGCACTGGTGACCCCTCAAAACTGAATAGCGAAGAAAAGCCTCAGGAAACTTTTAGCTCAGCTCAAAAAAGTTGGTCAGGTAAAGAAGATTAAGATGCCAAGCCTTGGCCTGCGAATGTCAGGAATCTGGATTAAAAACTGTTTCCAGATGCATTTTTATTCTGAACACCTTGAAGACATTATGCCCAGTTATTCCTGGGAACTCCTTTCAGCATTCTAGGAAATGGAAGGAGGCAGGAAATTATTATAAATTCATGTTTAATGAGATGAGCCCCATCGACTAAATGTATGTAATTATATATCTCTGTTGTAGAAGAAATAATTACCAAAATGATGACATCTTTTTTAATATTTACTCTCATGCCTGCTTACATTACGATCTTAGATGTTTAATAGTAATGTATTGATTAACACCAATATCATTTTCCATTGTAAAATCTCAATAGAGAACTGGTTCTGCTATGTAATTATAGACAGAAATAAAAGCTTCAGATCACTCTCAAACTTTAGTATAGTTTTTGACAGATTTCTATCACATTGTAATTGGATTATATCATGTTATTTTAAAGTGCTTTGGCAAACAACATCTTACTCTGTCATCACAAAATTCTTAAGATTTAGGCAGGCTAACTCTTGATATCCCCTTTTTGGGATGAGGAAATTGATGTACAAGTTTTATAATGTTTCAAAAGGGTGGGTTTTGTATGTAACAGGCAGGAAGATAAGAGTTATGTCACATGATTCAAGTCCAAAGTGGAGGTACAAGGGATTTCAGGGGGTAGAAGGGGCAATTCACGGGGGAATGTGTGAGTGTCTGATACAAGAAAATTTATTTAACGACAACAATAAAAAATAAATAAATATGGGTGTTTGTGAGTATATATCTATGTATATACACACACACATATATATGTATATATAGGTAGGTATATAACAATCAATATTGGTATGAATACTGAAATATATATATCTTGATGGAAATGTGAAATGAAAATCATAAAGAAACAAAGAGGTAGGAATAGAGCCAGCTATATGATATATAAACCACCTAGAATAATAAGCTAAAAAGAATAGACAGAGAACTAAAAAATGAGCCGAGATTAACAGTATTGTTGATTTTAAAAAAAGAGAAACAGAAATCAGGGACAGAAAAGCTCACAGAATCGACATGATGGAGCTAGAATATGTGTAAGTCAGAGCAATGAGCAAAAAACTGAGAAATAAGAAGAGAACGAGGTATGACTAGATAGAAAGAGAGACAACAGCTATGTGCTGTGTGTGAGGTGTAGTTGTTGGAGTAGGTGTACTTTTCCTTAGCTCTTCTGAGGTGTGAATATAATTCAGCATGACCACATTGAAGTGTACTTCCTGGTCTTCATCTGTTGTGTGTCATTTTCTTACTTTCCTTCAGTGTCCTGTGGATTCAAAGCTCTTCATATGAATATAGGAAGAGTCAGATGAGACGCCAGCCAGTGAGCATGTGGGGAAGCCAACTGTGATACTGCTTATCAGTTATCTTTGTTTCTCTGTCTGCACCAAGGAAAAGCTTTCTTCTTTTACCTACCTCTCCCCAAAATCATTGCTGCGCATGAGCACACACTCATTTACAGACAGACTTGGGCACAGAGTAAGACCACATCAACCAATTTGAGGGAGCCAAAGAGAAAGAAGGACAAGATTCCTGAATGGGGGTGACACTGGGTAGATTATTGAGGAGGAAGAGTAGAAAAGATAGGCTGGGGTTCATCAAATAAAAAGAAACCTAAGGAAGCTTCAAGTTTTTCTAAGTGAACATGAAATCCAAATATCACCAGATGGGGTTTCTGTGGGGGAAGAGGAATGATTTTCAAGGTATGTCTCAGAAGTTCAGTAGCAATATGGTAATAAAGTCCGAGACTGACTGACAGACCTGCAACATAGAAAACTCATCGGGAACTAGCTAAAGAAATAGTGGTCAATAGTGTGGTCAATGTCAAAAGATCAGGCATATGGTGACAGTGAAAATAGTAATCTGTGAGATGAAGTCAAACATAGTGAAGAAAATATAGAGACAAAGGCTGTAAAAGAAGCCAGAAGATCAAGATAAGATTGAGAGAAGTAGACTAGAAGTAAAGAGAAACAGAAGGGAACTGACTGTGGAAAGAGGATTACTTCAATAACAAAACCAGATCCGGAGATAGAAGCATAGAAAAATAGATGGGAATGAGGTACTTACAGTGGGTGATAAATGGAGAGGAATTAGATAAGGCACAGTAAGAACTGTGTAGAGAAAGGGTTATAATATGAGAGAAAAATGGTAGAGAAGAAGGGCCAGTGTCAAAGGGAGAGAGGAGGGAGATGGAGAAATTGTGGAATCTGAGATGACCATAAGGCAAAAGCAACATTTACACATGGGGTGACTCACACCAGCAATGAGTTTTCAGAGTAAGGTGTCCCCAGGTATCAAAGTGGCCCTGGAACTCCCCCAGATTACTAGAGACCTCACCAGGCATTTCATCCACTCTTAAGGCTTCAATCACCATTCACAACTTAATGGTTTCTAAACATGCGTCTCCAGGCCAGCCCTGTCTTCTAAGTTTCTAAACTCACCCGTCCAAGTTTCAGAAAGACCTCTGGTCAAGGTCCTGAAAGCTCTAGCCTTCCCCATTTAGATGTCTTTCAATATGAAACTCAACACTTCTGAAACTGAGCACATCATTTTTTCCCTAAAACCAGCAACTGCTTCCTGTTCTCTAGCTCTAGAACACACTATTAATTTGCCTATTCTTTCAAGTTCATATTCTCAGAGTCATCAGTGACATCGCCATCTCCTGGATCAACATAGCCCTCTGTAACCTAACTCTGTGAATTCCTCCTTTCAAATGCCTCTACCCTGTCCATCACCATGCTGTCATTGATCAATATCTACCTTCCTTCTCACTGGACCTAGAGCTGTAAGCTGCTACTTGTCCTCCTGCTTCTATTCTTGGTCCCACCAAATGTATTCTAAGTGACTGAGCTAAGCTGATCTTTCTCAAATATATCCATGCTGCTATCCTACATAAAACCCAAAAATTCCTAAAATTCCTTTAGGATTAAGTTATTTCTCTTTGTGGCCCTCAAAGCCACCTACCTCGAGGCTCCTGCCTCTTTCTCCATCATCATTGTTGCCATTAACTTTTCTATTGCACATTCAGGCATTTGAAACTCCTCACATTTGTGGAATGTAGACCTTTGCCCATGCTTCTCCATCCATTTGGGGCTATTGTCTTGGTCCCTTTCCTCCTCGTTCTGGCTAACTCCTGCTTCCATGACACATCCTTTGGAAAAGGTGCCTCGTCACAAACAAAGCTAGTTCTTCCTGCCTTATCCCCACTTCAGAGTATTCTGTGCAATCTATATTCTAACATCCAAGTTTCAATGTATTCACTTCTTTATGTGTCAATGTCATGGTTGCTCTTAAGATTGGCAAGCATTGACACTTCAGTATGCCTTTCATTGTTATCAGCATTCATCCACCCTACATTGGGCATCAGCATCCATCTCAGCACCTGGAACATGAAAGAAGCTTAACAAGCTGGTTAAGTGAATGGAAAGAATCAGTCACTCTCTATATTCCAACATTTGGAAATTTGTCTGGCAAAAGTTAGAGTATTTATATGAAATATTTTCTAAAAATTAATAATTATATATACGTATGTATGGACTTATAAATGTAACAGTATTTCTGGAAAAAATAGCATCACATAAAAATAAATACAAATTTTGCTAAAAACACCATTAAGGGATAGATGGGAGAAGCACATAAAGGAAAAATAGAAAAACAAAGATTGCAGGTCAGGGCAAAGAGAAAAAGATAATAGAGAAAAAAACAGATGGAAAGGAAGGGACAGAGATGATGAGGAGCAACAACAAAGAGATTTCAGAGGCTGAGCCATCTTTTGAAGTACAGGTGGGGGGGAAGGATATTGGAGGGTAGGGGGTACAAAATAAAATTGCAAATTAAAATTTTTTACAAATCACAACATAGGAGCAGACCTCCAAGGACTTGGAAATGAGAAGTGTTCCGGTGTCATGAGTTTATCAAAAGGTGTACCAAGAGGCCAAGAAGCAAGGACTGAAAATAACCAACCATCTGATATGGGTAAAGCTACCCAAGGGTCTTGGGGTAGAGGTGACTCAGCAGATACCACAGACACTTAGGACATCAGTGATAGATGACCAGGGTTCAAGGACCACATGAAGCAGTTCACCAATAGGGAGTACATCAGTTATGAAGATGAGAGTCACACGACCCAGGCTGCAGAATGTCAGGAGTCTGAAATCAGAGTTTCCATTTTCTGCTGCACTTGACTCTGAGCACGTGTTGACAAGGAAGGGATCCAGTCCATGTCAGAATCTCGTTTTCCACATTTGCTTGACCTGACCCTTTTGGGAACAGCAGGAAGGCAGGAGATCATGATTACAGTCATGTTTAACAGAATGGATCCTGTTGATTTTATGTGGATGGTGTAGTAGAAATACACTGATTAAAAAACAGCAGTATCTTGTGTACTATATGAGCATATCAATTTTGGATTTATATAATGAGTTCTGCCTTTGTTCATGTAGCAAAGAAATCCAGGTGTTCTTCTGTTGGAAGATAATAGTGTCACAACCCTGAAAGGACCTCAAAAGGCAAATAAATGGTCCTGCTAACTGTCAGGAAAAAGACCTCAGATAACTATTCATAAACTCAACATATAGTTTTGAAGACTGCCCTCCAGCATCTACTGATGGATGCTGTTAGTAGTGGAGGCAGAAGTTATAGCTTGGTCTCCTAGCAAACATCCAAAATCTTTTATTCAAAGCCTCTGAAGCCAGATGTAAAATAATATTTTATTGTTTTAGAAAGACACTATATAGTGATTTCTCATTAACTTTTCATATAAGATCGTATTTAATTGTCACTAAGCAATCTAAAGCCTAAACAGGATAACTTTTACTACCCACCTGCTTCATGAATCAGGAAAACTGGCGCACATAACTAATGAAGAGTTTTTTCAAAGCCTCAGAGAAATAAAGAGTTTAGATATCAATATGTATCTTATTTAATTTTTTTTTTGAGAGAGAGGGAGAGACATTGATTTGTTGTTCCACTTACGTATGCATTCATTGGTTGATTCTTATATGTGCCCTGGCTGGGGATCAAACCCTCAACCTTGGGGTATCAGGATGACACTCTACCAACTGTGCTACCCAGCTAGGGCTGTTTAATATCATTTAGATAATTAGACATCATTATAAACTCAAGCCTTCCACAATGTGAATTGTCATAAGATTTGTAACTTTTATATGTAAATTATTTTTCTCTGACCACAACCTGTTACTTTCCAGATATCATGGATATTGGAAGAAATCCTACTTTGGAAAAACACAGTGGAAAAAGAAGTAAGAGTGAATAAGAATTTATTTGACTGTTATGTCACAAATTAACTGTTTTTTAATGCTATGCTACAGTTTATTATAACTATTTTCCATGCCTTTCACGAGACAAAAAAAAGTGCCTTTTAAAGTAACTATGTTTTTTAAAATGTTCATATCTTTATGTTGGTTTTTATTCTGATTTTAAAGTATATGTGGCTTATAAACATTGGTGTATATCTCTCCAGAATTTTTCTATGCATGGATGAGTACATTTGGGAATATAGTTTTATTTCTCTAACTAGGTTAATTGTATGTATACTTTTCCTTTTCTTGCTCTTTAAAATTAATATATCACACCTAGACAATAAAAACATTTAATATTTTAAGAGATACAGAAAGTCTTATTTAAGGCTACTTTAACATGCACTACTTTCATTTTTAGTGTGGTTGAGTGTTTTTTATTTGCTTTGGTCATTTGCTGTTCTTCAAAGAACTGTTTGTCACAGAATGCTGTGGCCATGCTTCCATTACAATGCTTGTCTTCTTGTGATGCTGGATGAATATAGAGACTTTTTTTTTTGGAAATTCTTATGTATGGTCATATAGGTTGCTAGTATGTTGTCCAATTTGTTGTTTTTATTTTTGATTTCTTAATGTAATCTTTTGTCCTAGAGAAATTATAAATGTATAGATAGTTAAATTGTCACCTCTTTCTCTCTAATTCTTGGGTTTCCTATCATATTTACAACAGCCATGTCTAGCTGAAGAGTTTTAAAATATTATTCTATATTTGAGAATTGTATATTTGAAGTATCTGATCATGTTTAATGTCTACATTTATAATCCCTGAGTTTTGCTTCTTTGTGTATAGGTGAAGTGGGAATCATTAAAATATTCCCTCCATTACTACATTGTGACCTCTTTGATCACACCATGCCTTTACCTGTCTATCTACTAGTTTTTGTTTTGTGGTGGAAGGTTCTACAGAAAAGAAAGTTGATCTCAGAGGTACCACCATCCTGATGACTCATTAGGGATGAACTTTAGAATCAACTCAAAAAGATTTCCCCCATCTCCTTCCCAAGTTCATTGGGACCTTTGCACAGAAATGAATTGAATCTGCAGTTTAATTTGGAGAGGACAGAGACTTATACCCATTTATTCATGTGTTATTTAATGTTCTTCCACTGAGAATTTTCTTGTTCTTTTTTTAAAAAAAGTATATGTTGTATAAATTTGTTTCTTATTATGAATGTCTTGTTTTCCCATTATAGAATAGCTGGAGGGAATTTAAATGAAACAAGACTCTCAAAATCTTTATTTTAATAGAAAATTTATAGTCATTTTATTGCCTACTTATATGAGGAAATCAAAATGCCAAGGATTTTTTTCTGATTTAATATGTAATCTTACAAGCACGTGTACAGTTTAGGGATCCAGGCATCACTTAAGATAGTGTGGCCAGTCCCAAAAATTATCAAGACAACTAACCAGAATTAACTGTCTTAGGACATTGGTTTCATGAGAAGTAGCAATAATTTCTGATTTGAGGGAGTATTACAAGACCCCTTCAAATAACTCCACTATAAACAAATTTATATTAACAGAGAGCAGAACAAATTGGTGATGGTTACAAATAGACACAGCTCCATATTTTATAAGACTTATCTTCTTATGAAATTTCTCAGTCCAACATTGTTAAATCATATATATAAGTATATTTATGTATCTATTTATTTATAAAACATAATAAATATAATTTTAAATTTATATTCCACATAAATATATTGTATGAAATATTTATATATATATTTCACACATTAAACAGGAAATATTTTATATATTTCATTAAATATATATAATATATATTATATAAATAAAACCATATGCATATAAATGTATATTGCATACAATATATTGAAGATATACATCTATATATAAAACTCCAATGTATTCCTGGCCATCTAGATGGCCCCTCATGTTTCTAGGAAAGTGTACATACCCAAATCTATTCACACTCAGGAAAGACCTAAGAAAGCCCTGAGCTCTCACTGTTGGCTAGCTGAAATCGCACTCAGAACCCGGCTCTCCCGGCCGGCTATGAACATGCTTAGCACTGCGGATGGCTAATGGAAATGTGAGAAATAATCATGCACAGAAACAGTTTTCTGTGGGGAAGTAAAGATTGGAGTGGCCACTCTCCAAGTTGGTGAGCGACTCGTCCCCCTGCACAAGCAGGGTTTTATTCTTGAATACTAATACAGTTTGCAAATTACAAGTAGTTAGCTTTTGAAAGGTGCTAGCAGATTTCCCACTGGGATGCTAAGCCAGAGATTTTGGGATTTTATCATTTAAAAAGACTACAGGACTTAAAGCTTAGATCTGTTTCCTGCCAGTGACTTCATATTCTAATTAAAGAGCATCCTCCAGCAAGCAGATCTCACAGGGTCTTTCATATTCTATGTCTTAGGCCTGATTACCCTGGGGGTCTGCCATCTCTGGTCTGAGCTGCCCCCTTAGGCTGTTTGCTAAGCCCTGAGAAGGGCTGGAGACAGAGGCAGCAAGGAGACTTGGATTTCTCACATCTAAGTACAAAGACTCAGGCTAAGAGGGGGCAGGGGTTGATGTTGATCACCCCTTCCTTTCCACAGCCCCTTCATTTATTTCCACAGTCTCATAAGTCTTATTCCACAGGCCTAAATGAGACCAGAACCTGTCTGAGGTTGCTCCTCCCTTGAGGAGTCTTACCTGTCATTGGTAACTGATCTAGCATTTAAAGGCCAGGCACAGAACAGGTAGCGTTCATGCCAGGGGAATAAGTTTTGTCTCCTTAGTGGCTCCTGATCTGGAGGTCTCTCACTCAGCCTAAGTCACAGGGGGTCACAGCTTCCTGAGACCAGCAGGGCAGTCCCCAACAGCTAGCCTTGAGGCTCTGTGCAAGCAGGAAATGAGAGATAAGGTAGAGTTGTAAACTGCCTAGCTGTGTGTTGAAGGCATGCACTAACACTTGCACAGGGCCCCATTGACAAAGGCTAGGAGAGCTATTAGTTCTAGGTATTTAAGGAAATTTTGTTCCAATCATTAGCTGACTAACTAAACAGAGACTTCAGTGGCCACATGGCAAAAAATACAGAGTTTGCTAAATCAGTTAAGAAAAAATGTACTACAAGCATACATCAGAAATATTGCAAATTTGGTTCCAGACCACTGTAATGAAGCAAAATTGCAATAAGGTGAATCACACTATTTTTTTGTTTTCCGATGCATATAAAAGATGTTTAGACTATAGTGTAGTCTATTTAAAGTGTGCAATAGCATTATCCAAAAAAACAATGTACATACCCTAATTAAAGAATATTTCATTGCTAAAAAGTGCTAACCATTATCTAAGCCTTCAGGGAGTCACAATCTTTTTGCTGGCAGAAGGTCTTGTCTCAGTGCCAGTGGCCTCTGACCGAAGACGGTGGTGATTGCTGAAGGTTGGGGTGACTGCAGCAATTTTTTAAAATGAGACAACAATGAGGTTTGCTGCATTTATTGTGACTCTCTTTTACAAATTATTTCTCTGAGGCATGTGATATTGTTTGATAGCATTTTACCCAAAGTAGAATTTCTTTCAAAATTGGATCTCAATCCTTGCCACTGTCTTATCAACTAATTTTATGTAATATTTTAAACCTTTCATTGTAATTCAACAATCCTCACAGCTTCTTCACCATGTGTAGATTCCATCTCAAGAAGCCACTCATCCAAAAGAAGCAGCTCCTCATTTGTTAAAGGTTTATCATGAGATTGCAGCAATTCAGTCACATCTTCAGGCTCTAATTCCACTTCTAGTTGTCTTGCTATTTCCACCACATCTGCAGTTACTGTCTTCACTAAACTCTTGAACCCTCAAAGTCATCCAGGGTAGTTGGAATCAACTTCTTCCAAATTCTAGTGAATGTTGGTATTTTGACCTCTTCCTATGAATCAAGAATGTTCTTAATGGTACCTATAATGGTGAATCCTTTCCAGAAGATTTTCCATTTACTTTTCTCAGATACATCAGAAGAATAGCTATCCATGACAGCTATATTCTTATGAAATGTATTTCTTAAATAATAAAACTGGAAAGTCAAAATTACTCCTTGGTCCATGGGCTGCAAAATGGATATTGCCTCAGCAGGCATGAAAGCAACATTAATGTCATTGTATATCTTCATCCAAGTTCTTGGGTGACTAAGTGCATTGTCAATGGGCAGTAATATTTTAAATGGAATCTTTTTTCTGAGCAGTAGGCCTCAACAGTGGGCTTTAAATATTCAGTAAACCATGTTATAAACAGAAGTGCTGTCATCCAGGCTATGTCGTTGTATAGAGCACAGGCTGAGTAGATTTAGCATAATTCTTAAGGGTACTGGCATTTTCAGAATGAGCAATGGCTTCAGCCTAAAGTCACAGCTGTATTAGTCTCTCACAGGAGATTCAACCTATCCTTTGAAGCTGCAGGGGTGTCCAACCTGCAGCCCACAGACCGCAAGCAGCCCTGGATGACTATGAAGCGGCCCAACACAAAATTATAAATTTGCTTTAAACATTATGAGATCATTTTTATGGTTACATGTTGCAATGGATTTAATGTGTGGCCCAAGACAACCTATCTCCTTCCATTGTGGCCCAGAGATGCTAAAAGGTTGGCACCCCTTCTGCAAAACCTGCACTAACTTCTCTTCTCTAGCTATGAAATCTCTACATGGAATCTTCTGAAAGTATAGAGCTGTTTTTTCCTACATTGAAAACCTATTGTTTAATGTAGCCACCTTCATTATCTTCGCTAGATCTTCAGATAACTTCCTGCAGCTTCTGAGTCAGCACTTGCAGCTTCACCTTCCACTTTGATATTGTGGAGATGGCTTCTTTCCTTAAACCTCATGAGCCAGCCTCTGCCAGCATTCAAGGCAAGCCTGTGAATCACAGGATGTCTGAGATCTATTGCTCCTTAATCTCCCTGACACTTCTCATTTGCTGTCAGCTTCTGCTTGACTTCAGCTGCTTTTTATATTTTCCTTATTGTGAATGAGAAAACCTCATGTGAATATGTACTAATAAAGGCACACTGTCAATGACTGGTACTGTGTGAAGGTAGGTTGTTTTTGTTTCTATTGTTGTTTTCAGTGTGGTGAGAACCAAGAGGGGGTATTGGTAGCTGGGAATTTAGCCCTGCAAAAATCTGAATGAAGACAAAAATAAGATACTTGAAGATTGCTGATATATAAAGCTTGTAAATCTCTGTTTATAATCCTAAATGATTATTTTCTTTTCTGTTTAAAGGTGAAAAGAGAAGACACATAGATAAAACTAATAGTTTTCTAAGAGGTAAGAATAAATGTGGGGATTCACATTTATGAGCTTACTGCAGACCTGGTTTTTCTGCTGGACCCTCTCTTTGCCACAGCCCTGAAATCTTCTGTGGGTTTCATAACTAATGAATTACTTAGAGTACAGGCTGAATCCTTGTAACAAAGAGAACCTAAAATACTGTGGCTTAAATCACATCATTCATTTCTTTTTCATCTAACAGTCCAGAGTGGTAGGAAGAACCTGCCTTTCTCAACATATGGTTTCCCTCTCTGAGGCCAAGAAAGCAGAGCTGGCTGCCATTGTCTCCCCACCAGTGGGCAGAGGAGAATTGGAAGGGAGATCACCCATCTACTTCTTTTCATGGAAAGGCCCAGAGTCTTCTGCTTGTATCCCATTAGCCAAACTTAGTCACACAGCCAGAGCTAGTTGTAAGTGAGGCTGAGAAATATGATCTCTAGTCAGGCAGCCATGAGTCTATCTGTAACTGTATTCTTATGAATGAATGAAATGAAAGAAAGAGAGAGGGAGAGAGAGAGAGAGAGAGAGAGAGAGAAGAAAGAAAGAAAGAAAGAAAGAAAGAAAGAAAGAAAGAAAGAAAGAAAGAAAGAAAGAAAGAAAGAAAGAAAGAAAGAATGAATTATGGGTAACAAATAGCTGTCTGCCTGCTTATCCTCCATGTTTTCATTCAAAGTCACTGATTTCCTCAAATAAGAAGGAAAATTCAAACTCCCCATTGGCCTTCTTATAAACCTGAGACCCTTTGGCAAGAAAATGAGCTGGAACCTGAATGCAGCCCAGAGGTATGTGGCCAGAGACAAGCCAGCCCTATGTGGAAAATTAGGAAGCAGGAAACAGCATCAGAAAGGTTTGTTGTAACTAATGAACACAGCCCTTGACAGAACATGAAGGAACAGGCAGAAAGAACTTGAATCAATTAAACAGAAGAGAGAGTCCTGATATCACATCAGATCTAAGCCTGGGAAATGCAATTATTTAAGCCATACTTAACCAGGGCATTCAGCACACTGGGTGCAGCAAAGGGTAAAAATCATGAATGACTCTCCAGTCTCAGAATCGGGTTCCACAATTTTTCATTCTACAGCACATTCCTCCTTTTCTTCCCCTTCTTTGTTTCTCTTCTTTTTCCTTTCCCTCTCCAATTCTACTTATGTGTCTTTTGTATGCTTTATTTCTTTTATTCATTCCCTAGCATCATATCATATAAAATACTGCTGCTAAGTTTACCTGGCACTGTGCCGGTGGCAGGATTTTTTCCTCTGGAGTTAAAACATATTTGCATAGAGTTTATTTCATTTTCATTTCCTCTGAGTATTTCTATCACTTGGTTTTACATGTATAATATATTATACAGGGTCCAGCACAAATAATACCCCCTTTTTATTACAAAATCTTTTATTACAAAATCATAAGCATGTAATTCTATAATATAACAATATCACACTCAAGTACAACATATGACATTTTAGATGAAATATTCAAATTAAAACTATAAATTATTACACCCATATTATTACCCTACAAACCACACTCAAGCAGGCCTTACTTCTGCCAGATCCTGCATATTAAATATAGAAATATATAAATGTCTTTGTGTAAATAATATGAATATAAACACTTAAATGTAACACAAATAAATATATACATTAATTCCTAGTATCTCTATCATTTTACCTCTGTGCTTATCTTTACCATCTGGATCATTTCCCCAGTTACACTTACGCAGGACTAAGATTTTTCTCGTCTGAGCTTCTTTGAAACCTCTTTTTCTTACTGCTTTATTAAAATAGTTGGACTTGGTAGTCTAAGCAGACATCACATTTGTTTTTTCTCCTGCTTCCTTTTGAAATATACTCTCTCAAATAACTTCTTCCTGTCCCAGACTGATCTTAGATAAGCCCCAGAGCTGTGCTAGTCCCTTTCAGCAGCAGTGATATATTTTCATTCAACATTAAAAAGCCTGAGCTGACTTCCAGCTGAGATGAAGGTGTAGGTAGATACACTTCGCCTCCTCACACAACCAAAAGAAGGACAACAACACATTTAAAAACAAAAATACCCAGAACGCCAGGAAATCAAACTGTATGGAAGTCTGACAACCAAGGAGTTAAAGAAGAAATATTCATCCAGACTGGTAGGAGGGGCAGAGACAGGCAGCCGGGATGGAGAGGACTCGTGGCAAGGCAGTAACTAGAGGACCGGGGTTGGGTGAGGTGGCAACTGGCAGACCAACCAGGCAAGACAGCAGCTGGTAGAGCAGTCAGTCCCACATTTGTGTGCAGATAAACCAGGAGGAACAACTAGGGAGCGAGACAGAACAATTTTAAATAAAAGCCCAGTGGCTGTATATTAGTAGTAGGTCTTAAGCCCCCAATTTTCCAAGAAAGAGATCTCTGGTAAGCTGAGCTAGTTTACTTTTGTACCTTTAATTATATGGCCTCAACAAGTTCAATGAAAGGCTAACCCAAGAGTACCAGAGGAAGACAGAGAGGGACACATAGATGTCTACTGCTGAACAAACCCAAATTGTAGTCCCACCATAGAACTGGAGGGAGAGAGGTAGAGCCAGAGAGAGAGAGACAGAGAGAGAGAGTGCACTTGTGCACTTCATGGTCCTGCCTTCATGGTCCTTCATGCACATGGCTCTCAGGAGATTTGCCTGTACATGCCTCACCGTCTTTCCACCCGCACTCCATCACCTGCTCAGTGTGGGAGCATACTCACCTGAGAGAGAGTTTCAATCAACTCTTCTTTGATATCTCTAACTGTAAGGCTTTCTAAGATTTGAAATATTTTTTTTCAACTGAGGAGTATTTCCTTTATTTGTACATTTTCTTAACACTTTAAATGTTTTTGAACAAATTCTCTTTGGGTAATATTCAATTGGTTAGCTTCTTATATCCTAATTTTTTGTCCAAATCTATGTTGTCACTTTCACTGTATTTTCAGCCCAAAAATCCTTCACTCTAGGCTAAAATAACAGCCAGTACTTCATCTAGGTAGCTCATCATCAGGACTCTCTAGACAATCCAAATTCTTGCATTGCTGCCTTTGATTTCTGCCTTTCAACCAAAGGGAATCTACATTGCTATACTTGATTGTTTTAATTTCTGGATGCATCCATTTCTTCATTGGTAATGGGGATAGTAAAAGTTTCCATCTCCTAATTATATTAGTAGATGTAAGGATCTTATGTTCATGTCTGGCATATCATAAACACTTAACTATTAACTCTCATTGTTCTTCTCAGCATTCCTTCAGATACAAATGAAACTGTGTCTTAAACTATTTTTAATGAATGTGGTTATAAATGAATGAAGATTAATGTGAGGGTAAATAAAAGGAAATATAAGATGAACCCACATTAAACATCTAAGGTTTGATAAGTATAAGACTGTGGGTTATTTTTTTTCTTTCTGCATTAGCCTCTTGAAAAGTTATATTAAAATTGAATTTTTAAAGCAATATTATATACAATGCAACTTTTCACAGTAATTGTTTTCTTTTTGTATTTTTTCAGTGAAAAACAGAAGTACACATAGAATCCAAGCTCTGAATTCCAGAGTCTCAAGGATAAGAAACAAACCAAAAAGTAAAGTTTTTAAAGATGGATACATTTCAATAACTGAACAGCTAAGTTTTTGTGCTTTACTCTTTGCTTTTAGTAGCAAACCTATTTCCCTAATCACTTTATGTAACTGTACTAACTGTTGAGAAATATATCAGATTTAGTTCATTCCAAAATGCATCAGGGATTGAAGGATGATAGCACTGCAAACAGGTACATTGGTGATGAATCTACAACCGAGACCCGGGTCCCAGGGGCCATGGCAGGGCTGCCTCCACTGACCTGATAACTTTTAAGCTGGAAACACAGCTGACCCTTGCACAACACAGGTTTGAATTGTGCCTGTACATTTATAGTAAGGTTTTTTTAGGTTTCACATCTGGAGAGTCAACCAAATACAGATTGAAAACTATTTTTGCTTTCCCAACCATGGATTCCCAATTGCAGATGGAAGATACTATCTTCTATTTGAAGCTGGTTGCATCAGCATATGTGAAGGCTGACTGTAGAGTCAGAAGTTACACCCAGATTTCCAACTGCGTGGGTGGGCATCTGCACCCCTAATGCCCAAGTTGGTCAAAGGCCAACTGTAGTAACCATAAACCGCTATGTAACTCACAAGTCATACAGCTGTCTTTCTTCATGTCCCAGCACCTTGAGACACACAGTGCTTCACCTCTTCTTACTCATCTGTAAAGTAAAATAAAATGAGGTAATAAGTGATAATAAAGAGACTGACTGACCTCTAAGGCCTGTCCCAGCCTCATATACGGCTTCAACATCCTGCAGATCTCCCACTGCACTGTGGACGGTGGTTCTCTCTTCTGCATGGTTTACAGGGAACTGAAGAAGTGTCTTTAATGGATTCCCCTAAACTTTAGTGCTGGTTGGAGGGGCAGGAAGAGCAACTCCTCATTCTGAAGTTCACTTTTAAACTTTTACATCTGTTTCTATGGAGTCAGATTGTCGGTCCTTTGCCACATTCTACCCCCACCATGTATAGAATCTAAGATGCGAAGCCTCCTTCTTGTGCAATATGGAGATGACTCTAGAACCCCAGTGAGCTTCCCTTTCAGCCAGAAGAAGGCTAATATGAAGGAGAAGTGAGGGAAGCGGGTAAGGCAGACACAATCTCCTGTTAGGCTGCCCCATCGTGATCCTGCTGCCCACTCAGCCAGTCCCCATCTCAAATCTACAGATAGAGTCATCAAATTATAGACAAATTACAGTCCAAAACTCTTTTTCTGGCCACAAAACTGGCAGGGGAAGAGGAAGGAGAGGAGATTTGGCTAGAAATTTTCTCCTAGTGTAGACTCAATATATGTTACCATCTCTCAGTAGTTAAATGGTGGCCAACTTGCTCGGGAATTAAGACATTGGATGGACCTTCTGAAAGGTCTGCACTTTGTTGCAGTTACCTCATCACTCCAGGTGGTTCTCTTGGCCAGAGTATTTCTCAAGAGCACCGGGTCCAGGTCCCATCTTCAGGGCCCCAACCGAGCCATGGAAATCATGCTTCTTTATTGATTCCTTTGCTGGCTCCCAGCTCAGCCTTTCTCCCACTGCGGCATACTCCTTCACCTTTACATTTCTTAGAGTTGAACCTAACAGTCTCTCCTACCTTGACGTCCCCAAGGACAGAAGTCCATCTTATGTGTGGGTCTTTTAACACCTTCTCTCTTGGATTAAAGAGAGGTGTCTGACAATTCTCTCCAAGGAAATGTAGCTTCCTCTCTAGGCCTGGTGGTAGGGAAGTCTTATGCTGGCAGAACCAGCCTCACTGTCCCCTACCATGTTCTCTGCAGCACAGCTACACTTGCCTCTTTCTTTAAGGTATAGGTGTACTAAGCTCCTATTGTATTATTCTTGGGTGTTGAGGCTTCCACTGCTACTCTGAGGCAACCCGATACACTTTTTTGCCCATAATGAGTAGACCTAACTATTAAGAAAATTATTTTATATTGATTTTAATTTTTCTGGCTACATTATTATTTACAAGGGTTAATGTGGGGTTTAGTGTTATTAAGATAGTAGACCCAAGAAAAGTTAAACCTTACTTTGTCCAGACATCTTACTTCTTAGACGTAAGATAACAGCAAGGTGCTGGAACATGCTAACTCGCAAAGAACCATTGCAAAGCAAAGCTCCTCAACACCTTGACACATAGGACTCGGCGTTACACCCAAATTTTTTCATGCTGAAAACTGGCTGGAGAACATTGAGCATCTGTTCGTTTACCCTGAAGTTGTCTGTAAACCTGAAGGTTTTAATGGAAGGGGAGCCTAGCTCACCCACTAGACCCAGAAGGACTTATTTAAACAGAGAGAAACTAAGATGAAGAGAATGTGTGTTTGCCAATAATAGCTAGTGATGAACAGACTCAGGTTATAGTCAGAAGTGTACTCTAATCTTCCGAGATATTTTGTTTTCTTTATCCCTACAACCTTTAGAACCTCAGCATTGATTTCTATATGTTCCCTTTAATTGGGTTAGTTTTTTAGTCTTTTCCCATTTCCCCCCATAATTAGTATAAAAATTTACTCAAGATTTACACAAGATTAGGCTTGTGGCAGCTATCTGATTGGTAGAGTTCACCATGAGATCTGTCCTTGAGACCTTATATTACTGCCTTGTTCCTCTGTCTCTCTATCAAAGGAAATTTCCGGTACCTTATTTAATTTGAATATCTATCTCTACACGTTTATTTCCTCACCTAGTGAATGAAGGTAGTGTTAGTTCTTATTTGAAATATTTGTTCTAACAATGAAGTGAGTTAATACAACTAAGGTCTAAGAATGGTTCTAGCACAAAGCAAGCTCTCAACAGATGTCCAACTTCATCATTCTTCTCAGCCTCTTGCTTGGGAAATACATAAAACATAGTACATAGTACAAAGTCATCTGGAATAATTTGGAGATATTAGAAAAAGAAATTTAGAATGAACCTCAGCTAAGTATCATCCTGGTAACTAAGTCTAGGCCTGGGTTCAGCAAATTCTGGCCCACAGAGTAAATCCAGCCCATTGTTTTATAAAGTTTTATTGGAACACATCCACAGCCACCTCTTTTTACTTATGTATTACCTAGGAAGGATTTCACAATACAACAGCAGCGTTGAGTAATTATAGGCCTTAAATATAATTACTATCTAGCCCCTTAAAGAAAACAGTTTCTAAATCCTGATCAGGTATTCAATAGTTTTACTGAAGTACTAGACAGGCTCCTGCAGGGTTTTTGCTTGAATGGTATTTTTTCTACAACACTACTATTTGCAATGCAATTTCATTAACAAGAGACATTTATGTTATTTCCTTTTTTCCCTTCAGGGATAAAAGCAGTCAACCCTGGACCTTTGAAAAGATGCAGAAAAAGAGGTAAAAAGAAGTGATTAATACACTTTTATTAATTAGGCATCTAAAGTTTAATTTCAAGCTCTATTTTCTAAATGACCGATCAATCTCTAAATTAGCTTACAGAGCCAATAACAAACCTTAGGGTGGTCATCAACCTTGGTCAATGTCAACAACATGACAGGACACTGATAACACCACTTTACTGGTGTTGATCAATTGATCTGTGAGGGAGCACAAGGCTCCCTTCACTGCACTGATAAAAGGGTGTGACTCATGTGCTGTTTATCTCCTGACCACTTAGGGACACACCAGTTGCCCGCCAACGGGGACCCTGGGTGGTAACATAAGACTTGTGTCCTGAGTCCTAACATACCTTAGATTATATGATTTTTGCTGGTCCTTTCTTCTTTTGCCTTAATTTCCTCATCTGTAAATGGGTGAGTGGCCTCCTGGGCCATCCCCAGCTCTGACAGAACTGACTCTGAGAGGGCCAGGGACAGCCCATCCTGCCCATGCATGTATGTCCATGGGTCCCCTCAATGTTAGCCAGGAGGACAGGAGCAGGTGCTGCTGTTACTGAAGTTCATGTTAAGACTTTCAACAACTGCAGAATCAGAGCCTAGTGCCCCACCCAAAGGATGTACAGAGGCCCTCTTCCTGACCAACTTGCAGTGTCTTTTAGAGCACACTGCCCTGGGTGTCACAGAGTGAAAGCCACAAAGTTCACGTGAAGGAGAAGTGAAACAAGGCAGAGCAAGGAGGGAACTCAGACACTACTCTTGCTAGTGTCACCATAGCCAGTTAATTAGTTATTCATGAGAAAGAAAGCTAAGGGAGGATTGAGTTTAATAAACTGGGGAGCATGAGCCTGCTTGCATCACCAGGAAGCTACACCTTCACGCTCCAGGGATTACAGCATTGCTCACCCTAGGAGTTTAACACTCCTTCCTGCTTTCCCACCCTGGTACCAGATTGAGGAGGGTGCAGGGAGAGGTGCTTGACCACAGAGGCTTGTCAGTCTAACTAGGGGGTGGACCCATCAAAAAGCCCATGAAAGCTTGAGAAGTTGATTGGTTGTTTTTAAAAAGCACCTAGTTAGTCCCAAACCATGGTTAATATAATCCCAGGGAAACAGAAAAGCCTCCCTATCTCTCTCTCTCACACACACATACACCTTCATTTGCCCACACATTTGCCTGCTCTCTCTAACTTGAGAGCACACAACCATGTGGCTCTAGCCACTACTTGGGCCTGCAGCAGACTGCATGGGCTCTGAGGACTAAGCTTTAGTATGAAACAGAAACTTCAGGCCTTGGCTTTTGTTTTGGCCTTATTGAAGGCAAAATAAGACTTTTTCTATGACGGGATGAGCAAAGAGGGGACACAGGGGCAGCCTTCCCCATGAATGAACCATCTTGCCACACCACAGTCTCCCATGTGCAGGTCCTTGGAATGCTTTCCTCGCAATCCTGTAGAAGATCCTGATTTCCTCGACAACATTAGGTGCTCCATTGTCACCCTGCTCTCTGTGCTCCCAGTGGGTGCCTCCACCGAGGAGACACAACTAAAAGCTGAGGGGGTTTCTCCATCCACTGAACTTCAAATCAATAATATGACTGACTAGACATCTTCCTCAAAAACAAGAGAAAATCATTGTGCAGCAGGTAGTTGTGGCCAATAAGCTTGGGAACTCAGGCCCTTCCACACAAGGCTTTTATGCAGGATTTCGGAGAATAGGAATAGAGGATGACGTTATCTTTATGTGTCTAACCAGCCATAAAAGAAAGACCTAGTTCATGGGGAGCTCCCTCCAATAGATTTTAATCTGTAAAAGAAGGATCTCACAATAGGTGAGGAGAAAGAGGGCACAATTGTAGAAGATGGAATGAAAAAATAATAATAATGCTTTCTTACAGTTCCAAGAATTCCCAGAGATACAAATATGGATTTTCAACCTCCTAAACTTCCGGTGACCTGTGGTCAGGCAAAGGGGATTTTATGTAAGGAGATAATGAAACAAGGTGAGTTTCCTGGTCTTCCACGCTTTTCAACTGAAAACTACCCCCATGTGAACATTCTATTGTTCAAGGGCTAGACACCTGCATTGGGGTCTCCAAGCCCATCTCCAGATTCACTGACTCACTAAGAGCACTCACAGGACTTAACATATAGTCAAACTCATTGCTATGATTTATTAAATTGATGAAAAGCAAAGGCAGCAAAGGCAAAAAGTCCCCTTAACAAAGTCAAAAGGAAACCAGGTATCAGTTTCCAAGAGTCCTCTCCCAGTGGAGACACACAAGTCACACTTAATTGTCCAGCAACGAATTCTAACACGTTGGAGATGTTGTCCATCAGGAAGCTGCCCTGAGCTTAGGAGCCCAGAGTTTTTATCAGGAATTAGCTACATAGGTATACCTTACCTATCGCCTGCCAAAATTCCAGACTCCCAGAAGAAAAAAGCTGGTGTTCAGCATAAGCCATGGGGAATGGTGGGACCTCTCCTGAAATCCAGGTTCTCAGATGTCAGCCAAGGGCTGACCTTGGAAGCAGGTATTCCTAAAAATAATTGTCTTGGGTCTGCTCTGTTAGGTCTTTTCTGCACTGTATCCCAGACAGGCTGGAGGAAAGATGGCATTTCCACACTTTTCAAATTCCTACACATTAGCCTACCAGGCTGTCTCCCCTTTCTTCCATAGAAAAGGTCCCCATGACACCCATCCAGCACCCAATATAACAGCAGGGGCTTCAGTATTGGGGGCAGGGGGAATGTACACAACTGAGAAATCCAACAACAACTTCACAGCCCCGTTCCCTGTAACATCTGTATCACCTGTGCTAACCAGAAGGAACACAGGATTTAGAATCAGGAGACCTGGCTTCAAGTTTCAGCTATACCAAGAGTGTCTGTTCCATCTGGACAAAGCCATTCTCTCCCATCCTAAACTTCCTCCTACAAAGTAGGAATAATAATAAAACTTCCCTCACCATATTATTATGAGAAAAAATGGGATAACTTGCAAATTATAATTATTGAAGTAGAGCACAAATGTCCACGTGCCATGGCTGGCCCCAACAAGTATAAACGCGTGCCCGTGCCCTACGACTATATTGCATGTGAGTAAGTTAACTTCTCCTGCCACATAACATTTCTATAATTACTTTCCACATAAAATAACCATGAGTTCGAAAGGTGAGAAATCACTGGTTGCCATTAGCTGGATGATCAACATTGTACGAGACGAGGCAGACGTGGCTGAGGAGACAGCTGCCACATGGCCACCTGGGTGCCCTCATCTGCCCCCTCAGACATTGAGCATGGCTCAGTCGAGGGTCTCAGAGAAAGGAAGGGAAAGAATCTTGGTCATTCCTCTTTAGAGCCATTTATTTGGTTTGTTTGTTTCTCTTTTGAATGTGCCATATTTTGCTGTGCATAATGTGTACGTTTTTCCCAAATTTTTGAAGGAAAAAAAAAAGATCTGCATTATCCACGGGTAGTACCTGAAATACCTCGATTCTGTTCTTGCATTTTGTAATTATTTGTTACATAAAATTTCTTGTATCGCAATATGTTCAAAAATAAATGCTAAAATTCCTTTATGATACAAAAACAACTATCTAAATATTAATTAATTAATTAATTAATTAAAAGGATTTTTTTTTCTTGACAGTTTGGCCAAAATTATGGGTGCGCATTATACAAGAGAGTGCATTATGCATACCAAAATATGGTAGTTAAGTGCTTTTTCAAAGTAAATGTTGGTAATAATCATTGCCCTTCTCATCCCACAAAGAAATGTGCACACACAGCAGGAAGTCCCCTTCCGCCCTCGCATTTCCGGTGCTCATGGGGCCCCTGAGTGGGAACTCAGCTCTCCTGTGTTCCTGATTCCAAGCCTAAAATGGGTAGCCCCAGAACCATGTGGTGGGAAGCCAAGTTATGGGGTTTTCAGTTGGGGGCACTCCCAGGCAACAAGGGGAGCTCAGCCTGTCTTGCTCGATCTCACAGGAATCTCAGCGAAGTGTATTGAGATGACAAACGGGAAGCAGCTCACCCTCAAGGAATTCGAAATTGAAGGGAACCATGAAAAATCCAAGAACTGGAGGCTGAGTGTGCGCTGCGGCGGCTGGCCCCTGAAGCTCCTGATTCAGGTACCCTAGTGACAAGGGGCTGAAATTAAGTATGTACTGTTACGATCCACCAACTCCAAGCTTCGCCAGTGTCTGGAAAACCGTCGTGACCTCCCTTGCGCAGGTCATAATGATGTCATTACTAACACTCCACTCGGGTATTATCTCCGCTGGCTTTTATTACAGCTTAATCTTCGAAGCGCATAAACTCTTACTCCCTGAAAGGTAGACAGGAAATTGTGGCCTTGACTCTGATACAAGTGGTTGTACCATAGCAAGTCCTGGCTGGTGTAGTTCAGTGGATTGAGCGCAGGCCTGTGAACCAAAGCATTGCCGGTTTGATTCCCAGTCAGGGCATATGCCTGGGTTGTAGGCCAGGTCCCCAGTATGGGGTGTGCTAGAGGCAACCACACATTGATGTTTCACTCCCTCTCTTTCTCCCTTCCATCCCCAACTCTCTAAAAATAAATAAATAAGATCTTTTTTTAAAAAAAGTACCATAGCAGAACTGGGTATCTGAAAATAATGCACCAATATGGGTGTTTCCTGGATTGCAGATTACTGGTCCTATTTCAACATTATTTCTTTTGATGGCCATCTGAAATTCATTCTTGAAAGAGAGTATACATAAGTGGCATTCTGAAATGCCACTTTCGGTCCTTGTACCAGCCCCCTGATGTGGACAAAGCAGACCGGGTATCTGCCACACATGAACCTCTGCCTTCTGACTGTTTCTATCACTTGCCCCAGATGGCCCTTCCTTGCTCCACTCTAATGATCATGAAGAGCCCTTTGCTCAGCAACATTTATTGAGCTACCTCTAGAGTACCAGGGTCTGTAAGGTTCAAGCCCCAGTCCCTAACAAGGAGGAAGGCTGCACATTCCTAACCACAGGACTGCTCGTGGGGAGGCACTGGCAGGAAGAGACGCAGGGTCTCAGGGGAGGGGAAGTTCCTTCTGACTTTGAGGTCGAGGACAGTTTGGTAGAACAGTTTGCACTGAGCTGGGTCTTAAAAGAATAGTTCTGACAAGGAAAGCTGTAGGTATGATTCATGTTGCATAAAAAGGATGGCATAAGAATCCTTCCCACAACTTATCAAGATATTGTGGGTAATGAAGTTCAGTACATGGGGTGGGTTAGCTATAGAGGTCCTGAGGCCAGAGGAAGGTGGACTGATGTAGACCCCAGCCCACGGGGTCCGTGTGTTGTGGATGCAATGAACAAATTCACACGGACTACCGAAGTCCTGTGGAAGAAAAGGGATAGCCTGGCTACTCTCTCAAGGGGGGAGCACCTTGACCCTTGCCTTGACAAGCTTTTATTGTCTTTCTAATAGTATATATCAAAAAAGGTTCTCATTCATTATGCTCAGGCTTGCTTTAGGTAATTACTTTTTACAGATAACAAAGGAAAGGATGTTTCTGATTATTTCCTACAGATTAACAAGGAAAAAATGTTGCAAATGCAAGGGAACAATAACAGTATTTGGTCTGGTTATACGTTAGTCCTTGGGAGAATTAGCACAGACTTCAGGAAGTTACTTTAAAGATATGAAGTAAGCATTTGCTGTTTCAACTCAGGGTGAGGGAGATTTAGCAAAAGCAAGCCTCAAAGCAGCCTAGGTATAATGCAGCCTGATCTCCCACGGGAGAACCAATCCTTGGGTTTGGTGGCCTACCGGCCAACGCGCGCCTATGGGCTTTCCAATAGGACTGGGCTACATTTGCCATTGCCAGGAAGATTGGTTCGCTATAGAGGACAAACCCTTCTTTAATCGTAGGGGAGATCATGGGAGGTTTGAGTTAGGGACTGACTGACATAGTTGAAATAATGCTTGAGAAATATTGATCTGATCAGAGAATGCAATATGGATTAGAGGGTGGAGTACTTGAAGCAATGGAAACCTTAAGTGACCTTCACAGCCTTTCTGACGGACACACCTTCACTCAACCTGCAAGGCCAAGTTCCAGCAGCACCTTCACACTCACTGTGTTTGTTTCCCATTGCTGCCGTAACAGCTTTCCACAAACAGGGCTTCCAACAATACGATCCTATTACCTTACAGTTCTGGAGGACAGAAGTCTGAAATCAGTTTCAGTAGGTTCCAGTCAAGGTGTCAGCAGGGGGCATTCCAGGGACAATGTGTCCGTTGCTTTTATCACCTACTAGAAGCCACCCACATCCCTTGGCCCGAGGTGCCTTCCACGAATCAGCCTCTTGCCTTATCGTCCTGTCTCCTAAAACTCTGGTCCTCCTAACGTCTCTCAGGAAGCCCCTTGTGATTACATTAGCCCCACCCAGATAGTCAGAATAATCTTCTCATTTCAAGATCCTTAATTTAGTTACCTCTGTAAAGTTGCTCTTCACATGTAAATTAACATTCACGGACCTAGGATAGGACACCAACATCTTTGGGGACCATTATTCAACTTACCACACTCACTCATCTCTGGAATCCAAAATACTCTGTGAGAGCATGATTTATGCTTTACTGTCCTTACCCAGGGCTTGCCAGCTCCTCCCACTTCTCTCCTCAAAAGTCTGGACACCTTTGTGCGCCCAAGGCCACTGGTGGGGCCTGACACCTGATACTTGTCCCTTACCAAGTGTGTGCCAATGGAGCAGCTGACGTGTGTGAGGTATAAAGACACAAACTAGAGAGGTCCTGGGGGAATGGAAAGGAAGTGATGGGCATAGAAGAGGTTGTAAAGAAAAACTTGGAAAGGCTTCATAAGGGGAACAAGAGAGAGGGAATAGTTTTTAAAGCTGAGCCTGGATAACAGGGGGCAGCGTGTTACAGATTTGGGAAGGGGAGCTATTTCCCATGAAGACACCTTGAATGTGTGTTGTTGACAATGGGACATATCTGGGATGTGGCCAGAGACACCAAGCTCGAAACAGTAGGAAAATGTACAAAAGTACAAAGTGGACACATTTTGTAATCTCTTTTCTCTTTCAGAAAGGATTTCTACCAGACCCACCAAGGACAAGAAAAAAGGTAATTATCATATGACTTTCAGCCAGTGTCTCATCCATCATCCTGTTGATTTTCCACTTCTGTGGCCACATTTTACCGTTTCTAAACTCACTAATCTCACTAACTCTGATGAAACTTGATTATATAATGTGGTGTTTTTGCAGTTGCTGCTTTCACACATTACAGTGTATGAGACCAGGACTTCTTTAAGCACTAAAACATTAGCGATAGAGGTGAGAGTGATCCTTTAAACTAGATCATGAGACAGAACTGACCTTATGTGATTATTTCAACATCGCTGTCTAACCTGAGAGAATAACTCACGGGGAGGGTGGGGGTTCTAGAACACCCAGAGAGACAGGCAGTCATACGGCCATTTCTCAGGTCATTCTGCCTTGGATCCACTGGGTGGGTGGTCTATGGTCTCTCTGCTCCGGGCTGGAGGTAAAAGTTGGGGTAGTCATTTTTCCAGACTAGAAGGACATCAAGTTATTTTGCAGATCTCCAAGATCAATGCAGCTCTTGGAATTTGGGAGACAGTGGAAAGGTGCTCATCTCCCAGAACAAGAGGTGCAGAACTGGGACCTTGTGCCCATTCTATCCTTAGGGCTGTGCCAGGAGAGCGGTGGAAGACAGTGGAGTCACAGGGACATCTGTATGGCTTCCAGGACTCTGGGCCCTGTGTCACTGGGGCTGCAGGGGATGAGTCTGAGTCTCTCACTGCAGCTCCACCTCCACCTGGGAAGACCAGGGCCAGAATCCCTCTCCATACAGCTTCACAAAAGCCAGCTTGGGTCTGAGAGCCAAAGAACATAACTTGCATTGGGCCAAACTACCACTGACACACAATTTATTGTGGGGAGGGGTTCGTTGTTCTCCAGTTAGATATACAGACCCATAAAAGATGATGCAAAACAAAGGGAGGTCTGGGGCATGAATCCTTTACATAAAAAGTCTGTTCAAATGTTTGGTTAATGAAAACTCATGTTCGATATTGTCATTCAATCTTTCTCTGCTTTCTATAGATGATACCAGAGTCTCACAGCAATGACTTTATTGACCCATATGTAAGTACTGACTCCCACCTGTACCCCCAGAATATTCCAGGTCCTTTCCCTCAGTACATTATTTGTGTTGTTGCCGCCTTTTCCTGAAGTGTGCTCACACTCAGTTGAAACATGTTGCTATGTGTGATGAGCAATGGACAGCAGATTCATCACCCCCATTGGATAGATGGTGCTGGGGTTGGGTGTCTCCAGTGTAAAAGCATCCTTTCTGTTGTTCGGAGGGAACCTTCCTGTCTCCCCACTACTGCGAGAGACAAAACTTTAGACTACTAGGGTCATTAGAGGTGAGCTTTGAAGTGGAAATGGGCAGGGCTGGCCTGCAGATTAGAGGTAAAGAGCAAATATGAGAAGACAGTGGCATTTTAAAGAAGGCGGAAGGGAAGGAAAGAAAAATCCCAAACATCTGCTCTATGGTGCAGGCAGTGATGAGATGCTTTCATGAATGCCAGAAAGAACAGGCCAGCCTAAGCTGGCAAGTTCAAGGTGTGGACCCTTCCATGAGTTCTGCAAAGAAATGTACTCAGGGCAAGTGCATCCTGTATGGAGCCCCTATAGCACCCCCCACCAACTTCTGGTCTAACATGGAAGAATAACTCATGAGGAGGTTGGGCGTCATAGGCCACCCAGAGAGGCAGATGGTGAAATCGCCACCTCTCAGATCATTGTTCCTTGGATCACAGTGGGTGTTTTGTCTGTGGCCACTTTTCCCTGGGCTGCAAGTAAGAGCAGGTAAGAGCAAGTAAGAGCAAGTAAGAGCAATACCCAGTGTTCAGAAACCTTGATCCGCAGCCTAACACAGTGGTCAGCATCTGTGAGTCTCACCTGTTAGGACAAAAAGGAAAAACAGTTACATGGCCCATGCCAGGACAAGCCAGGCCCAGGTGGGGGCATCCCAAAGATGTCCCTAACAAGTCACTCCACAAGTTTGCCTATTGGAAGGAAGAACATGGGCAAGAGACATATTGCAGCTTGGAATTTCCTCATATATGTGACTTTTGTGCCTCTTCTTCTTATATCACTTTTATAAATAAAGAGAATTTACATATTGAGGTATGGTCTAATCTGCCTAAGCTCATTAGACCCAGAGATGATATTCTGACTGTTATGATTTGTAACTGTAGTAGAAGGCCACTTTTCTTTGGTTAATGAGATGGAATTATGGTTAGGGCCTGCACATCTCTGTAGCAGTGGACCTCACAGAAGCACTGAGGATGAGATGTTTTAAAACTGGGACCTGCAGCACTGGAGATGGAGTGGCTGTCTGGGTGGGGAAAGGGCAGAACCTATGTTCACTTCCAGGCCCCTGAGCGAATGATGGGGTGAGCACTTGGTGAGAGGGCAGCTGAAGAGGGAGCAGATTCCAGACAGAGAGACAAGGATGTGCTTGGGGGCAGGGTGGATTTCGGACTCAGTGAAGAAGGTCTACCTGGAGACGATGGAAAGCAGGTGTGGATGTTGAGGGGCTCAGGAGGAGACGGGAGACACAGGTTTTAAAGTCTAAGTCTAAATATGGTAGGCGTGGTCATGGGAGTAGTGACAGGAGTGGGGGGTGTAAGACAGAACCCCAAGGAATGCCCACATTCTAAGTGAGGAAGCTTTGAAGAGAGAGGCAGAGTGTAAGGGGGAGAACTCCAAGAGAGTGGAGTGTCACAGAATGAAGCACAGTGTTTCTAGAAGGAAGAAGGGGAACGGCGGCTCTAGTGTCACCTCCCACTTCCTCGCCACCCATCTGCATCTCAGCCACCCAGCTCCGGGTGGTCTAGTCCCCAAGTCTGTGCATTATTTTGTACCTAGATTGCCACAGAACTCCTCCTTCTAATGCCTGGTGTAGACAGGAGATGTTCATCTAGGTGTGGTAGTGTTTCATTGGGTGAAACATTTCCCCACCACACCGTTCTCCTCAAACTACTCTCTTCCTGCTCAGGTGGTCCCAGAAGAGGAGCCAAATCCTTCTGGACAGGTCTCCACCTCCATCACAGACACATGACCCTCATACACAGAAATTTCATTTCATTATTACTTTTATCCTTACCTGAGGATATGCTTATTGATTTTAGAGAGCGGAGAAGGGAGAAATAGAGAGAGGGATATAAGAGAGAAACATTGACTGTGGCCTCCTGTGTGCACCCCAGCTGGGAACTGAACCCACAACCTAGATATGAGCCCTGGCCAGGGATCAAACCTGTGGCCTTCCGGTTGACAGGATGACACTCCAACCAACTAAGCCACCCAGCTGGGGCCATGTATAGAAATTTTAGTATGCAGAGATTCACATGTTATGGCCACAGAAATTGTCACACACACATTTAAAAAAAAAACAACTGATTTCCTTCAGCCTCCAAAGGGCTCTTTCCCTGATAGAGTCTTTGAATTCTACCATTTTAACATGTACTTTTTCATTCCATAGTACTTAGATGCAAACACTGTCAAATTTTTGACTTCACTAAAGGAAATCAAATCTGGCTGAAAGCCCCACATATTAAGATTGGTGGAGGACCCAGCATCGGTTGATTTTGTGGGCTCCTCCATCCTCCTTACACAGAACACAGCACCAGGTCATACATGGACCCAATGGTTGCCACACTCCCTGGCCATTCAGAACTGGAGCCTCCACACCTTATAGGCCACGCTGAGTCACGGCGCACCTTCCCCAGGCTCCCAGAGCTCAAGAGCTCTGGCTTCCCTGACACTCACCTGGTCATCTGTGCCCATGGTCTTTCCAAAAAAGCAGGGTGCACTGGTATCTCAGAAATTTATTCCGTCATATTAAATTCTCAGTACGTCACTCTTGGATGAGTCTCTTTAGATGATGCAACATAGATAACTAGGTAAGACACTGTATTCCTGAGCCAGGTTTTTCCAGCAGCATCATAAATTTCTCAGGTTACCTTTAATTTGTCCTTTTTTGTTGCTGGCCAAATCTCTGTCTTCATAAGGAAAACTGTTCTGATCTAATACAACCACTTCCTCCTGAACTTTACTGCAGACCAGAATGCTTTCTTCTAAAATTTCTGCTCGGTGTCAACCCTTAATATTTTGTGGAGAGAAATTTACCAGTGTCACCTTGGTACAAGCAAAGTCTGTGTTCTAGTATCCCGACCTCTCGACCTTTCTGAGTCTCACTGACGCCAATGCTGTCTACATTCTCTCTCCCCTTCTAGCCGGAAAACTCCAACGAATGTGAGGTGTGCCGTAGAAAAGGAAAGCTCTTCTGCTGTGATACTTGTCCGAAGTCCTTTCATTACAAATGCCACGTACGTCATATTGATCCTGACAGGTTAGTGAGATCCGATTCCCTCTTGCCCTTCCTTCTTGTGGTGCAGCTCTTCCCAAGCGTGCACACTCAGCCTGCAAAGTTTGTCTCTGGTCATATGTGTCTTAATGCAGAGGAAGCAGGGTCCTTAAGTATCAGAGCTATTTCACCACGCTGGCAGCAGTAGATCCATGGGAAGCAAAAACTCCTCCAGTAGCTAATAACTACTTCTGTAATAGAAAGAGGTGTCACTGCCACCTACCCTGCTCTGTTCCCCAGCCCACGCACCTTGATGGGTTTCTGACACCATATGTTAGCTGCTGGTTGAAAGCATGTGTCACCTGCCCTGGGGACATCACACACTTGACAAAGTGAGAGCTGTGATGAGTCCTCAGAAGGCCATGCCCAGCTGACCCTGGGTGCCAGGGTCCAAGATGAGACATATGAATTCTGAGAGTGAGTCCACTGCTACATTTCCTTAGCTGTAAAACGTCTCCTTGGTCAGAGGTGATGGCACGTGGGCTCACAGGGAGATTGATACAGCATCTGCAACTAGTGGCGTGGGCACAGGATGTCTACCAGAATGTGTGTGGAATGTGTGTGTCTCCATGAGGACAGAGCATCGTCCTCTGTCATGGGAGGAATCTAACGTAACCCACCTGCTTCACGATAGCTCCCAGGGCGTGGTGCCACCCCAATGATCTGGCATAAACCTCCACAGTCAGGCACTCCGCAGAGCCAGAAGATAGATCTGCTTTTGGGGGAACCCACAAATAGTCCCCACCCCTGCACCACAGGAACTTTGTAATAGGTTTCTATTTCTTCCGTTATAGTTGACATGCAACATTATATTAGTTTCAGGTGTACAACATAGTAATTAAACTTTTATATAACTTATCTATTGATGCCCCCGATAAGTCTAGTACCCACCTGACACCATATGAAATCATTACAATGTTATTGACTATATTCCCTATGCTGTTCTTTACACCCCCATGATTATTTCTAAAACTGACAATTTGTATATCTTAATTTGTAATGGGCCTCTTGAGAAAGGACTGGGATGGCCAGGAAAGAGGCTAAATGACATCTCTAAAATGAATCATCATATCCACCTGGTTACTGAGAGCCTCCCAGCACAGAGAGCCTGGTTCTGTTGAGAGGACTCTAGTGGCAAATAGAATACCTGACACTCTCTGGGTCAGTTTCCTTCCCAGGACGTCTCTGCAGCACAGCTTCTAGAGGTAGACATGGCATTGCCAGAGAGGAGGATGCCTGCGGCTTGTGCTCTGTGCTTATGCAGCAAAGTTGAAAGGCCAGAGCTGTGTCCCTGACTTTTCCTATGACCCGGTGGTTGGTGGAGGCCCGAGACTCAGTACTGATTTCCCATGTTCTACTGAGGCAGACAGGGCTCATTACCACACTCACAGTGGCTCAGATGAGAAACCTCAGTTTTGAGACGACGAATGAGAGTCCATCGCCCACCATGGCACCTAACTCAGTAGACTACTTATGGGAGGGGTGTCTTTGGCAATTGAGCCCAGGTGGGACTCTAGTGTGGAGGAGCCTCCAAGACAGAAGTTGGCTACAAGGTAGCAACCAATAGTCCTTCTTGAACAGAGGACTTTAATGGCTGAAGGAACAGTGGCTGCTTCACGGAGAACCTGCCTCTGCTCATTTTATGTCCTGTCTCTCAGGAACCCATGGAGTTGCATCTTCTGCCAGATAAAGGCTGTTCAGGAAAATTGCCCAGAAAATCAACCATGTCATCAGGAATCAGAGGTCCTGGAGAGGCAGATGCTGAGTGAAGAGAAGTTGGTGAGTTGCAATAAGAAGCTGCAGCCTCACTCCTCCCTTCTGTTCAGCTGAGAGAAGAAGCACAGTCTCGCAGGGGCTGGAGGAACGGTGCCCGGAGGCAAGCTGCTGTCCTTCACTGTGCCTTCATCACATGATCTAACACCGAAATTCGCATTCCAAAGGAAATGCCCATTCCGTGTTTCCACAGGGGCACTGTGTCTGAACATGCAAAAGAGTTCATTCTCTCCAAGCTGTTTTTCACTTAAGATCTCCTCTATCTTTTGCAGAAATGTGAATTCCTCCTTTTGAAGGTCTATTCCTGTCCAGAAAGTCCCTTTTTTGCCTCACAACCATACTATGTAAGTAACAGCAACACAGCCCAAAACTGGCATTGGTCAAATTTGTGACGTGAATGCAATGGGTATAAAAAGTTGCCATTATCATTGCCTTGTGGATGGATGTCTTAGTCAGCTCAGGCAGCCCTCAGAGGCTTAGGCCACTATAATAAAGTATCGCAGAGTGAGTGGATTCAACAGCAGAAATTTGTTTCCCGTGGTTCTGGAAGCTGGAAGTCCAAGATCTGGGCACCAGCATGGTCAGATTCTGGCAAGGACCCTCTTCCATGTTGCAGAATGCCAATGTCGTGTTGTGTCCTCAGACAGTGGAAACAGGGAGAGAGCTCTCTGGGGTCCCCTTAAAAAGGGCACTAATCCCACTCATGAGTACTCTACCCTCATGACCTAATTACCTCCCAAAGGTCCCACCTCCTAACACCATCACATTGGAGGTTGGGATTTCAGCACACAAGTTCGGGGAGTGGAACAGGAACACCTAGTTCACAGCAGTGCAGAGTCTGTAGATAGTAGACTTGGAACCACGCTCACAGCCTCCCTCTGTGGGCATTTCCACCCACAGAGTAAACAGGCACTTCGGGGCCTGCAGAAGCACATGTGGTTGGACAAGATCAGGAAAAAGCTGACTTGGAAGTTATACAGCCAAGTGAAGGAGTTTGTGCAGGACATGCGCCTCATCTTTCAGAACCACAGGACATATTACAGGGTAAGTGGCTGTCCCTGCATCCCTTTTTCTTCCTCTTGGATCCGAGACAATGTAGGCTTACACCATGCAGCAAGCCTACACAAGTAAAAATTCTGGAAGGATCCTAATAGCCCTGTGGTCTACAGAGGGGAAAATAATAACAAACCAGAGGTGTGATGGCAAGTCATTGCCTTAGGACCTCAGAGTCTGCTCATTGCCATTCAGCCAATCTCCTCCCGCAGACAGCGGCAGACCACAAACCCAGGGCCTTCCCCAGCAGAGTGCTTTTCAAAAGCAACTAGCATTTTCTCTTCGCCAAAGGAAGACACCATACCAACTTTCTCAAATTTCAAATTCTTGGATTTCTTTACATCCAAATCCCCTAATGTCGTATCAAAAAGTTAACAAGGATTAAATAACAAGGGATGAGAACGAAGGGGGAGAGAAGGCACCGTGAATTTGCCGCAGATGGTTCCATACTAGCATATTGTCACAAGTAGTGTATGCTGTGCTCAGAACTGAAAAAACTTGAATTTTGTCAATTAAGTCGATCAGTCAATTTCTGACAAAGAATTGGGCTGCAGTATAGCACTATTTTTGCTTCTCTGTCTTCTAGATAAAGAGAAACGATGAAGCTATCAGGGAACATAAGCTATTCTTCACTGGATAAAGTCTCACTTAACCTTTGGGGTAGCATAAACCAAAATCCGGGTTATCTGAAACCTTGGGAGTCTAAGCTCATTCGCCATGGCTCTTACTGTTTTTCTCTTTTCTTTTTCAGGAACATAAATTCATCAAGCTGGGACTTCAACTAGAGGCCAAATTCGAGGATAATTTCAAAAACATTTTTGCAATTCAGAAAATCAGCGAGAACAGTTCTCAGCCCGAGCCCGTCATTTTGTAAGGCTGTCCGTTTTTGCTCCCGTCTCCAGGGCCTCCAGCAGGATGCGGCCAAGTGCCCAGGGTCCCAGGCCATCTGCTGCCATGCAAACATCATGTCACACTTCTTATTTCACACTTTGTTGTTGCCATTCCTGCTCATTTATTTTTCTAAATAAAATTTAAAATTGCCTTGTCCAGTTCTCTTATTGGATAATTGGGAGTGAAATGTACAATAGGAAATATTGAGTCTTTCTATAAATGATCATATCATGTGCTCCCATTTACTTGATTTATATGTTATGTTCTTAAGTAACATTTTCTCTTCTTTCCTCCTCCCCACATAAAACATCCACTTCTTTCTTTTTTTTCTTTGCTTTTTTTCCTTATTTATTGCAATGTGTGTGACCCACTAACACAGGATTGAAAAAAGCAGGAGGTTTGCCAAGTTATCCAGTAATGCCAAGCTGGCTGAAATAAGTTTCCTATGTTAGAGCCAAAACCAGTTAATGTCCTACAAGCCAAAAAAATCATGATCTTGGGAGTCATCTTTCTACCAACAAATAATTTGCATCTCTAATAAACAAAAATCTATAAATTAACATGTAACCTCACCTAGTCAGGCCCTAATTAAGAGTAAATTACAAATCAGGATGCGTGGTCATCCTTTTGCCTTATTGCCTATTGTCTTAATAACCTAATTGACCTTAATCTGCCACTCTCAGAGAATTTCACAATTTATCTGATTAACAATTCACAATTTATAAAGGTTCAAACATTGAATAGCCAACAGTGCACTTCTGACCCTATCTGCCTGGAATTATCACAGACCCCACAGGTCAAGGGTTCAGTCCCCCACTTCAGACCCCAGCCACAGATGGGGTCCCCAAGCTTCCCACATTTGTCCCCAGCACACTACACATTTGGGGTTCCCAGAGCACCTTCCCTTAGGTTCAATAATTTGCTAGAAAGACTCACGGAATTTAGGAATGTGCTCTACTTACGATTACTGTTTTATTATAAAGAGTACAACTCAGTCTGCAGTTGGTGGGACTGCAGACTGGTACAACTCAGGGGCAGCCAAAGAAAAGAGGTACGGAGGACAAGGTTTGGAGGGGCCGCAGCCCAGACCTTCCGTGCCTTCTCCAGCATGTCAATATATTCACCAACTCCAAGGCTCCTGAGCCCAGTTATTTAGGGACTTTTACCAAGGCTGCAATACATAAGCATAGTTGGTTAAATCATTGGCAATCAGTGATCATGTGGGAGGCCGCTCTACATGGCGTGGGCCCAGGTCCCACTGGGAGATGCACAAGACCCACGCCCATGGATAGGTTTTCCCATGGGGAATCAGGACTACAATGTACTTAGCCCGCTATGAGTCTTGCTTTTTGCTAAAACTCCCTCACCCTGATTTGAGGACATTTACTGCAAAGCAACTTCCTAAAAACCATGCTAAACCTTCCAAGGATGAGTGTAACTGCTCCAATTACTTTTGCCTTTTCATTTGTAAATATCCCTCTTCTGTGATGTGATTACCAGCATCCTCTCCTTTGTTTTCTGTATAAGGTAACCACCTAAAGCGAGCCTGTGCATAGTTAATGAGGACCTTCTTGTAATGTGCCCAGTAAGACAATAAAAGCTCATTGGAACAACGGCCAAGGATTTTGCTCCCCTTGAGAGAAAAGCCATGATGTCCATTTTCATCCACCAGATTCAGTAATCCGTGTGAATGCCTCATTTTCTTCCATAATGACATGGACCCCAGGAGCCGGGGTCTGTATCAGATCAAACTTAATCTTTTACCTCTCTTTTCTCCCCAGATGTCAAGGGGTGGAGCTGAAAGATCAAATCCTCTAATCACATGATTGGTTTTTAAAAGTCACTATTAATCACTAGCTATCAGAGAGATGCAAATTAAAACCACAAGGAGATACCACTTCACACCGGTCAGAATGGCCATCATAAACAAAGCAACAAACAAGTGTTGGAGAGGTTGTGGAGAAAAGGGGACCCTAGTGCACTGCTGGTGGGATTACAGACTGGTGCAACCACTGTGGAAATCAGTATGTAACTTCCTCAGAAAACTAAAAATGGATCTGCCTTTTGACCCAGCAATTCCACTGCTGGGACTATATCCTAAGAACCCTGAAACACCAATCCAAAAGAACCTTTGCACCCCAATGTTTACAGCAGCACAATTTACAATAGCCAAGTGTTCAAAGCAACCTAAGTGCCCATCAGTAAATGAGTGGATCAAAAAACTGTGGTACATTTACACAATGGAATTCTATGCAGCAGAAAGAAAGAAGGACCTCCTACCCTTTGCAACATCATGGATGCAACTGGAAAGCATTATGCTAAGCGAAATAAGCCAGGCAGTGAAAGACAAATACCATATGATCTCACCTTTAACAGGAACCTAATCAACAAAACAACCAAACAAGCAAAATATAACCAAAGACACTGAAATAGAGGACAGGCTGACAGAGACCAGAGGGGAGAGGGGAGGGAATCTCAGGGGAGAATGGGAAGGGTTTATAGGAACAAATATAAAGGACACATGCACAAAAACTAGGGGTGGGGTGGAAATGGTAGAGAGGTGGGGAGGGATGGGTGGGTGGGCTGGAATGGGAGTAAAGGACAGAAAAATGTACTTGAACAATGATTAAAATAAAATTTAAAAAATAAAAATAATAATAAAGTAAATAAAAGTCACTATTATCCCTCGGGACATTCTAAGGGTTTGGGGAGCTCTGTGCCAGGGACTAAAGGCAAAAGCCAAATACATATTTGTGTTATACCACTATAGGCATGCTATCTTGTTTCTACTCTGATGTCAGTACCTAAACACACATGCTCCATGTACAGGGCCTTGCCTCCCACATTTCCCAAGAGTGGGTTCCCAGCGTTATGTGGACCCTTGGCTGGGGGGTGCACTCAAAGGAAAATACATCAAGAGACAGGAACTCTAAATTTGTGTTACTGTTGAGTTTGGGTTCTTGTCTCCTGATGTAAAAGAATTTAGACCAGTGGCACTGATAAAAGTAAAGGCAGGTTTATTGAGGCTCGGCAGGGGGTGAGAGCACTGAGGTAGGGCCTCAGGTTCTGCATCCCAAATGCAGGGCTTAGGGGTTTTTTATTGCTTGGGAACACGAAGCCACTGGGGTTTGCAGTCAGTGTGTAGTTTAGCAGGCTTTTTGCTTTTTTGGAACAATGATGTCCAGGTATACATCAGTGAAGCAAAGCATTCTGGGATTGGGCAAGACTTATTATGGGATGCTGGAAGGGACTTTCCTGACCAGGTAGTGAGTGAATTTATCTCTGTGATTTGTGGTTTGGATCTGAAAAGCAAACTTAACAGATATCAAGGCCGTTCCCTGGACCGTGGTTTTGTGACTGCCATAATTCTGGTAGTGCTTGACTCAATGGAGCAATTTTGGGGAACATTTTATTCTACCTGTTTCATCCAGACACGTCCCAGGCTGGCTGTCCTCACCCTCTTCGCCTGGCTCATATCTTCATGCTGAGGTCTGGACTTCTTGAGGTGCTTCCTCCACACTAGACCCGTTGCTGCTCCCTGCACAAAGGAACAAAACCCAAAAGCCGGCAGGAAAACCCCCAATGAAGGGATGTCAGGAAAGGCCCAGCAGCTTATAGAACTTCTAAGCAGGAAAGTCCCTGCTACAGATGGTCCAGTCTCCCCATGGAATCCTGCAGCCAGCAGGTAGCTGGAGCTTCTTCAGCCAGTCACAGGACACTGGGGTAAGGACAGATGACCACAGTGGCCAGCTTTGCGTGCTTTCCTCTCCATTTCCTCACAGCTCCCTCTCTTCTTCCCCTCCTAGCTGTCTCTCTCCCTATTCCTCTGCCTCTGCTCCTCCTTCCTGTGGCACCTCCCTCTCTGCTCTCCTGATCTCTGCATTTCCTCCCTCCAGCACTTCATGACATGTCTTCTGTCTCCTTGTCCCCTGTTGTTATTGGCCCCTCTTAAGTATTCCTCCCCTTCCAAGTCTCACAGTATTTGTCCTCTTCCCCTCCACTTTCCCCTGTGAGCTAGAAGCTTCCTGCACAGAGCACCAGGGTCTCCCTCTCCAGAGCACACCCTGTGCTCCCTGGGCCACCTCCAGGCACCTCTGCTGTGACTCACTGAGTGTCATCGCATGACAGACTCCCTAAGCCAGCCTTACTGATTATGTCAGGTGCTCACCGATTATCTCAGTGGCCTTGCTCACTGGTCTTCCTTGTTCATTTTGGGGTGACAAGATACCAGACCCACAGCACACGGTGTTACTAGATTTTCGTACATGGAGCATTCTGCCCCTAAAATAAATAAGGATTCGTGAAGAATCTTCATCCACCCCCTCAAACAGCCTCGTGGCTCCCTTTCCTCCCTCTCTGCCCGCGTCACCTGTGAGGCTCGCTCTTGTGCTGAATCTCTGCATCTGTGTCTTTCCTTCCTTATTTCTCCAGTGCTTTTCTCTTTACCTTGAATCCTACCTTTTGGTTTTTCTCTTCCCCTTTCCTGGCTATTCTCACTTGCTAGCTGATAATAATCTTAACTGAATTTTGTGTCTATTCCCAATTTATGTTCTTTTCCACAAAACTGGCTTATTACATGTATACATAAGTGAGATTTTTAGAACCACTTTGTAAAATTTTCCAAATAAATACATCAGTAATGTGATGTTTGCCAAAACGTGTGCTCAGCCTCTGGAGCGCAGAATTCTGAGCACTTCTGTTTCCTGACAAATATCTGTTTAAAAATTGTATCTAGTTATCTTTAGAAAGAGGAGAAGGGAGGGGGGAAGAAAGGGGTAAAAACATAGATCAGTTGCCTCTCATATGCACCCCAACCTGGGACCAAACCTCCAACCCAAGCCTGTGCCCTGGCCGAGAATTGAACCAGCAACCTTTCCCCTTGCAGGACAACGCCCAGCCCACTGAGCCACACCAGTCACGGCATTTCCTGATAAACATTCATGGAGCTCTTACTAGGGGCCAGACTCCATGTTCAGGCCAGAAGACACAGCAAGAACAGGGCAGAACGGTCCCTGCCTCGAAATCACAGTCTACCAGGGACAGCCCAAACAAACCATGTTATGATGACAAAGTGTGAGCACCATTCCCCAGCCAGTCCAACAACATGCTCTGCAGACATACAGACAGAGGGCCCTGTCCCAGCCAAGAAACAGAAAATAGCTTTCTGGGGGCAGTGTCATATAACCAGGAGGAAGCCAGATTAGGGAGAGGGTGAGGAGAAGGAAAATAGACCCAAATAGAAGTCAGAGAGCGGGCAAAGGCAAGTCAAGCAAGTAAAAGCAGTCGGCATGACCGAGACTCAGAATGTGAGAACAGAGGCTAGAGAAATAGGAGGCATTACAAGCCACAGGAAGAGGATCGACTTAATCCCAAGTGTTGTGAACATTGCAGGGGTTTAGATAGGAGAATGGCATAAATATACCCACACTTCCATAACCTCCGTTGGCTGAAGTTCAAGGGAAAGTTGTCAGAGAACTGATTAGCATCATAGCATTTGCGATGAGAAATGGTCAGGTTGAAAATACTGCCAAGGTCAAGTCTCAGGGCTGTGAGGGTATGAGGGAGAGGAGGACATGGGAGGAGTACACCCCGCGTTTCCTGCTTGAGCAGACTGGTGCTGACAGCAGCATCACTGAGGAGGGAAGTAGGTGAAGAAGAAGGCAGCGAACAAACGTGGTTTCATGGTTCTGGTTTCAGGGAAGAAGATAATGAGTGAGATCAGTTTGGGAAGCGCTAAATCCGAGGTTCCTGAAAGATATCCCCAGGAGATGTTCTCTGGGCTCTTAAATGAACAAGCCAAGAAGAGAGACCTGGTCTGGCCATGTGTATTTGGGGTCCGTTGGCCATAAATGTTGACAGGAGCCATAGATGGGTGAGACAGTCTGGAAAGAGGTGTATTTAATCTGAACAGGTTACAAATGTCACTTTGAAAAATGGGGACACTTTACCCTGAAAACTCTCTGTTAAAGTGGACAATTTCCTGTACCAGAAACTTCTATCCAGGGACCCTCCCTCAAATTCTAAATATTTCAATTTTCTCCTCTCTCCCTGTCCCTCCGACCTCTACCATTTTCACATTCCCCCTCGCTCCGTCTTCTCGGTTCCTCTGTGTCTCTCCTCTGCTTTCTCTTTCCTCGGCATTTCTTCCCCCCAACCCCGTTTCTCTCTGCCTATAATTTTTTCACTGTCCCTTGTTAGAACTGTCAGTTGATCTCTGCTCTGCTGTCCCTCTCACTTCTCCCCTCTGTCTTTGCTTCTCTAAGGTTTATCTTAACCTCTGCCTCTACTCTTCCCATCATTGTGCTCCTATGTACTGTCCTTGTCCCTCCATCACTATAAGTCTCTTCTTTTGCTTTTGGCCGTAACACCGGGACCCCTTCAGGCTGCCCTCCTCCCTCTAAAGTTCTCCCACAATCGTCTCTCTGACTTGCCAGCCTGACAGCCACACGTATTACTTGCATGTTCCTATGACAACTTCTGATGAATAAGGTACAAAATTATCTCACTGCCAACCCTCCACCAGCCTCGAAAAGTTTGGGTCTCATGTCTCTCTAGGTAAAAGTAGACCCCCTCCAATTACTCGTGACTCAGTGGCCCACTCTAACTTCCTTTTCTACACTCGTTCTCCTCACATTTTCTACCCAGAGAACCTTCCTCCACCAAGGAGTTCAGCTTTCTTTTCTCTCTTGCCTCCAGGGCAGGGCTAGGGCGAGGCAGCCAAAAGACCTAAGTTGCCATGTTCAAGGAGGCACCTACTCTTAGGTTTGTGCAGGTGAAGGTCTCTTTAAATTTTGTACCTTAGGAAGACTGAGTTCCAACACAAAGGCAGTGGAGGATGTAATTGGAAACATTGGTTACAAACCCAAGGCTTTGTCTGACATACCATATTTGGGGATGATACTCATTTAATCAGAAATGACCTGATACTTCTAAGGAACTAAGGTTGACTGTCTGGAGCCAATGGGAAACAGGTACCAGCCCTGTTGGGAGAACTAGCCTGGTACCTGGCTTACAAATTTGCCAGCCTTACAGTTTTCTTTAATCCAACTATAACCCTCCACTCTATTGCTTCAAATTTACCTTCCACTCCCCTGACTCAGCATCACCAAAAACTCAGACTTGGCTGCCCAGATCCTTATCAGGTTTGAGGTTGCTTTACAGGTGGCCTTTCCCTCAGAGTCCGAAGAAGCCCTGTGAGCTGAAGCCTGGTGACTCAGCATTGACCTTGAAGGAATTGGCACTGCAGCAGATCATGCACAGGGTTGGAATTCTCCCTGGGAAAGCTGCTGCTGGACCACTAAGGAGGTACAACAAGATGGGTTACGCATGCCCTTGGATGAGAGGTAGCTAAGACTATGCACGGCATCACCAAGAACATAGATGTCTTCGCTTCAAGGAACTCAAGGAGGTTCTACAAGTATAAATTACTCTGAGGTTTGAAGACCTGATGCCACAACAAACAAACATAAAACAAGGAACTCATGAAGTGGGGCAACACAGTTTTCTACTGCTGACCTCTGGTATCCACCAGACTAGTCAGTTAATTTCAAGGTTCCACTCCTGGCTCTTTATTTTAATACAACTTTTGTACTATTATTTCCCTATTTGAGGCATCCTTCTTTTAAGATGTCTCATCTCCAGGGCCCTAAAACAACTGACCTTTGCCACCACCTCTCAACAGGTGGATCAAAAGTTTTGTAGGAACGACACCGGCAAGGACCCTGGAGAGACCGTTTCTTGGGCCCTGCATCATCCTGCTGGGGGGTTTCTGCTCACCTCTGAGTTGTTTGGTGACAAACCATATCCGTCTTCAACAACAGGGGGGACTGACGAGATTGAGCTTGATGGGAGCCCTGGGCAACCTCAGAGTGATGGTTAAGTCTCCCCACCCTCTGTGCTCAGAAATGACAAACTAGCTAACCACAGAGGAACACACTCTCCACAGAGTTTCTGCAAGAAGTGTCTTCTCCATCCTTCCTCATGACGCCCATAAGACTCCAAGATGACTCCCTTATTTACCTGCCTCTCTTCCTTTTCTTTGAGATGTTCCTCATTAATGAATGCTCTCCTTATTGCGATAGCCTGAATAAAACTATCTCCTTAATTTAAAAAAAAAGTTTGTACCCTAAGCCTCTCACATGCCTCAGACTGCTTTGCCTCCTTCACACCTTAGAAAGTAGCCAGTCACTGGACCTCTGTGTGTGCATGCGTGTGTGTGGCCCCTCCTCCCTCTACATGACCTAACCAGGTAGCTGGTTATTTAAAATGTAGGATTCAATCACAGTTACCTTGTCCACCATTCAGTAGCAGGCTAGGCAACTCTCCTAACTTTTTCTCCTTTTTTATTCCAAGAGCTTTGGATTTACTGGGCACTACAGAGACATTAAAAGGAAGAAGAGACCAGAGCCAGTGGCCAGGAGAAACATAAATGTGTGACCATGCTGAGCCCCAACATTGAAACTAAAGTCAACTCCTCCTGGTGAAGAAATACTCCTGCTCCAAGAACCCCGCCTCAAACGCTCTGCCTCTTTCCACCCTGTGAGACCTTCTTCTACTTCTCTCCCCTTCTCGATTTTCTACCGGGATCCAATCTCTGGGCATTGCTGCTTCTCACCCAAGAAATACCTTGGGAGATATTTCTGCGTCCTGGACTCCATAGGCCTCGGGTCCCTGGCTTCTCCTGTCCCATGTTTCTGTCTCTCTGCCTTCTAGGATGCTCGCCAGCTCAGTCTTTAACGTCCACTTTCCTTCCCCGCTCTCTTCCCCTGCACCCCTCGGGCCTGTATGCCAGGCTCCACTCCTGTTCTATCCCCGCTCAACCCACAGAAACTAAAAGATACACTTTTCAGTTTTATCAGTCTTCTGGGAAGAGGGGAATGGGAAGTGATGGCTTCGAGGGTGTGGGATTTCCTTTTGAGGGGCTCAGACTATTTTGAAACTAGATACAGGTTACGGTTGCACAGCGATGTACATTTTTTAAAGGCTAATTTTTTGTTATGTAAATGTTGCATTTAAAAAAGAAAAAGGGACACAGGGTCTGGGTGCAGAATGTCTGGGTTCATCCTGCTTATCTGACCTCAGGCCAACTACACACATGGTCTCGCCAGGGGTCAGTTTTCTTTTCTGCATAATGGGCACATCAGTGACACTAACCTCTAAACGCAGCTGTGAACACCCAGCCCACAACTGCCAGATGTTCGGTCAAGTGAGCTCTTCGTGATATTGTCTGCATTGTCTTTTTGACCTTTTTCTGCTCTTGCGTTTCCCCTCCTTCCTCTCTCTCTTGAAGCACCCACACACCTTCCCCCACATCTCTACCACTTCCTCTCTTTTTCCTACATGACTGCCTTTCTTCTCGGATATTTCTGCTTTGAATAACATGCCCCACATTTAAATCAGTTCTTTCTTCCATCATCAAGTGTCTCCTCATTGATGCTAAACTTGGGCCCAGAGTTCTTAGCCCATCGCAGACTCTCA
This sequence comes from Tonatia bakeri, assembly GCA_004024845.1. Taxonomy (NCBI): domain Eukaryota; kingdom Metazoa; phylum Chordata; class Mammalia; order Chiroptera; family Phyllostomidae; genus Tonatia; species Tonatia bakeri. The sequence continues at coordinate 93,163 of PVIA01001538.1, forward strand.
CTGAGGGTCTCCCATGGAAGCTCATGATTTACGCTCAGATTCTTACTCCACTGAGTCTCTCTGCCACCTCTTGCTAGCACCCTTGAATTCCATACAGAGTCAGGTCACTTTGGAATCGATTCAAAGCGACACTCATCTATCTACCCACCCCATGTTCCCCTGGTGTTCCTTCCCCAGCACCACGGTCTCCTCTGGGTTCCTTTGCCTACTTGTCCTCTTAGTAAGCAGAAAACCAAGTATGTGTCTTGTCATAATTACCTCGTTCACAGCGTGGCTGAGTGCTGGGCATTTTGTACGTCTCTTCTCTGTCACTTTCCCAGGACATAGATTTGTCTTGGATCACCGAAAAGAGGAAAATGTATTAGAGGCTGCAGGTAAGTGATCAGGGACACCACCTCATAATGACACATGTAGGCCCCCCGTGAATCCCTGTCCCTCAGTGGGGAACTTCTGGCCCTGGGGTCACCGAATCTCATTGGCTCCTGACTTAGTGTGGCTTGTCCCTTTCCCTGGGACAGTGAAGAGAAGACAAAACAAAACAAAACAACAACCACTGAAATTCCACAGGTGATGAGCTTCTGGGGTTTTAACGATGGTGGAGTAAGCAGAAAAGTTTCAGAAGTAATTAATCACCCAACAAAATGATCAGAGAGGAATGAAAGCTGTCTCAACATAAATTCTATAATTAGAATGAGTATACAAACTGTACAAACCTTAGGCAAGAATGGAGGGGTTTTCTTCGTAAAGGGGCTAGATATTCCCAGAAGAAAAAAGGGCATAATTAAACACAAATTAGGCCCTAGCACAGTAGTCATTTGGCAGATCATTTTAATGGTGAAATCAGAGAGCACGTCAGTGTTCACACTGCCTAGAGCAGGCCTCGGAACATGGTAAACCTTCCATATATGCTTGGGAAAGGAGTGACTGAGGGAACCAGTGTATTAAAAGTAGACTTGGACCCCACAAGGGAGGGCAGAAAATTGACTACCATTTTCAAAGCTTCTCTGAACCTGGATCAAATCAGGATACTCCTTCAGATGAGCCCCACTGAACAGGGAGTGTAGCAGTGACCTATCAAAGGTCTTCTCAAGGCAGCACAGAATGTGACACACCACTCTTCCTCTAGGAGCCAAGTTTCCACGGGCTTCCTGATATTCCTCTTAAAAAGTGCAATGGGAAAAAATATATAGAGTGATAGTTTTAGAAGTTAAACAGACATCGAGGAAGTAATTGTACAGAAAACCTATTCCACTTTCTCAGTGTAGATGACCATTTTCATGTACCATTTTAGAACTTCTAAAATATTTGATCAACAGCCTCAAATCACAATGAGCCCTTCCTCTTGACTTTTGCACTCTCATCCTGAATGGATCCTAGAGTAATCCTGCGGACCGCACAGCGACCCCAGGTGTGAACAGTCCCCATAAGGCTTCAGGAAGCAGTGAGATGGTCCTGCCCTCGCTGCAAAGAACGCAAAGCACGGCCACACGCTGAAGAGATGGCTTCCTCCTCTGTGCCCACAGGAGGACCCACTAATCCAATCTACCTGGATCCCCAGGCTCCAGAACCACCTAATAAAATTTAAACACTCTGGCAGAGACGGCAACCAGGCCAAAATCTGATTTATAATGGCACAATCTTCCCTGGGCATTTCATTTGAGATGTGTGGGTGTTATAACAGAACACTGTCCCAATTCTTTTAATTATTTTAATGTTATGTAATTTGGTTACACTGTGTAAATTGCTGTGCATTTGCAAAGGATATCAGTTTCAGTCCAGCCCTATCACGGTTACCCTCCAGCCCCGCCACATGCACTCCAGGATGCCCCACAGACGAGAAGGGCTTCAGTTAGGGTACAAGTGTCCTTAGTGATGTCTCCGTGCCCTGTCACTCCCAACCTTACAGGATGTTTACCTAATTTAAAAGAGGCTTCCCATGAAAAGCATAAAACGCTCAATTTTTAATCCGGGATGTTAAACATAAATTAACATGAGGCTAGGTTACATGGAGAGATGTAATACACTGTTCTTACCTTATAGGTTTTTTCGGTGATTTTTGTTGATGCAATTGAATGCATAAACAAAATGTGTATACATGCAATGGAACATTATTCACCCATGAAAGGAATAAAATTTTAATATATGCCGTTACATGGATGAATCTAGAAAACATTTTGCTAAATGAAATAAGCAAGACACAGGACAAATGTGTGATTCCACTTATATGAGATCCTTAGAATAGGCAAATTCATAGAGATGGAAGGTACAATATAGATTACCAAGGTCTTGTGGGGGGGCGGGTAGCGAGGGGGAGGGGGAAGCTGCGAGGGGGGTCGTGAATTGGAGTGAACTGGGAGCTATTGTTAAATAGATACAAAGTTTATATTGGAAATGACAAAAAAGTTTAATAGTGATGAGGTTTACACAGCCTCACGACTATATTTAAAACCACTGAATAGTTCACTTACAAAGGACTAAAATGATAAATACTGTTATATATATTCTACCACAATTTTTAGAATGATAATTGAAGGGGCTCTTTATTTGAATTTGTAGATTTTTGTTCATTATTCCAACTAAGCTGTCCCATAATGTTTTCTAGAGGAAGAGGTGAGCATAATTGGGAACAGAAGGGTAAATGGTGGGGGCGGGGTGGGGGGACGAATTCTCAGCTTGGTGGAGAGTGGAGCTTGTGGAAAACTGGGGTCATGACAAACATCAGAAGCTTCTCAGGGCCCCATCTGAGCTTCTTCCTCTGCCGAGCGCAAAGACACGGTGGCCGAAAGCCCTGGCTGCCCGCTCTGAAGCCAGGCTTCCCGGGTTCCGCTTCTCCGCTGCCTCGATCCGGCCGCACCCGGCGTGGACGGGGCTTGGCTGTTACACTGAATGGTGTCCACAGAAAACAAAAGTGAAGAGATTGAGAAAGAAGAGAAACTCGCGTCCCTGGCTCCCCGCTTTTTCTCTACGGGAAGGAATCGCGACGCGGCCCAGCCCCCTCCCAGGACCCTGGCTGAGCCACTGGAACAGCGGGACACAGAGGTCAGGCCCGAGGGCGGCTGACCCGGTAAACAGGGGACAGGAAGCCGGGAGGCCCCTCCTTCTTGCACAAGCGCCCTTACTGGAAGTCAGCGGCTGGCCCCGCGTCAGATGGCCGGGCGCCCAGCCACTTTCCAGCCTCGTGGGCCGGCCTAAGCCAGGACTCTCTCTAAAAGGCATATGCGTTACGAAAGTATGAACATGCTTTTGACCCAGTGGGTAAATAGCCTCTGTCCCCAGCCTCTTCGGGGGCCGACCACCCCCATCGCCTGCCTCTTTCTCACCCTCCACCACGGAGACCACACCATCAGCGACCTGATGGCAGGTGGTCCTCCAAGGAACCGGCTCCAACAACCTTCCGTAGGGGGCCGTTCTCATCAGGAGCACACAGAGCAGACGGAAAGAAAAGCCTCGACTACCCCGTGATTTTGTATTCTAATTTTAGCAGGTGAAACTTCATTTTAAATTTGCATTTTAACTTCTCTAGGTAACGCCGTCCTCTTTCCGGGTTCTACGATGGTCTACACTGCCCTCCAGTGGCCGAATGCTGCTATTGCACAATCCCCTGTCGAAGTGTTTTGCATCTTTTCCCCTCTTGAGTTCATCCTGTTGTCCGTCTTGGGGGGCGGGGAAATAGAACGCTTTTCTCAACCCTCTAACCAAATAGTTCCAAATCAAGACTGAAGTACAATTTTTCCTTCTAAATAAGGGTCAAGTAACATAAACGATTGGTGCATGAGATGGTTTTCCCGTTAGGCAGTTCGTATGCCCAAGAATGAAGTTACGACCTAGACGGAGGAGTTTCAGTTCAAATAGGGAGGGAGGCCCTGTGTCCTTGACTCTTTCTACCCCTTTTCTGAGCTGTCCGTCTTCCTGAGTGCCTGAGACCTTCATTGGGCCTACTCCCCCCCCCCCCCCCCGACACAGCATCCTGCCCTCTGGATGTCCCCACAGGCTGGCGTGCTCTGCGGAGGTGAGCTCCCCTCAGAGTACTCCTGCAGCCAGGCAGCGGGTATCCAAGGTTGCAGAGCAGTGAGCTGGCACCTGGACACCCGCCCAGACAGCCTCCCCAGAGCACAGGGCCTGCTGGCTTCCACTGGCTTGCTCTGCAGATTCTCCACTCTGCGAGCGCTTCCAGAAAGGTGGCTTGAACAGAGAAGGACGAGCTGGGTGTTAAGGGGAGCATGACCACAGCAGACAGCAGCCTTCCAAGGGGAGACCTGAGGTGGGCGTTGTAAGTGGCCACCGCTGTGGGGAGGGCACCACCCCGCAGGCTTATTTTCTAGCCTGAGTTACTGCCCAGCGGCTGACCATTGCCCTGGAGGAGACGCGTGCTGGAGTGGCTCCCCACCAGAGGGGACGGAAAGAGGGCCCTCCCTACCCGTGGGAGCTCTCTCTGCGAACTGTGCAGCTGGCAGACAGAATCCAAACTTTGTGTGGTCGCGAGGGTACCGTACAGAGAACGAGGTGGCTGTTGTCGGGCTGACAACCAGAACCAAGACGGCGTAACGGCTGTGGCCCCAGGAAATAACGTCTGCATAGAGCCCTCCCCAGGGGCGAGCAGGCATCAGGAGCAGACGCAACAGTACCAGCTTCCCCTGCCTCGTGAGGAGAAAGCAGCCCCGTCAACAAAAGAATTTCATGGTGCAATTCCTCAAGTCTGAAATCCCAAGGAATCAAGGAATCCTTAATACGTTCCTGCCCTGCACGAACACTGAGAACTCTTTATGAATCGTGTGTGCTTTCCTGGGCAAGCACTGTGACTGTCAAACGAGTTCGACCAGCACCCTTTCCAAATGGCTTTTTGAAGAGCGTCGACTGTGGAGCACAATGTCCCACCTCCCCACCCCATGTTCAGTGTCACTAGGTCGTGCCTTCCTCACCTGTGTGTCACCAGGCCCTTGCTGCCCAGCCGACCCCACAGCAGTCCGTGGAGAGGTGAACATTTATGTTACAGTGTTCAAAAAAGGAATAAATAGGGAGAAATCACTTTCAAATTTATAAATAACAGGTGTTTTCACAGAGTATACAGGAGCAAAACAGTCTTCATCTCCCTGCCCTTTTGGAGCCCCTGCGGGTACAGACTGAGACTTTCCTGCCACGGAGTAATGGAGCCCCCAGTGGAAGGAAGCTGCTACTACACCGGGCCGAACCAGCAGGACAATAACCGGGTAGGACACACAGAGAACCCGCTGACCCGAACAGAACCAAAGAGAAGTCCAGGTGGGACCAGAGCCCTGCTCAGGGCAGTCTCCACTCAAGGAGAGGAATCAGAAGTTCATCTTCAGCCTCCCCGTGTCCGTTAACTCTTTTGTTGTCGTTCTGAAATCTTGAGTTAGGGAAGGCTCAGGGTAATTGCTAAGACAGCCAGGTTGACCAGAGACACATACATATAGTCAAAACTGGAGAATTGTTTCAATCTGATCCGCAGGGATGTTTCTGCGATTGTCTTCCTCTGCCCGTGTGCAACTTTTTCTTCCTGTGAGAAAATGCCTTTGTTACAGTGAAGGAAAAAATAACTTCACTGAAGTCGTTTTTGCCTTCTGAGATGTGTAAGGTTGTTGGGGAGGGGCGAGGAGGCGGGGACCAGAATAGCAGCCCTGCCAGCAAATTTAACCCTGCCCGTTATAAAAAGAAAGTATGCAGTGTTTCTCCTGGTGCGCCGCAATGCTCCAAGATGCTAGACAGGGAATGGAGAGATATCCTTTGGGGTAAGGGAATAATACATTAATGAGTGTTTGGCTATGGAACATGGTCTCCAAGCTTAGTCTGATGGGCCTGAAAAGAGTTGAATTGGAGGAAAACACTGAGTTTCTAAAGAAGCAGCTGATGGGGAAGAAAAGGAGTATAGCACTAACGCTGTCAGCGGGAGCCCTGTGCAGGAGGGCAGATGGGCAGCTGCTCCCAGGGTCAGGCCCTGAGAGCTCCCTCCACTGCCTCTAACCCAGCTTTTTTTTATTGCTTGTGGGTGGCAGTCCCCAGAAGTTGGCAGGGCCACCACTCGTCAGGGCTCCTGTGACTTGGTCCGTGCACTGGGTGCCTTGACCACTGGGATGGTGGAAGGCACACCCCACGCGGGAAACACATCCTCCACCAGTTTCTGTGTCTCCGTGAGGCACCCACCTCGTGGCAGAGGAAGGCTCCCACCCATCCAGAAAGCAGGCCTGCAGCAACGAGAACGTGCTGATAGCCCATATTAAGTGGTGGCTGAACGGATTCCAGCTTAAATGCACTGTGGCAGATGAAGGGGTGCAAAAAAGGGGAGGATTGCCAGGGAGCCAGGAAGAAGCAAATGGCTATCTTGGGTTTCCCTCTGCCCCAGCTATTCATTTAATTTACAGCCACTGTTTACCCACACAGGACAGGGTGGGGCAGAAGTCGGGAGCACCCGAAACTCCCAGCTTATTCTTGTATCGTCATTTACTGGTTATTGTATCATTTCCCGTACAAACAACTGCAAGCCCACTTTTGCCCCACCCTGTGCATCCTACAAGTTTGTCAGCTCTGGACAGCCTCTGTGACTTGACGATTCCTCCCATGCAATTTAACACATCTAATAAGCCTAGTTCATTTTCAATTTCTCTTTTGTAAGGAGAGAAAACAAAATATTTTGAGGTGTTCCAGAGTTATTTCCAGGTCAAGAAAAGACTATTCATAATTTCAATATTGTGGAAGTTTGTCAAAATATCTCAAAAGGTTTGAACATTTGATTAAATAGGATCAGGTCACTATAAAATACTTCATTATTGATTTTACCAGAGTCACAATAAAAGATTTCAAAGGCAAACACATAATTGTTAGCAAAGCTTAGTTCTTTCTGTTAAGGAGATTCAGTTCAGTTTCTTAAGTAATCAAGGACCTGATTAAGACAATATAAAACACACACAAGAAGTATTTTGCCAAAACACCAAATCATAGCTTTCTCAGCAGATAACTAGAAAACAAAAACCTTTTAGCAGATAAAAGAAAATCAAGTTTTAGCTTCACGCAAGCATGCCATTGATACTAGAGATTAATCCTTCAAAGTAACAATTCGTTTGCGGTCAGCTCGATCGCCCGAGGTAAGAATGTTCTCTCCCCCCTCTGTGTGCCCTTAGTCTGCCCTTTGGAACCGGAAGTTCTGGCTTAAACAAAATTGCTCTCATCCTCCTTAGCAAAAATGCATCTTCATTCTTCTCACCTTGTCATAGCTAAAAACACACCCACCACTCCTTACAGACAGTTGCCCCCTTTTCTTATTCTCAGTAGAATATGTTAGAGTTTTTAACCTTTAAAAACCTTGCATTCTAGTCAGAACTAAGAAGTACACAATTATGAACTGTCTTGTACCATACCAAATTTATAAGTAGTACTTATAATTGCTACAAACAAATGCTTTTTCATAGACGGTTTCTCAACATGGTATAAAATATGGTTGCCAATAGATCCAGATTTATCTTTTTAGTTTTTCTGCATTAGGGAAACAAAAGTAAATAAACTTGCATTTAATAATTAATATTTCATTTCTTCTCATTAGAAAAGATCCAGGTACCTAATAAATTTCTACCATTTAATTTAACTTAGCAAAATTCTAAATTTTCAGATTGGCAAAAGATTTGGGAAACTATTTTTAAATATGCATACTGTAACAGGGTGCAGCCGGGGGGGTGGGGAGGACAAATAGGGATTTGTAATGGGGTCCAGAACTCAAGGTGACCAGGAAATATTATATATATAATGTCCTCCCCACCACCACCAGTCTGAGCTGGGGGATGGGACACAGGGAGCAGGGCCGTGGAGAGCTGTTTTGCATAGCAACAGCTTTGTAGCTAACCTCTCCAGGAACAGTCATTTAACTTATCTACAGCCTTTAACTATAGCCTTCATGGATATGTTAAATAGCTGTGGTCATGCTTTGAGTCAGGGGGATGGGAGTGACTTCAACCCAGGATGTAACTGGGAAGTTACTCCGCCTGGTTATAGCACCTGTGTGAGAGCTTGGAGATGATTGGCTCCATGCCATGGGGCCATGCCTGCCCAGACTTACTATGGCAGCCCAGTAAAGCTGGAAGAATACAGGAATGCTGGCAGGTGTCACTGATTGTGAGAGGAGTCAGAAATGGGGCTACAGAGGAAAATTGGCGTGGGGATTTAAACCCAGGCATGGCAGCCATGATGGGAATCACCACACAGCTTGGGCGAGGGTTAGGACCACGCAGCTCTGGGGTTCTCCCTTTTGCCGCGTGGCTTAGGCAGCAGTAGAGACTTTGCCTGGAAGAAAAGGGGTGAAAGGACTCTTGCTGGTGGGCCATGAGAAGGTGCCACATGGCTTTGGATTAACTGGAGATTGTGGCAGACACAGCTGATTGTGCCAGGAGCCTGAATCATGGACTCCTACTTCTTTTTCTGAGATATAGTACCCTAGACTGGGCAGAGGGGAGAAGGAAGGACTATGTGTGTTTGTGGGTATTCTAAAGAACTTTAGTATTTTAATGAAGGCATTAAGTCATTACTCTAAGTCTGTATAACTTTTAAATAAATAATTCCTTTCCTTTTCACCCATCTCTGGCATTGAGAGACATCTTTCCTCTGGTAGCAGGCAAAGGAAACCTAGTTTGCTTTGGGGGTGGGGGACCCCCAGAGGAAAAGGAGGGGTCCTTTTGGTAATAGTATATCATTCACCCCCCATCTGTTCTATAACAATATTAGAAAATGTAATTTGCTAAATAGTCTACCTAAAAACTCTTATCCCACTTACATCTACTTAATTCATTAGTTCTTAACAATTACATTTAGATTACTTTCTAAAAATTCCAAAAATTACTTTCAAAAATTTGATGAGACATCGAAGTCAGTTATTATCCAAAAGTATTTTTTTTCTGCTCACCGATTTTGCAATGCAGATAACACGAATTTATTTAACCAATAAAACCAGGTAGAATAAAGGTATAGTATTTAGTTTTCATTACTCTAAAGACATGCCTATTTAACCAAACCATTCTCAAATCATCTTTAATATCAAACATTTTCCCAGATCACGTGGTCCTGAAAAGCATTTAGGTTAGTTTCTGCCATATTTTTGAGAACTTTTTACATGCATTTGTTTAAGTCAATCAAATAGAGCTTTTTAACCAGTGGCTTTGTCATCCAGGGGTAGAAAATCCCCCACACACATGAACATACAGACACAAACACAGATCTCCTGGCCTTCACTTAAAAATTGCTGCCATGAGACAGGTAAAGAGTCAAGGTTAGCCACTCAGATGGTTAAGGCCTTTTTATGTTAATATTCATGAAGAGATGGTTAAGATTTGTATTTGTCCTTGGAGCCAGAGAAGCAATTTGTACTTTCAAAATAATCCTTATCTTCTTCTTCTTCTTTTTCTTTTTTTCTTCTTTTAGTGTTAGGGATCGGAGATGATAAGGATGGGAGAAGGGCTTTGAACTGCTTCCAGAGCTTCGTTTCTGCTTTGATAAGATTTGTAAGATTGGAACGCCAATCTGCTCTCCAACCTGGGTGGTAACTCGATGCTATCACAGGCTGACCTGCCTGTCTAACTACACAATCCCTAATTTGCTTCTTTCCCTCCAGATATGTGGTCTTATTTCCTTTGGGGAGGAGGCAGAATCCTCCTTGGGTTTAAGAAATCCTGTCATTATCGCCCTCAGGTTGGCCTGGGACCAAGGAGTGAGAGATGTCACAGGACAATCCCCTGGAGGGGGAAGGTCAGTTTTAGAGTCTTCTGTCTTAGGTGCCCTTTATCTTTCAATGAAGTGACTCAGCTTTTTATCTAGCATATCTGATTCACATTACATGAAGGGTGGATTCAAGTTGTCTTATTTGAAATTAGTCATGGGACCATCCCCCAGTGAGACACGATGTCTATTCCAAATGTAATCAGGTAGAAGAAATGTAATCACTTCGGGAAAAGCTTATTAAAATAGGCTTTTATCTTAATTTCATCAACTCTTACTCGCTTAACTACAGCCTCCATTAGGACATCAGTGGGCCTTGGTCATGAAGACCAAGCTCTCAGGACATAACAAGACAAAAGGAGAGGTGCCAGACAGACAGAGAAAAACAAAACCACCAACATTTACTGGGTGGCGTCCGCCCACCTGGGACCACCTTGTAAGCCTAGACCCAGACCTGGGCCTGGACCTGGGCCTAGGTACCAGCCTGGGCCCAGTGTGACCCACCGGCTCCCCACTTCACCGTGGATAAGAAAATCCCTGAGAAAAGGACAAGAAAAATAGATGGCTACTTTTCATTTCAGTTTACTTGGATTGCCGACTGAGAGTCTGAACAAATCCTTGCTGGTCAAAAGAGAGACAGGATCTGTTTGGCTCCAAAAGGAAAAAAGGACACTTGCTTCCCCACCCCGAAGAGTCGATGGGGTGACAATAGAGGTTGCAGATCCCCAATCCAAAGTGGTGGAGATGGGCTCTGTGAGCCGTCCTCTGAGGTCCTGGAACCAATCTCGAGAAGCCAGTGGGAGCCCCAGTTGGGGGGGTTGGGGGAAGGTGTCTCTGAGAAGGGCAGGGGGGCCATGCCTTGGAGAGCATCATGGTTCCAGTGGCATAGGTGAGCTCTCTCGGCCCTTGCTCCAGCATTTTTAGATGACTAAGAATCTTCAAGGGGTCGCTAGAGGAAAAGTTTCCTCTAGGGCATGAAGGACCCTACTGGGATTTCCACTGCCTGTGGCTCATCCAGAGACGTGCACATACAGGCTGATTTTCCCTCGAAGTTTGTACGGACTCTAGAGACCTCAAAAACAGCACGGGGAGTTGTGCCTCAGGGCAGCAAGCACCGGGACAGGCAGCCTCCCCTTTGTACTAAGATGGCTGAGAAGAGGATCCTTTGATACTTCTAAATGCATCTTCTGCACAGATGATTAGAAAAAAGCCAGCTATAAAATTAGTCAATGATCTCTTGAAGCTTCAAAAAGAGGATTACTGGCGCATTGGCAATGCATGTTAACCCAGATGTACAAAAACAATGGACAGGGCTTGTTTAAGGCAAAGGCAAACCTTTTGCTGAAAAGTGATGTGCCTGGGGCATGGCTACCCACCGTGACCTGTCCAGATAGGAATCTATGATCAGATCACCCTGGGATACCACTCTCTGTCACTGGACTTTCCATCAGCTTTTTTACAGAGCCCCTTTTCATCCACATAATCCAAACTTCTTTGAAAAAGGACTCTCCCCACTCTGCCTCACATGCACTCTGCAGGTGGAGATGCGAGAGTCTGACTCATCAGAACTGCCCATTGTGCCCTGAGTGGTGCAGCTCAGTGGCCTGGGCATGGTTCTGCAAACCGAAGGGTCGCTGGTTCATTCCCTGTCAAGCACATGCCTGGGTTGCGGGCCAGGTCCCCAGTTGGAGGCATGTGAGAGGCAACTGATGGATGCTTCTCTCCTTCCCTCCCATCCCCTCTCTCTAAAAATTAATAAATACAATCTCTTTTTGAAAATTCCCATCTTTGCCGGCTCAAGTGGGTGGTCCCAGGATCCTTCTACTGAGCAGTTTCGGGGGGAGCAGGGCTTCCCTGGTGAGGGGTCCTGCTCACGGCCCGGCTGTGGGGGGGGGAAGAAACTGCCCTCTGCCATCCTAGGTTCTTTCAGCCGGTCTGCTAAATTAAATCTGCATGAGACCAAGTAGCCAGAGAAAATCAGCAAGTTTAATTACATACGTGAGACAGAGACCCCCCACACACGAGAGGTTCTCAGACAGAAAGAGAAAATGAATGTCGATGGAAGAATGCCCAAACCTGTAGAAAATTATAAACTTATCTGAACAAAAAAAGGATACACCTGGAATCCAGATCTCAACAGACTGAAGTGAATGCTTCCAGGAATAACCTTGTTCAGGGAGGTGGTTGTTGTGTTTGAAATGAAGGCGAAGATAAACTTTTTACTAAAGAAGGTATATATATGCCTGGGGCATGACTACCCACCAAGACCTGCCCAGGCAGGAATTTATAATCAGACCACCCCATGAGGTGACCCCTTTTTCATGCACAAGGCATGTGTGCCATCTGACACAGGGGGAGAGTTGCCTTGGGACCTCAGAGGGGAAGAAGGAAGGACACTGAAGGGTGATAAGAAGAGCAAACATTTAGTAGTTAGTAGTTGGCCCTTCCCTAATAGGTCATAAAAAGTCATTTCTGATAATAACTATAATTATGGGTGAGGCCCCTAATTTAAATTCTTCTGGGTAGTTAAAGGGATTGGAGGGAGGAGGGTCTTGAGCCCACAGGGTCTCAGTAATCTTTAATTCAAAATTATCCACATGTCACTGAGGCATAATTTAGGTGACTCATTTTGAACCCCTACACCTCTTCAGCATAACAACAATTTTGAGCAAAGGTCATTAAGCAGCAGCAGACATGGGAAAAGTTCTGTCTGCCCTCCCCTTGTTTGCCTAAAGACAGGATATAAATTCTTGTACTGGAGACAGACTCATATCAGCCCAGGCTCGTAACTGCACCAGAGGAATCTGCAAACAAACCTCCCTCCATCGGTCTCGGGCTGCCTTATATTTACCTTCCCACAGTACACCACCCTCAGAAGCTGAAAACTGCTCTCCTTGGGCCTGTCTCTTCTCTGCAGAATTTTGTTCTTTGTTGAAAATGCTGATAAACCAGGATTCTAAGCCACCTGCTGCAGTCCCCTCTCGCTGAGGTTTCTCCCTCATGACATGCACTGCACGAGTTAACAACCTGTGTTACTGTCTAGTTAACCTGTTGCTAAAGAGCCCCAGTGTGAACCCTAAGGTGGTAAGGTTTTGCATCCCCTACTCAGGAGTGAGGCAAGGACTTGGGGATAGGGCATTGATCTGAGAGGTGGTCTAGGACACACATTGGGACCTGGGAGGGAGAAAATGCCAGCAAAGAGCCTTGCTCCCAAGGGAGTGAGCCTCTGGGGCCCCATCCTGCTGGGAACTCGGAGAACCTGCCAGGTGCTTCCAAACTGGCCTGACAGGGCAGGTCCAGTGGAACAAGGAGGTGGTGACAGTGCCCTGAGCTCACCCACATCCAGCCTGCTTGAGTTGTCCCTGGGGGCGTATCTGCTCAGATTATGTCCCAGTCCTCCAGTTTGCAGCCCAGCCAGCTCCTGGGGGCTGGGAACTACCCAGCACAAACCCCATCACTTCTTCCCCAGGATTATTCGCTCTGTCCCAGCTCTTCCTTGCCTCCCTTTAACCTCAGATTCTCCCTGTGGCTCCCATTGGTCTTCCTTCTGCTGAGCACCCTGTACTCACCCCATCTGTGCGGCTGCACTGTCCTTATTTGCTTCTCTGCTGCCTTCTCCCTTGTGCCTGTTGCTCTCCCACCGTCACTGCTGTTCTTTGCTGCCACCACCTTTAGAGACTTCAAGCCATGTCCTTGCCAACTTGCACAGCAGAGAGACTTCTGAAATATGATTCTGTCTTTATATTTTGGGTTAAAAAAAAGGTGATCTACCATTAAAAAAGAATGTCAGATATGACCTCTTAATGCCAAGTGCATTAAGTATCCTATGTACTTCACGGGTCTGAGCCACGTGGTCAGCATGGTCGTGGATAATCACAACACAGGGCAAAGGCAACGGCCCTGCAGGGGTGCAGGGGCCACGACTTCTCGGGTGCTGCTGTCAATGTAAGAAGTGTCCAAACCCGTAGAGAATGTCTATAGGTGTTTACCAGAGCCAAATTGACATGTGTGCCGGGGAGCAATGCCTCAGATGCTCTGGAGAGTAACAGTTTGCAGCTTCTTTTCTGCCTTTGAAGTTAAGGAGGGAGCATCCCTAAGGATGGGAGAAAGCAAGGTGGGGATTGGATAGTTAATAGGATTATGTACTCTCTTGAGGGCTGGTTACTTCTGGTATTTAGAAGGTGTATTAACCTAGATGCACAAGAACAGTGCACATGAGGCAGGACAGTAAGCAGCTAGGAAAATTCTGTGGCAAGTGGAATGGGGAAACTGAGACAGCCGAACAAACTGGTCCAGCAATTCACAGCCAGATAATAAATCGCGATGTCTTATGTTCCCTAACCAAGGGCACCTAGGAGCACATGGTTTACACATTCCAGACCGTGCAGGGGCAGACCCTCCCTGGTCCCAGTCCCTCTGTGGTGGCATTCTTAGAATGGCCCTGACCCCTCTGTATGCTCATTTTGATGAATCAGCATATTAAAGGCACACCTGGAAAAGCTGAGGAATACGTTATTGAGGCCCACCCCTAGCAGCTCCCCTAAAATTTCTACCTTTCCTCGGGCATGTACTTTTGGTCCCTATCTCCTAAACTCCAAATGCCCCCACAAGACTTGCACCCAGGACAGCGGTGGGCAGCAGCAGCTGGTCCCAGGCTCACCCCCTGAACCTGTCTCCAAGGCCCCCATTTCTTTGGTTTGTCAGTGAGCCAACAGCAGCTCCGCCTTGTCTCCCTTCTGTCTCTGTGACTTTCACCTCTCAGTGAGTCCAGGCAGCCCCACGTGGCTCACTTATTTCCTATAACATTTCCGGAGGGCCAGAGCAGCACATGGGACCCACAGCTTCCTAGCTGACAGGCTGGTGTCACAAGGCGGTTTGCACCATCTCCAGCCCGTGAGAGGGACTTGAAGAGAACCCCTTGGAGATTAGACATGAAGGACACGGGTTTGCTACCACAGCCAGAGAATCTATAGGCTGTGGGTTGTAGGAACCTGGGAACTTCAGGAAACCATATGACTATAGTGAGAATGGCCAACTTCCAGAGTAGCGTGGGACAAGAATGGATATGCATCTCCCATTGGCCAGAAGTGGGCTTGCTGAAGGGAGCCGGACAGATCCTCTTGGGGGAGTCTCTGCCCCAAAGAACCGCATGGAAGTCCTGCAGGGGAAGGGATCAAAGCAGAAGAGGGAGCCCTGTGCTGGTAACCAGTTGGCCAGCAGGGGGAGTCATTGCCCGCTTCAAGGCGGCTGTAGGTGCCAGAAACCCAGCAATGGCAGAATCCCTGAGAAGCCGCTCCAAACTGGTTCCCAGAGAAACTAATGCAGCAACTGAGCTTCTGCCCCGTGCAGAGAACACCGGGCCCAAATTAGAACGCAATCGGTCAGGCAAAGCCTTTCCTGCCCCTTATTACCTCCCCTCCCCTGACCAGTCTAGCCCTGCGGAAACCAAAGAAAGCAAGTAGTAAAGGAGGAAAAAGACTTGAGACAGAAAGAAAATCAGTCAGAGGGTTCTCCTGCTGGTCCCCAGTCTAAGGCAGGCCCCCGCTGCAGTCGGGGAGAGGATTTAAGTACAATAACTTATCACATATTGGAGCCGATGAGACTTTCTCTGGTTGCTCTAAGGAGTCTTTTTCTTGCGACTGCAGGAGCCGGGAAAACCGAGCCCTCCCGCACCCGAAGCCGGTTTAGCGCACGCTGCGGCGCCCAAGCCCCCTGGCACTGATGCTCTGCGGAGGCCTGTTTTGAGTGTACCTGCGGCTCTGGCTAAGGCTTTTATCCGGCCAGGGAGCGTGCCCAACCTCGAGCGAGGCAAAGGAACGTGCTGCAGAGCTCAAGTGCGGTGAAGCATCCCCCCACCCCCGCGGCACAGAAGGCTGCGTGTGGGTAGGTGCCCCGCGGCCTGTCACAGCCATTCACATGGCTCCGTGCTGCCTGAAAACTCACTTTTCTTCTTAAAATATGTTTTTTTAATTTTTCAATTCCGATTTACATTCAGTATTATTCTATATGAAATTCAGGTGTTCCGGATAGTGGTTAGAAGACCAGGGACTTTACAAAGTGGCCCCCGCTTTCAAGTGGCCACCTGGCCCCAAACACGATTTCACTGACTGTCTTCCCCGTGCTGTCCTGTACACCTCTGTCACCATTCTGTAGCTCCCAATGCGCACGTCCCACCCTCTTCACGTTTTTTGCCACTCCGCCGGCAGCCCCCTCCCCTGACAACTGTCAGTCTGTTCTCCGTACCTGTAAGTCTCTGTTTGGTTTGTTTGGTTCTTCAGATTCCACATGCAAGTGTGATCATACGGTGTGTGCCTTTCTCTGACTGACTGTGTCACTGAGCACGATACTCTCCAGGTCTATCTGTGCTGTTGTTGTAAATGGTAAGATTCCATTCTTTTATTGTGGCCGAGTAGTATTCCACTCTGTCTATGCACCACAGCTTTTTCATCCACTCATCGATTGATGGGCATCTGGGCTGCCTCCATAGCTTGGCTGTTGTAAATAATGCAGCAATGAACATAAGCGTGCCTAGACCCTTTTGAACTAGTGTTTCGGGTTTCTTGGGATACAGGCTTACATTCCCCATCTCCCTTCCTCACTGCCTACCTGTGTGGACTGGAATTGCCTCCATAGAGACTGCTTGTGCTCAAATTCATGTCTCAGGGTCTGTTTCTGGGGAGACCCAAACCAAAACAGCGGGAAGAGATCAGTGGATTTCATAGAGCCGGTTGGAACTGGCATTAGGAGAAAAGTCGGTTTCTTCCTGCTTGTCCATTCAATACAAGAATCACACTGGCATTCTGGTTTTTACTCACACCAGTTTTCTGCCTGAAACCTGGGGACTGGAGGCAGCGGGGCTTTCCATCCCCTTCTGCGTGCTCATCACATCTTGAAACTAAATCTAAATAGAGTCTGATACTCATCACAACTATTCTGACTTCTTCCTGCCTACTGAACTTTCCACTTCCTCCCATGGTGCCCTCTGGCTGGAATGAATTGCACAGGGGGGCACAGGTTGCGTGGGGCACAGTTCGTAGAGTGGGGTCGGTAGCTGATCTGTGTCGGGGTAGCTAGCTCCCAACAGCCCAATCGCCTTACTTAGTTTGTTTTTATATTTTCTTATGAAAGTGTAATTTACATACAGTAAAATTCAATCATTTTCATGTACAGTTCTGACGCTTTTGTTTTGCATTTATTATTATTTATTTACAGAGAAAGGGGAATGGAGGGAGGAAGAGAGGGAGAGAAACAGCCGTGCAAGAGAGAAGCACTGATTGGCTGCCTCCTGCACGTGCCCTGACCAGGGACTGAACCTAAAGCCCAGGCATGTGCCCTGACCCGGAATCACACCAGCGACCTTTAGTTCTGCGGGCCAATGCCAAACACATTGAACCACCAGTCAAGGCTGTTTTACTTTTTAAATAAATTTTATTGTGAACTATAACTTTTATATTAAAGGACATAAAACAAATATATAGCTGAATGGATTGTCACAAAGTAGACCAACTTCTAACACACTCATGTAGTCACATAACCACCACTGAAGTCAAGATATTCCCTCCCGTCATGCTTACTGATTTAACTTTCACGTTTAGGATGACGATTTGTCTCAAGTTAATTAATGTATATTATGTGAAGTAGGGGTCAAGGTTAATCTTTCCATATGAATGTTCAATTGACCTACATCCTTTATGGGGAAAAAAATTGTTCCTTACTGACTTGAGGACAGTTTCTTGATGCTTTATTCTGTTCCATCTGTCCATTTGTTTGTTCTTCTGCCACTGCCAGGCTGTCTTTCTCACTGTAGGTGTGGAGTAAATCTTGAAATCAGGAAGTATAAGTCCTCCCGCTTTGTTCTTGTTCAGAATTGCCTTGACTATTCTAAATCATTTGAATTTCCATACAAATTTCAGGATCACCTTCTCAGTTATCACAAAAGAACCAACTGGAGTTTTTACTGGAATTGCCCTGAATGTAGAGGTTAACTTAAGAAGAAATGACATTTAGTTCATAACAATATGTAGTCTTTCAACCCATAAACCATGCAGAGACCATCACTTGTTTTGGTTTTCTTTAAATTTTCTCAGTAACTATGTCCAGTGTTTTCACTGTAGAAATCTTAACATCTTTTATTAGACGTATCCCTTGCTATTTGATGTTCTCTGATAGTTTCTCATGGCCAGGACTAGAGTGAGTTAAGAGAGAGGCAGAGTGAATGGATGCTTCCTTAAATTTTGCACGCTGGACTCATCTTTTGCCTCGCCCTACCCCCAGCCCTGGTTGTTCTACATGATACTAATCTAAATTTTTATTTATATTAATTCATTTCCAGTGCACAAAAATTCAGTGTGTTCTATATACAGACTTTGTATCCAGCAAGCCTTGTAGCCCTGACTCTTAACTCCCAGAGAGGGGAGTGGGGCACCCATGGCTTGAAAGCTCAGCAACAAGCAGATTCAGAAGGTGCAGCCCCACAGGATAAAAAAGAATGGAGTGTCTGTGTTTCCAGGGATCTATGCCCTGGCCCCCAAAGCTCCCTGTTACATCCCTCTGAGTCACTCACCTGGCTCCCAGTGCATCGTGGGCAGCTGGAAATCCAGGAAGTGGAACCAGAAATCAGATCCAGATAGCTGGGGAAAGGCAAGCATGAGGAGGACTGGGAGCTAGCTTCTATGAGTCCACGGAAGTCAGGAGTCTGTTCTGTCTCCCTATCTACCACCTCTTTATCTTCCCATGTTTTGGGCTCAGTACAAAGGGGAAGTGGGGGGATTCACAAAACTGCCTACAATTCAGTAAGATGAAATTAATCTATAAGCAAATTGAAGGGGAAATGGGACATGGACATAAATTGAAATAAGGCAGGGGTGAGCAAAACTGGGCAGAAAAACAGGTCAGGGCCAGAAACAGCCAAAGGCAATGCTAAGACCCAAACCAGACAGAGATTTGGGAGCCAACACAAAGCTCTCCCTTATATCCTTGAGAGCCCGCATCGGTTTCGACCACCATCCCCTCCTGTCTGGGCGGCCAGGTTTGCCTCTCTGTTCTCCCAGTACCAGCTCTCCCCGCGCCCACCATCTGCTATCCTGATAGCAACCAGTGACCTTCTGAAAACCCAGCTGAACACTAGAATGGCAGAAAACATCCACAAATCATTCCTGAGATAAAGGTCTAATATCCGAAATATGTAAAAAACGCTTACAACTCATCAATGAATGACAACCCAGTTTAAAATGGGAAATAGACTTTTCTCCAAAGAAGAAGTACAAATGGCCAGCAAGCCCATGAAAAGATGCTCAACCACATCAGCCGTCAGGGAAAAGCAAAGCGAATCCACCACGGATGCCACTTGGTGCCCACTAGGGTGACCGTGGTCCAAAAGGCAGACAATGGCAAGTGTTGGTGTGGATGTGGAGAAACTGGAACCCACACACTTTGCTGGTGGGAACTTAAATGGTGCAATTGCTTTGGGAAACAGTTTGGCAGTTCCTCAAAACATTCACATAGAGTTATCATGTAACACAGCAATTCCACTCATGGGTACATATTCAAAATCACTGGGATACTATAGTGACGTGAAAGGGAAAGTCTATTGCTGTCTGCAACATGGGTGAATCTAATACAGTGTTGCATTGAAGAAACTACAACAAATGAATACAAATTGTATGATTCCATTTATGCAAAGGTCAAAATAGGCAAAACTCATCTTTTGGCCCATATCAAAAGTATGGGAAGGGACTGGGAGCCCTTGGGCCTTGGGAATGGCAAGAATCAGGCCTCAGACACCACTGGGGCTTTCCTTGCCTCTTGTCTCAGCATCTACTTAGAAGCCAGATGTAGTCTCTCCAAGAGGGTTTCTCAACGGTACAGAAATCATAGCCCTGGCCCACTCTGGACGCACACGTTTCCAACTTCCTCACCTGGAACAAAACCTCTCTCCCCTTACTTCCCATTCAGAAA
The DNA here is from genome assembly GCA_004024845.1 of Tonatia bakeri. Classification (NCBI taxonomy): domain Eukaryota; kingdom Metazoa; phylum Chordata; class Mammalia; order Chiroptera; family Phyllostomidae; genus Tonatia; species Tonatia bakeri. The sequence continues at coordinate 112,831 of PVIA01001538.1, forward strand.
GTGCTGGGGAAGGCTTCTGATCAGCTGGAGACTGTATTTACTGGCCATTGCCTAGGCAGGCAAAGAGTAGCATAGGTAGGTAGCTACCACTAGAACCAACTGTTGGAGTTGGGGAGTGGGAAGAATTTAATCCCAGGGGAATATGCTGTTTCCAAAAGACAGTAGGACAGTAGACAGATCTTTCATCAATGTGTGTGTCATTCAGGCCCCTCTTTTCCTGGAATTCATTCAACTGATGACTTCTGTGCTTTCCAGGCCAATAGTTTGTGCCTCTGTACTCTCCTTGGCTCATCCTTTGTGTTGCAAAGATGCCTCGAGTCTTGTAGGCAGGTTGGGAAACACCCTCTTGGGTATAGTCAAGATGAACAGCCACTTCTTATGCCCAGTGGCATTTTCTACCTTTAAGAAATCCACAAACTGAAGCATAACAATGCTTGGCTCAGTCAGTTGGGCAATGCCTACCAAATGTGAAGTGTCTGTATCCTTGACCCAGCATTTCTGTTCCTATACTCATAGCAACACTCACACGTACGCAAAAACATATGTGTAAGGATATACATTGCAGTATTGTCTATATAAAGGAAAAAAGTGTTGAAAGAGGCTGAATTCCAAGTATCTACAAATAGGAAGTTCATTACATAAATGATTATTCTTATACTAGGTCTGTCTGGAGGAAGTTCAGCCATTGTTAATATAATGAGAATGGTTTGTGGGACATGGATGTAACATGGCAGCCAAGGGGAGTGGACTGGAATGCACATGTGTGAACAATGACGACTTCACTGTACTAGTCAGTGGAGGTGGTAGACATCATGGAGTGAGCATGTGTACTGTGTGGCTGTCACGTTCAAAATGACTGAGCGAGTAGAGCACCAAATCTCCATCAAATTTTGTGTTAAGCTTGAACATTCCTCCACGATAACTGTTCCGATGATTCAAAAGGCCGCAGCTGTAGGCAACTGGTGGTTGGCATCTTCATCACGACAACGTGCCCCTGCTCATGTATCACATCTCATGCAGAGTATTTTGGCAAAACATATAATCACACAGGTGACTCAGCCCCACTACAACCCAGATTTGGCACCCTGAGACTTCTGGCTTTTTCCAAAACAAAAATCAGCTTTGAAAGGGAAGAGATTTCAGACCATCAATGAGATTCAGGAAAATATGATGGGGCAGCTGATAGCGATTAGGAGAACTGTGTGAGGTCCTAAGTTGCCTACTTTGATGGGGACTGAGGCATCATTGTCCTGTGTACAGTGTTTCTTGTATCTTGTACGTTCTTCAGTAAATGTCCCCGTTTGTCATATTACATGGCTGGATACCTTCCAGACAGACCTCGTACACAACGAACACCGTACAATTGCTTAAAAAATGAGATCCTAACACTGAAAACAGTTCAAGATATGTTTCATTCGAAAAGCAAGTTGCAAAACAATATTTATGGTAACAGCGATAAGAATGATGATGATAATGTTACCTATGTTAGTAGATGCAGAGAAAAAAACCTGAGCAATATCTACCCCAAAGTACTGTATTAACAATACTTTCTGGCATTGGGAGAGGGGGCGTGTTGCAGATTTATGAGACCCTTTCATCTTCCAAAGTATATGTTTCCATAGTATTTGAGTTTTTAAAAGAAAATGTATTTCTTTAGGATGTAAAACAAGAAATAATGATTTTTTTTAAAGAGAGGGTCTTGAAAGTTGGGGCCGTGGGACAGATGTGGTTTGGTTGCCTTTCGGATGGATGTCACATGTCCACAAGGTCATTTCAGAATTCAGACTTATCTCCCCGCTCAGTGACCCATAACACAGCGGACTAAATGTTTGACATGGGAAAATTCTCCGGGACAAAAGAGCTCATTCAAGCAGATCTAACAGCCATGAGCTCTCTCATAATCAGCAGAGAGGCAGGCGTCGTGGTGCCTGTGCTGGGGGTGGGGAGAGGCTGGGAGAGGTTGGGCAGGGACAGCCACAGGCTGGAAAGGCGACTAACTCTTTTCTCCGGCTCCCAACTCCGGTGGCCTTGGCTTTGCTGAAGACGGAGCACCCACGCTGCTTTAAATGTGGGGCAGTCTGGGGAGGAGGCCCCCAAGGAGAGTCAGGAAGCTGTAGCAGGGAGGAAGGAAGCCAGGCCCTTCTCAGGGCTTCAAAGGAGCAATCTTAATTAGAGAAAACACGGAGGGTGAGGTGCATGCGTTTTGAAGGTGGGTGATTGAAAAAGTGCCATTAAAAAGGCTTATGTTAGAGCGCCTGGCATAGGAACTGCCTCCTGTGCTTTTCTGCCCTAACTGCTTCCCAAGCTTTTCTGGGCCGAGGCAGATTCTCTGAATCAAATGGTGGTAACAGCAATGCCTAACTTGCCAGCCAATCTCTACTTTTCCAAATCTTTTTGGAGGAGCATAGCCTTTGAGGGGCACAGGGGAGCTATCCAGTGTGTGAACAAGGAGACCAAGGGCCACGTGCCTGGTGTCCAGCTCCCTCCTAAGGCCCATCTGACCTTACAGATCACGATGAGTTCGTTTCTGTCGGAGGCCCAGCTTAGACTCAAGCAGACCCTCCACCATGTATTTGACTGTTATTTTAGGGCATTTTTGTGTTGTAGTCTCTCTTTGTGGAAGGCGCAGGGAAAGAGGCATTTCTACAGCTCCTCACATAAACACACACGTGTCCGCTGCTCCTTTTCATGGGGCAGCTGGGTGGCCGGACACTGGTTCCCCACTGGTTGTAATTCCATCAAAGCTCATCAGAAACGTGTTTGTGCATTTTGTCAAGAATGCTGGTCCCTTCCTGAGAAGGAAGTCGTTAATTGCGTCACACAAAAATGGTTCTGTCCCAGACCAGTCTGGGAACAATTTTTCTTTCACAGACTGCTGGCATATGTAAAAATCGCAGAGGAGGGTGGAGAGTAGACCCCCTCCACACCCCAGGTTTGTCCACATGACCCCTCTCCCAGAACTGTCTGCCCCACTGAGGCCACTGGTCACCTTTGGTCACACTGGGATGGAAGATACAGGGTCAGTGTGACTACCTCCCCCAGGGCCTCTCTAAGGGCAAGGGGGGTGAACTTGAGAATAGAACTTCCCTCCCATTTCCAGGGTGAACTCTCCAATTTGGGTGCAGCCTCCTTTGCTGAGAGTTTGAGAAGACCGATGGCCCACCCTACCAGTCTCAAAAGTCCATGTTCTTAAAGTTCCTTGGCCACACAACCAGCAGTCACTCTAGACTCGCCCCTCACCCCCTTTGCTGATGCTCTGATCCACTCCCACCTCCAAAAATATTTCCCCCACTTTATTATGCAGAGCAATTCCGTGCTTTACTTCCTACCACTGACCTACTTTGCATATTCAAAGACCCTTTGCTGTGCTCTTCCAGTAAAGGGGCATCTTATCCAAGCCAAACGTGCCCTCTCTTTTGTCCCTTCCCTGCTTTTGAGGAAGGAGGTGGGGGGTGGGCTGATACATGACCGCATACCCACCCTTTCTCCTGTAAGGCCCTGGTTCTCTAGATAGGATCTTGAGGTTTGCCTTTTGAAAGGGGGAAGTGACTCTTTAATATGACTGAAGCCACCAGCCCCCCGCCACATACACTCAGTGGTTGTCCCTTTCTACCTTCCGTGACATGCTCAGAATGCATCTCAGCAAAGGCTGAGGTCAGCTGCCGGCTGCCGAAGGACGGAGTGGACGTCCCCCCCAAGGACCTGCCTCTTCCCCCAGTGTCTGGACCCTTCGGAGAGGCACATCAGCTTGGATGCTTCTAGAGAAGAGAGGAGGAGGAAAACAGAAGGAGCAAACATAGATTGGACTGTGGTGGAGGGAGGTCCCAGTAATGGTGGGTTTCCTGGAATTGCTAAAGTGTCCGCCATGAGGCAGAAAGGGGGCTCGAGACTGAGGCTGAGTTTTAGAATTATTAAACTCTTTTTTGACTCACACACTTGAATCTAGCTTGGAAATAGAATGTGCTGCTATACCAATTAAAGATATGTTAATTAATCTTTATTAGGTACCTAGTATAATTCAGGAACTGCTGGGCACTGAAGATAAAACACTGATAAACCGACAGATGCTCACAATGACAGGCTGACTCCCCAGGTCGGGAGTCACAGAAGGTATCCCCAGGGTGTGACCCTGTGCAGCAAACACAATAAATATTTCCAGAGAGAGAGGGAGGGAGGGAGAGAGGGAGGGAAAAGGAAACTAGAAGATAGTGAGTAACATAAACATTGAAAAAACTCAGGCAGAGTAGGAGTTAGGAGAAAAAAGAAAAGGTTTGAGGCCGGAAGGTGTTCCAGGGAGAAAGAGCAGGTACAAAGGTGAGGGGTTCCAAGAAAGCAAAGTCCAGGGCTCTCGGGTGGAGACTCCCAAGGGCCTGGACCCTGAGGTCCGAGAGGTGGACAGGTGGGAGTGGGAGCCAATGAGCGGAGCACAGGTGAAAGGCCTGTTTGCTCAGGAACTGTCAAGGAATTTGGAAGGCTCTCCAAAGTGCCCGGGACATCCGTTCAGTAACTGTAATGACCCTGGGATCCCCCACTGAGCAGTGACAGGCCTCTCGCCAGGGCAGCCCCCAAGTTTCCAAGAAACTTGTGTCCCGGACTGTAATGTCCTGGTTTCTCCCCTGGTGTAAACACCCAGACAGACAAGGCGAAAATCCATCTGAATCCACTGTGGCTGGGCAGGGCTGACATGGTGTCATTCGTCAGGCAGAGAGTGCTAGGCAGTGGACCTGCCTGGCCCTCACCCAGGGTCCTGGCTCTAGACAAGGGGCTACAGAGGGCTGGCCCCCGGGGGACAGAGAAGGGATAGGAGCAGAAAGGGCACAAAAAGCTGTCTAGTTTGGCTCCAAAGTAGGCTGACCCTCAACCCTCAGAGCCCCTTCCACAGCCTGCGATAGGCACACTTCCATGGTGATGGCGGCTCCCACAGCCTGAGCGCCAGCCCGGTGCCAGGACAGAGCCAACTCCTCCCAGCGTCCTGCTTCATGCCCACGGTGACCAGAGTGCAATTACTGGTCCCTAATTACTACTAGCCGTTGTCATTTTCTCTCTGCCCCACCCCCGCCCTGCCCGTCTCCCTGTCAGTGGCTCACACAGCCCAGCTCAGGGCCACCCGCACCAAGGACTCCAGGGCCCACACTTTATCGTGGCTTCTGTGGGTGCGAAGGCCTTTCTGCTTCTTGTTGGGGTGGAAACAGGGATCTGCCTGGTGCGCCTTCCCCTCCTGCCCATGGCAGGCTCTTGTGGGGCCTCTGGAAGGAGCCACTCCGTGAAGGGAAGAAGCCAGCCTTCTGCTGGGCAGGGGTCCCCAAAAGGGAGCAGTGGGGGAGTGGCAGCCTCTGTTCCCCACACTGGGGCAGCTGTCCTCTCAGTGGCCTTTGTGCCCAAAGCACAGTTCTCTGTCATAGCCCTGTTTTGACAGGAAGAGATGCCCCACCTTTGTGGGGGCCACCAGCCCCCCTCCAGGTGTAGCTCCCATCACAGCCTTGGGGCCCCCACAAAAGCAATGTCCCCTTCAGCCTCTTCTAAGACAAGTGCCTCCTCCTCTCTCTGACCCTTCAGCGACCTGCACACCTGACCTGCACACCTGCCTGGCAGGGAGAGACTCGGGTCACCTGCTCCCTCCCAGGCCTCCCATGATCCCTCACCAGCCTGGATATGGAGCAAACAGCAGCTGCACAGAGCAGGCCTTTCAGAGGCTGTCACAGGTATGCCCCCGAGAGCCTTGGCCATGGTCCCGGTGACCATAGCCACACCTTGGAAACTTGCCCACATCTCCAGCTTCCACTGAGACCAGCTCTGCCTGGCCTGGTATGTGTCCCCCGAACCTTTAACCAAGCCTCTGCTGCCCTCTCTGGAGGCCAGCCCACCCACTCCTGGTTTCCCATCTCTGTTCTACCACTCCCCCCACCCTGGGCAGGAAAACACCCAGGCTCCCCTCCCAGGCTCTTCCCACTCTCCCCCCCACCCCACCCCCCACCCCGTGCACCACCTGCCCACCCAGCTTTCTCAAAGTGCCCACAGTGTCAGTAACCCCAACCTGCTGAGCCAATCTACTTCAGGCCTTGGGCCCTCTCATTCCACCCCTTTCAGCTACAGGTTGCCAGAGGTGTCCCGCAGTCACGAGGTCTGTGTCACCCACTTCCCAGGGGCAACAGAAAGCACCTTCTCAGAACACAGCAGGCTCCAGTTTCTAGAACTGCAGAGTCATTCAGAAAATGGGAAACAAGGTGTCGGGTGTCTGATAAGTGAAGATAGGGGTTTAGAGGGGTTGCGGGTCGGCGGGGGTGGGGGGAGGAACAGCAGGGAAGGCAGGCGCATGAATTTTTCTTCAGAAGAGCCCAGAAACCAGCCCACAAAGTAGGATAAGTGTGGGTGGGAAGTGAGAGCCACACGAGGGACACCCCCTCCACATAACCCTCCTCCATCAGCCGGTGCCAAGCCCAGGCCCCGTGGGCCACAGCGTGAGAGGGGCCCAGGATGTACAGCCAGAGACCTTGGCCTGGTTGTGGTTGGCGAGCTCTGGAGCTGGGGCCCTGCCACTTACTTCCTCAACCTGTGAGTGGGCGTGGCCTTGGGCAGCCACCTCCTGCCCTCTGGCATCCCACCAAGGCCTCCCAGCCCACCTGCCTCCGTGTCCCATACTACTGACATCACTGGCCTCTTCCTAGGCCAACCACCTTCCTGCCGGCCACCAGGGGACTGTGACAGTGGGGCAGACTCACTAACAGGTGCAGGTGGTGCTCAGGGCACACGTACCCTCCCCCTCACACACATACCTGCATCCCCCACACACAGAGGACATATCAGACATGGGGGGCATGCCACCCTCGCCTGGATTGGCCACACTCACACAGGGGAGAGGTGGGCCTGGGGAAGGAGTGGAGAAGGGCCTGCTGGCTCACCTTCATCTGGATTCCATCCTGCAGAGGGCCTTGGGGCTGTGAGGCCAACAGGGGAAGGAAGAGGCTCCCAGCCAGACTCCAAAAGCCAGGTGGCTGGTCCCACGGTGCCTCCTCGGGGTTTTTGCAGCACAAAGGGGAAACAGCCCCACGCTAGTGCTAATGAGGAAAGGAAGCAGGCCCTGGTGGCCAAAGGGAAGTGGTCCCGAGGGCAGAGCTCAGACAATTGGCCACCCAGTGCCCACAGGCCATGAGTCGGACTGTGTCCAAGCCCATGTTCCTCTAGGAAGGGCCTGGACCATTCCAGACCCAAGAAGTTTCTTCTCCCTCCTCTGCTGGGGCCCCACCAGGGTTTTTCATAACCAGCTCTCAGCAACAAAGAACTGGGGGCAGGTAGCACCTTTCCCTGTGAACCTGGCTGAGATGAGCAGGGAGTGGCCTTGAAGGGGAGAAACTCAGCCAGAAGGGACAGTCTCAGCTCCTGGGAAGAGGCAGCCAGTGGGGGAGGGAGAACGAGCAGGGGAGGTAACTGACCACGTATTCAGGAGTTCAGATCTTTGTCACACTGGTTGGCAGCTTCCTTTCTCCTTCCCTCCAAGCACCAGGGGTATGGGGAACACGCCCAACCAACTATAGCCAACTACAGGTAACAGGAGGCAGGGTATGCAGTCGGTGTCTGTTAATGGTGAAGAGGATCAGCACTGGGCTTGGACTCACCACTTTCTAGCCAAATGGTCAAATCACTTGAGCTCTCTGAGCCTCAGTTTCCCTACCTGTAAAATGGTGATAATATCAGTGTCCATCCCGCAGGGCTGCCCAGAGCAGGCACTGGATATAACGCACTTGGGACAAGGCTCGGCACCTGGTAGGATCTCAGTAAGTATGAGTTTCTGCTGTTGTCCTGACTATGAGTGGTGGCTGAAGAACCAGCGGGCTCCTCACACCTCGTCTTGGAGAATCTGTCTCTCTGGGCAGGTCCCAGGTCAAGGCGCGAGGACTAACTGCTCTGAGGGACACTGAAGAAATCCTTCCTGCCCAGAGCTGTCTGACTTCTCCTCCCTCCACTGGCCTCCACGTCTGAGATTGTGCCACGGAGACATTGCTTTGGGGAGTGCCAGGCAGTGTCTCACATTCCCAGGCTTTGCACAAAGCTGCTGGTATAGCAGGATGGGGTACAAGGAGTCCAGCGCAGGACCAGGTAGGGGTGGGGTATGAGTGGGCAGGGTCGGGGACAGGCCTGATTGCCCATGCAACTCCAGATAGAGGTGTCTCTGGCAGGCCAGCTGCTGAAGCTACCCAACCCCCAGCCCCAGGAGGCCTAGCACCGCAGGACATAGCCTTCCCAGGCCCCCTCCTCATCACTTCCTGGGCCTCAGTTTCCACATGTGAGATGTAACCTAGCCCTGTGGTTAAGATCAAATGAGACAGCCCATACCAAACCCTCCCCATGGAGCCAACCATAGTTGCTGCCTTCGTCTGCTAGGGTTGTCATAACAAAGGACCATGGCATGCATGGGTGGCTGCAACTACAGAAATTTATTTTCTTGTGGTTCTGGAGGCAGGAAGTCTGGACTCAAGGTGTTGGCAGGGTGGATTTCTTCTAAGGCCTCTTTCCCCTTAGCTTGTAGTTGGCCGTGTGTCTTCACACGTCCCTCACATGGTCTTTTCTCTGTGTGTGTCTGTGTCCTAATCTCTTCTTATAGAGACACCAGTCGGAGCGGGTTAGGGCCCGTCCCAATGACCTCATTTTAGCGTGCTCACCTCTTTAACAGCCTAAGCTCCAAGGGCAGTACTGAGGCGCTGGGACTTAGAGCTTCAACATGCCAGTTTGGGGAGTACGCAGTTCAGCCCATCACTCTTGGTGCTCAGAAAACATCCTTATTTAGTTCAGTTCAACAAATGCCTTCCCTACGCCAGCATTATAGTCTAGTCTCTGAGAATGTGTTAATAAACAAAGGAGACCAAGACCCTCGTCCGTGTAGGGCTTACTCTAGGGGTGGAGAGAAGGGTGACAGACATGTCACACAATGACATAATTATACAGTGTGCTAGAAGGCGATCGGTTCTATGGGAGAAAAAATAAGGGGAGTCGGAGATAGGGGTAGAAATTTTGAATAGGGCGGTCAGAGTGGGCCTCATTGAGGCCAATCTGACAAAGCCTTTAACAAGGTGGTTTATTATTTATTGTTATTATTCCTAGGGAACCACATCCAATTCTTAGGGTTGTGAACCCCCACATCTCTGTCAACCCCCACCCACTCTAGCGTCAGAGGAGAAATGGTGCCTCTGAGACAGAAGATCTAACTTTGACAATTGACTCTGCTGTTTACCGGCTGTGTGATGTGGGGCAAGTCACTCACCCTCTCTAAGCCTGTGCTTCCACACCCTGCAGTCCTCTGGGCCGTCACTCTGCGGGGTAAGGTCCCAGTACAGGCACAGCTGTCCACGGACAGGGCTGCTCTAAGGCCGGCTGGGTAGATGCGGAGATCTCAGGACGAGCTACCAGAGTTTGTGCAGGGTGGGCTGTGTGTCAGTTAGGACTATGTTCAACTGCAAACTAGAGTAATGGGGGCTTTAATCAAAGAAGGAATTTTTTCTCTCTCATGCAGTAAAGTAAGTTCAGCATAGGCAGTCAAGGGCTGGTGCTTCTGCTTATGGGTGTCGGCCAAGATCCAGACTCTTTCCACCTTCCTCTTCCAGCACCCTCTGCATCTGCCTTTTATCCTCGTGGTTGAAAGGTGGCTGCTGCACCTCCAGGCATCCCAACTGTCTTCCAGGAAGGGAGAGAGAGGAAAGGGTGAGGTCAGCGATCAGAGATAAAGGGCTGATGAACATGCCAGTGAGTCAGTTCCTTTTTCAATATCTACCCACGGACTTCCTCTCTTGTTTCATTGGGCAGAACTGGATCAACTCGGCCAATGTGAGCTACAAAGGATCCTAGGAAGTATTTTAGCTGGGCACATTGCCCTGCCCCCAAAAGTGGGCCCTGCTAATAGGATGAAGGGAAAACTAGACATTGGGAAGGTGTCTAGCACACTGCTCTCAGCAGAGCTCAGTATAGCGACAGTGGGTGAAGCTCAGACCCCTAGTGAGGCCAGCACTGGGGTCAGAGTCAGGCATCCTGGCTTCCCACTAGCAGCAGGGCCCCAGCACTGGCACGTGGGTCCACCGCACAAAGAGGCAGAGCCTGAACCTGGGGTGCCTGCCTGGGGCAGGCCAGCCGGCAGTGGGTGAATTTGTTTCCTGTCTCACACACGGGGCCTCTGTGCACTAGCGTCGTGGGGCCTCTGTTTCCATAGAGACCGCTGCTCTTCTCTGTCTCACCCACTGGGCCTTGAGTCTCTCTGGCCCTCTGAGCAGGGTACCTTGGGGGAAGGGAAGGGCAACTGCCCCTCATTGCTGCTTCTTGGTGCCCCCACACACACACCCTCTGCCAAAGAAGAGAAGTGAACCTGGGCACTGGCTGTGTGCTAAGAACAACTGTGCTTCAGGTCCTGCCGCCCCTACCCTGACCCCCACCTCAGGGTTGACAGGGGGAACCTGGAGCATCCTATGAGTCCTCAAAGCCAGTGAGCTAGAACAAGGAAACATGAGAATTAAAGCAAAAAGCAGAACAGGACAAAACGCCTGCCCCCCCCACCCCCTACCCTGACCGGATGAGCCCAAAGACGGGAACTGGAGGTGGGGGTGTCCCCCGCCGACCCTCAAAGCTTCCACCTGCATGCCTAACGGGTGTCTCGGTTTAGCACATCCCAAAGCAACCTCTGCGTTCCACCTCAGGAGGACCCGCCCCTCCCAGCTCACCCCATCTCAGTTGGCCTGGGCCTGCACGTAGGTCGCACCACCACAGAGGAGGCCTCCTTACCACCTGTTCCTCTCCTGCTTCCCCTCACACCCTCCCTGTCATCTTCCTTAGACGTCCCTCTTTACCAAACGGGAGCTGAAGCCTCCTCCTGGCTGCACGGGGGCCACCTGACTCCGGTGCCCTCCAGGGCCACACCAGCCCCGCCCCCCCGGGGTGCAGGCTCCGGCCCTGGGGCCACTTTCTGCACCTTCCCCTCTGAAACCTGCTGCAGAGCGCTAGGCAACTGCCTCCCCGCCCCCACCCAGGCCTTAGGAACACCCACCTAAGAGGCTTTCTCTGACCTCCTGTGTGCACAGACACTAACCCCAGCCAGCTTTCTCTTCTCTACAGAATGGCTCACTGACAGAAACTGTTACAAGCTCCCGGAGGGAGGAACCAGATCTATTTTTTTTTCACTGCTATACCCCCAGTGCCTAGAACCAGCATTCAATTAGTACATGCTGAGTGAATAAACAGGATGGGTGGGTGGATGGGTGGATGGGTGGGTGGGTGGATGCATGGACATGGGCCTCGGGAATGGGCCCTGGGGTCATGGTCTTACTAGCCTCTGCACTAATGACTGGGCACACCCTCAGGCTTTCTTTTATAAAATCACCTTGGGAAACAGAGAGAATCAGAGTGAAAACTTCAACTTAAAGCACAGGCTGAGGATGAGGAGGGTGGAGGAGACAGGGAGAGCGGGGCTGACAGACCCCAGCAGGGCTCACAGGGGCCTGGTTGGGGAGGGCTGGGCGAGCTCGTTGAAACAGCCACGCCAGTGGCCAAGGCTATGAGGCTTTGGCTTTGCTCCTTCCCACAGGTGCGAGCTTGGGGACTGAACTGTTCCAACCCTCAGTTTCCTTATCTGTACGATGGGGATAAATAACACACGCTCATTATTGCCCTTCCCTCAGGTGAGTTTTGAGGCTGACCCTGTTTTGAAGGGCTGGACTGGATTTGCATCTCCACCTGCACTGGGACCTCCACTTCCTCTCACGAGAACCCAGGTGGTTTGGTGCCACCTGTGGCTTTTGTACATCAAGGTCACCCCTGTGCTTCTTTGCTGTCCGTCCATCTCCAATGCTCAGTGTCCCTTCAGGGTGGAAGAGTCTTTGGCAAGCATGGATACCGGGTGCCAGCCCAGGCGCCCCACCTGGGGCCCCCACACCAGGTCTGGCCGCTTCTTCTGGCTGCTGTGGGATATGGGGATCCTGCTGCTCAGAGACCCCCAATACCATGCACCCGAGGGCTGGGCCAGGGCCTGGGCTGCCCCCAGCCTCCCTCCTGTCCTCCCAGGACCCCTGGAGTGATTTTCTGAACAGCTGGCTTAACTCTTACTGCAGGTAAGAGCCTAAGTGCCCTAGGGGGCACAGCCCAGTGTCTGAAACTCAAACCCAAGGGAAAAGGGGGCTGGGCGAGTGTGCGGGGGGGGGGCACCCCAGCAAAGCACCGCAATGCAGACCTACAGTCTTGCAGTTCTAGAGCCTAGAAATGCAGAAAGGGCCGAAATTGGGAGAATGCCAGGCAAACTGGGATGGTTGGGCAACCTACATGGAGGTCCTCTCTTTTAATAGTTTAAGAGAGGTCAAAAATTCTAATTTTATGTAAAATCTCCCAATTTCAAGTGTTGGGCAATTCAACAAAAGTAAAAATCCCATGTGACCTCAAGTGAATGTGACCGCCACCCGCCCGGGGCCAGTGCGCCACCTGCTGAGGTCTTGGTAGGCAGGCCATGCCAGATGCCACCAGGTAGGTCCCCAGGCCAGGTCACACAAAGCCTGGGGCTGTGCTGGGAAGGGAGTGAAGGCAGGTGTGTAAAAGGAGGAACCCCAAGTTGACATTTCCATAAATGGTGGTGCTGTGCAGGGAAGGGCGCAGGGAAGGTAGAAGGTGTGGAAGAATCTAAAGCATGGCTGTCGCTTTTGGTAGCTCAAGGCCAGGGACTCATGAGAAAGCGTGAGAGGTTTGCTCTCCTCACACTTTCTTAGAAAGCCTTCTGGACCCTTCTGCCCATGCTTAGTAGCACTTCCTTCTCCAGAAGTTTCCATCGGAGCTGCAGATAAGGAGCCTTTGCAGCCAGAGGTGGTGTTGGCAAATTGAGAGCCCAGTGAAAGCTGGAGTCGGTCCCCCAGGAGAAAAGGCCCCAGACTGAAGGGAGATGAGAAGACACAGGGCACCAGGCAGGACACTGTGGAGAGAGGGACTGTGACCATGGGCCAGGGCCACCAACACAGGCACCGCAGTCCTGCAAGCTACAAGTCCAAGGTCAAGTCGAGCAGGGTTGGTTTCTTCTGCCACCCCTCTCCTTGGTGCTTGCAGATGGTGTCTTCTCCCCGCGTCTCCAGGGGGTCGTCCCTCTGTGTGTGTCTGTGTCCTAATATCCTCTCCCTATAAGGACACCAGTCACACTGGGCTACAGCCCAGCCTCATTTGTAACATAATTACCTTTTTAAAGGTAATTTGTCTTCAAACACAGTCACATTCCAAGGTGCTGTAGGTTAGGACTTCCACAGAAGAGCAAGGGTGGGAGAGGAACCGCGTGTGGATGTCCGGTGTGGGGAGGGTACTGCATGGGAAAGTGGTAGAGACACCAGAAGGTTGCCCGGCAGCTACCCAGCCCCCACTTCTGCCACCACCGCCAGACCAGACCTTCAACTTCCCAGCCCCACCCCCACTCAAGCCATGGCACATGCTGCTGCTTATCTGCCCAGATCAGCTCCAGCACCTTCTAAGGCAAGATTAACCTCTCAAACAGCAGCACCCGCTCTTTGCTGGTGGTGACTAATGGAGGGAATTTCAGGCAAGGTCAGACAAGAGGTTGGCACAGGGTGCAGTGGGTGAGGATGAGGTGTCCCGGCTCCTCCGCCAGGGCCCCAGAGAGCTGCCTGTCTAGGCCTCTACCCCCTGGTTGGGCCTGCCCTGTGCAGTCTCTGGTTTGCTGGCCCAGACGGCGCTCCGGCCTGCCCCTGGCCACACACCAGGGCCTGCGTATCTGGAAGGGGAATGGGAAAGTGAAAGAGGAAGCAGTGTCAAGGAGAGGGGAAGGGCAGGGACACCCCTTCTCTCTTGCCAGGCCCTGCAGCCTTAGAGAGCACCCCCACAGGAGACCACATTTAGCCAGGAGCTGCACCCCTGCCTGGCCTGGCCCCGGATGCCCTGTTCTGCCCGCTGTGACCTGGGCAAAGCATGCTGTCCCTGCACACACTCATGCTTTCCGAAACCTGAGGAGGCCAGTGGGGAAAGGAGGAGTTCCACACAGCCCAGGCCCAGCTGGTAGGGCTAATTTTAGGTTTTCCCCAGCTTGACCAAAGCCCACTAATCTTCCTCCACCTGGAGAAGGCGCCCCGATCTGATGGCGCCTTCACTCACAACGTCCCCACCCCTCTGCTCTAAGAGAGCACCTTCCTCTGTCTTATTGCCACCCCTCAGCGTCTGGGGCAACTGAAGACACAATGGGGCTCTGTGTCCCCACCACAGGGCCCAAAATTAGCGGGCGGCCAGTATGGGCGGAATGGATGAATGAGTGAATGAATTAGTGAGCACTTTATTACCCACTGCCATCCCATGCTACATAGAGGTTTGGTCTAAAGTTAGCCAGTAAGGTCAAAAGGGCCAAGTCACCCCTGAAACTCCATCAATGAGGCATAAATTGCTCAGTAAGTCCAGTGCAACCATATCTCCACTACAAGACCTGACTCCTCAACCTCCACTGCCCCCCCACCCCCAGCAACAACAACCAAGGACATGGACCCTGTCCTCTGCCCTAGCTCCCCAGCTCTCTGCCCAAGACTTGGGGCTGACAGGTGCTGACTCAAGTATTCTTGAGGCTTCTGCAACCTGTCCCTAAAAGAACCCATATGTAGAAACCTTAAAGGTAAGAGGCCCTCCATCCCCTCTCAGTCTCCTCTGGGGGCTGCTTCTCTGTTGCCATGGCAGTCAGGGCAGGGTCTGGGGGTCCTCAGAAAGTCCAGCAGGCTGAGGACAAAGCCAGCCAGAAGCGGAGAGGTGGCCCCACAGCCAGAGCAGACTCAGAGCCTAGCAGCAGAAGGTCCATTGTGAAGAACTCGGAAATGTGGCAAGGAGAACGCTCCAAGTCCCGGCAGGAAGAGAGAAGTGCCCAGGCTAGGGCCAAAACCAACCCGGGAGGAACGGAAGGCTCTTCTCGCCTCATTTTTTTCTCTTGTAGTTCAAGGAGTCTTCCTCACCTTTCCATGTGACCACCTCCAAACGGAGAGAGAAATGAAGAGAACAGGACACCCACCACGCACAGACCCTCCCTCTGGATTCCACTGTGGCCCACGTCTGGCCTTCTCCTCTGTCTCCTGGTGTGTGTGTGAGGCAGACACTGGGGAGCAAACCTAGACGTCACTATGAGTCAGTGCTAAAGGCTTCAGCTGAATCCCCAAGGACGATCTCTTCTCCTACATACCAGTTTTGATGGGCATTTGAAAAATTTTTTTTAAAAAGCTGTAGCTAATATATTTTTCTAAATAAAGAAGATTTGCAAGACTAGAAAAATAAGGGAGGAACAGAGTTTAGAGGACAGCCGTACCAAACCAAGCCTAGATTTGTTCTGAAAAACTTCTAAATTGGGTTCCCATCACAGAGAAACAAGAGGGCTTTTCAGCTCTGCCAAACACCTCCCCAGGAAGCCTCTAGGAATATATTTAACAGCAAGTCTCCGAGTCATGTATTTATACTTCCCCAAAACGGTGTCTTGTGAAGCTGGAGCTGTTCTGGAAATGTATGCTCAGCACACAGTAGGTGCTTCACAGGTCCTAGTGCAATCTGCCGTGGGGCCATAGGAAGTCTTCAGAGCCCATCACCTGGGCCTCTGGGGGGGTCAGCATGAATCTGCCCCAACTTGGCCTCCCAAGAATGGCCTTTACTCAATCCCAGGCGGCCCCTCTGGTCCCATCGGTCACCAGCTACAGCTGCTCAGAGTCCTCCCAGCTTTTCTTTTTATATAAATCCCTAATATATTTGTGACCAGGATCCCAATTTGGCTCTTCCTTTGTCCTCTATTTTCTCCCTGTGGCTTAATCTTATTTCTCTACCAGAGCCCAAGGCCTTCTGCCTCTGCCTACAGGTCAGAGTTCACGGCCAGTTCGTTTTGGACTCGGGGCCAGATTCCCCACAGAACCCCCGGCTCCTGCGGTGGCGTGTGTTGAGCTCAACCCTCCAAACACCGTGGCGTCTGCCCTTCACCAGACCCCGTGTTGGGAGTACCAGCACCAGAGTACCAGCGTACTCCTCAGTTTGTAGGTAAGGACATCGAGGCTCAGAGAGATGAACAAAAGTAGCACAACTAGTAAGTAAAACAGAGGCAGGACCTGAAAGGGCCCCTCAAGAACCAAGCCCCAGCTTTTTCATAATTACGGGCAAGGGGGCTGCGTGGGGTCCCACGCACAATGCGGAGGGTGGCGGGCGGAGCGCCGTGCCCGCATTGCGGTCGTTCTACTCCAGGCGCGAGCTTTGCTTGCTCCTCCACAGGGCGTCCCACAGAGCGAGGGACTCACTCGTCCCCTCTTGGATGTCACTCCGTGGGAGCTCCAGGAACACTCGGCGAACACAGCAGGTGTGTGGAGACGTGCCTCATTTCTCCCGTACCGTCTCCCGAGAGCAAATGTCCAGGTGGCAGAGTGCCGGGAGGATGGAGACCCACCCGTCTGTGTGCCCTTGACCATGGCGACGAGCGCGTTCCCCGCTGTCCGGGTGGCGTGGGAGACGCCGGCATCACCTCCCGGGAGAACGGTTTTCCAACGCAGACGACCCGCGGTGAACACCCCGCATTCTTCTGCAGTATGTAGGACAGCTGTGTGGGATCCGAGGAGACCAGAAATGGGGCGGGGAGGATGGGACTTGAGATAAGAGAACAAAGGGCTGCCCCCACACACACACCACCGCCACCCCAACAGATTCCCTCGCTGTCTGACTCATCCGTGATCCAGAAATGTGAGGAAGGGAACAAAGAGGAGAGCTCTGCTCTTCCTCCAACAGCCAAGCCAAACTCTGTTTTTAGAGCAAGAACTTTGTGCATGAGGAATGGATAAGTAGAGAGAGTGTGCAAGGAGACCGTGAGTTTCCACCTTGGTGTGGGCTCCATTTGTCTGCCTGGGGACATTTTAGGATTTATTACAGAAGTTAAATTAAGAAGAAAAAAAAAAAGCTAGGGGCTATTCGACTTCTATAGAGAGAAAAAAATAGCCTGGCAAGTCAGACTATTACCTTGAAAAAGATATTCTAAATTACTCTTTCTCTCCCTCCCAAGTTAACTTTTAACAAAATGTTCTCTCCCCCATCCTTCTGGAAGCAAGGTGAGAGCTGGCCCCTCCAGTCCAGGAAACAGTGAGCAGAAGCAGTGGGGCGGTGGGGGGTGGGGGAATGCACAGCAGTCCAGGGGCATCCCAATTAGCGGAGATGGGTAGGATACAAGCACCGGCAGACGGAAATAGAAGGACCCTTTCTCCTCCTAACCCGCCTTACCTCACCCCTGCTCCCTGCCCAGGCCTCTGGGGAGAGGCTGTCTGTACCTGCCTGAGATGCAGACATGACTGCACCATCCTGAGGGGGTGTCTTGGTGAGGCAAGGCCCCCCCAACATCAGAGCTCTGCCTCAGCCACAGTTGGTTCCTGCGATCATGTGCTAGACTTGGAAGGAGCTGTGAATCTAGATTGGGAGCATCTGGGGAAAAGGTGGGCGTGTGTGGAAGGGGGTGGAGGTTGTAAGCCAAACACTACAGATGGAACCAAGTGCAGCTCCAGGCCGACCTCAGAGGGGACTTCTGCCCTGGTGGGAACGAGGAGGGGTGAGTCAGCGGTGTGTTGCTGCATTGGTCTCCTAGGATGCACCGGCCACAGTGTTCAAGGTCACTGCCCTGTCCACTGGTTCTACTGAGCTGACCCAGGGACAGGTGGGTGCATTTGAATGGGGTCAAGGAGCCTCCCAGAACAACAGCAACCCACACCCTGGCCCCGGGCCTTTGACCTTCAGCATCATAAGAGCCTCTCTGATGAAAGGAGACTGTCGCAAATGAGGACTGGTGGCAGGAAGGGCCTCAGAGGGAAACTCACCCGTGAGAACAGGTAGTGACCGGACTCAGGGTCCAGGTTCAACAGGAAAGCTTAGAGTGTGGGGCTCAGCCTGGGGACTGGCCCAGCTCCTCCCAGAGTGGCTCTCAGAGACCACGGCTGAGCAAGAGATTGTAAAGTGAGCATTCAGACCTCAGGAGGCCCAGGGTGGGGCCCCACTGAGAACAAGGAGAGCTTCTTCTGCGTGGGGCCCTTTCCCAGCAGCAACAGCAGCCAGTGTGCAGAGTCCAATGGAAGTCTCCACCCATTCACTGTCCCCCTGACATTTGAGATCCTGTGCTCATCGCCAGGGCCTGGCCCCTTCCCTCCCTCTGCTGACCAAGATCCTAAGCCTCTCACCTGTCCCAATGTGTCCCCACCTCCCTGGTCTTGTGCAAGTGACTACAGAAAGGGTTGGCTGTCCAGATCCTAGGAGAGGCCATCACACACCATGGTCCCCCTCTTGGTCCTACACTGAGTCCCCAACACAGGGACACCTGGGACTTCAGCTCTACTTTCACCCAATGAGTACTTGCCTGCCTGGGACCCAGAAGCCTTTCTGCACGAAGGGCAGCCAGTCCAAGGGTACAGCAAGCTGGTCCTTCCTTTTGAGTCATTCCTCTTCCTACCTGGGATCACTCAGCTGGTGCTTAGACACACACCTTAGGCTGATTGGCTGCAGAAAGCCATCCCTGAATTTCTAGCATGGACTAGGTTTCTCCAGCACCCTGCACAGACCTCACTCCTAGGATTTCATCCATTCCTTCAACAAATACTCAAGTACCTGCTGTGCACCTGTCCTAGGTCCTGAGGATGCAGCAAGGAACAGAAGAAAGAAACAAACAAAAAAAGTCCCTGCCCTTATGAAACCTGCCTTCTAGAGGTGTGGAAGGGAGACATAATAAATTTAAAACTATGTGGCATGTCAGATTTAAAGTTCTATGAAGATAAACAAGCAGCAAATGCCATGAAGCATGGGGAGACCATTTACGTGTGTGTCTCCTTGGCCGCATGCTCCTGAAAGACTAGCATTGGGTTGTTTCTCTCTGGGCCCCAGGACTGGCTGGTGCCCCACTGAGTGATCCTCCCCACCAGTGCGGCCACGTGCATGGCCTCTTGCCCCTTGAGAGCCCAGAGATCACTTGGGTGTCTGAACGCCCGGCTCCCCCTCCCCAGATCACCCAACTGGTCTCCAAGGAGTGAGGGCCCAAGAAAGCCAAGGCGGAAATTCCACAGGATGCCAGGACTGCCCGAGCAATCCCTGCCAGCTTAGGCCTTCCTGAACCCAGTCTGGGTGGGGATCAAGCCAATACTGTTTCTGCAAGCCCTTAAAGAAGGAGACTTGGGCAAAAATTAATGAACACGAGATTCTGATTCTTGGTGAACATATGAATGTCAATGCAGCATTAGCAGTCAGGATGCACTGCAAGACAGCCCCGCCCAGCCAGCCTCTAGGAACCGTAATCCACTCAGAGAGGCTGACTCTGGGCACGGGAAAGAGGGCCTAGCTTTAGCGCTGTTTTTCCAGCAGTTTCTTTTCATGATGCACTTTTTTACATCAGTGGTACCAGAGGTGGGTGTCGTCTCCTTCCGGGCCACAGTTCATTCAAAAAGGCAAGCTGTGTTCCGGGAGGTCCCTCTCCTACCCCCACCCCAATTCGCTCAGGGATTATCTCTGATCCAAGGTGGCCTAATCACCTCCTCCTGGAGAAGTGGAAGTGAGTCCCAGAGTCCCAAAGGTGTTGCTCCTGCTTGGAAGTGGCTCATGGGCACTGCAGCAGGGAGATGGCGAGGATCTGGAGCCAGGGTCCCATGCAAGGCAAGCTCCCCTGCCTGTTAAGGGAGGGAGGATGTGTGACATGGGCATGGAGAGACAGAGTGGAGAGAGAGAGGGGGAGGGGGAGGGGGAGAGGGAGAAGGAGAGGGAGAGAGAGGGAGAGACTGGGTCTGGCAGTCTGAGACAATGTGCTGAGTGAGATACACGCAGGGGTAGAAGCACACCTGGGGTGGGGACGTGTGGCTCTGCCTGAGGACGAGAGCAGGCAGGTAAAGCTTCCTGGCAAAGGGAGAAGATGCCTAAGGTGAGCACCGCAGATGAGTAAGATGAAGCTGAGAAGCAATGAGCGGAAGGGAATTCCAGGCTGCACAAATCACAAGACAGAGAGGTGTGAGGCATCGCGGCATGCCCTGGGAAGTCCTGCCAGGCTGGGATGACTAGACAGGGAGTAAGACTGAGGGAAGAGCAGGAGCCAAGACCAGAGGGCACATGTGTCATCCTGACAAACTTAGACTTGGTGGCTGTTCAGACGTGGCGATGTTCGTGGAGCAGCCAAAATGCAATCCATAGGTAAACAGAAAACATTTTATACCTTACACGCAGTGTCAGGGCTGACGGTATGTATCAGAGTATTGGCAGTATAGAGGTGATAGAAATGCTGACATGGATGACAAATGAGACAGAAGGTGACAGAGAAAAGTACTGTGCTGAGCATTGAACCCCAGGGAGCAAGACTGGGACCTCAAGAGCTCGAGTCTCCATCAAGGAGTCTCAGGAGAATCGGTTGATGAGTGAAAGCAGCTCCGGGTGGGAGGCTGTCTTGGCAGCCAGGGAAGTGGAAAGTCTGAAGAAGGAGAATGCAGTTGGTCGCTATGAAAGACCAGTACAGCGGTCCAGAAAGATGAGGACTGACGTGTATCCAGTTTACCTGGTAAGCTGGAAGCCACAGAGACTTCTTACATGGTACAGTGGAACAGCAGGGACAGAAGGCTGTGGGGTGGGGAATGGTGGGGGTAGAGTTGCCAGCGAGGGTGGCTCTTTTACCAAGCTCAGGACAAAGGAAAGGAGAGAGAACAGAAAGGGGAGAATACAAGCTTGGAGGAGTGGAGAAGGAAGCTTGGGCATGTTCCTAGGAGAAGGGTACTGGGGAGAGTTTGAAGACACCAGAGGGAGATAGGGGTGGGTAGGTAGAGCACGGCATGGAGGCACCAGAAGGAACTTAATCAAGTACCCTTGGGAGGGGCTGACTCGCCCCTGAGGAGGGGTGCCTCCTCCCGGAGACTAGAGAGGGTGGGCAGGGCTGTGTGAGACACAAAGACAGCAGGGTGACAGGGGCTACAGCAGCGGCCAACCCAGGACGAACGGCGGAAAGAAATGGTGGCGAGAGCTGACCTGCGGATCCTGACCCTTCCCAAAGAGAGTGCAGAATGACTCCAATTCTAAATGAATAGCAGTCTTTCCCAGTCCACCCAGGAGGAAGTCCAAGTCTGGGTCAGAAAACCTGTGGTTTCATCAGATATTTCAGGCAGGGGAGAGTTCAAGGTGACAACAAGGTCTAAGGTTGGAACGTGAGACAGCGTGGAAACAGAGAAGAGGTAAGAGTCCCCGGAATGGAGGACAGCAAAGAAATCCGAGGCCAGGCTCCTGGGCAGGTGTGTCAGGTCAGAACGACATTCGGCTGCAAGCAACAGAAAACAGCAACGTGGCTTTCAGGAGCAAGGGACGTGTGTCACGGGAAGTCCAGGAGGGGACAGGTGCTGATAATAGTTCAACAGCCCTTTGAAGAGAGGATGGCCAGTGTTATCCATGTCCTCAGGGTACAAAGATAGCCGCCCCTCCTCTAGCCACCAATCTGCACGCGAGGAGGGAAGTGTCACCAGCCATGTATGTGCCCTGGTGTCAGGAAAGGAAATGCTTTTCTAGAAAACATCCTCTCACCCCCACTAAGCAGATTCCCGCTTCGTTCTCCTTGAGGGAACTAAGACTTGTGTCTTCTCCTGGCTACAAGAGAGCTGAGGACGGGGCTGCCGTGATAGATATAAACCCTGAGCTCGGGCTCACTGCTGCATGGAGCCAGATTCAGGAAGGAAAGAGGAACTGAACCCGTACAAGGCACAGACCAGATCTGCCTCGATGGGTCTTCTGTGCGGGAGAGAGATCTAGCGCTGCTCCAAGGGGTTGAGACTCAGGCCACTGAGGGGCGGGACAGTTGCTCAGTCCAGCTGAGGGCAGGGTTAGGAAGGCACATGATGGGAAAGTGGTCAGAGACCAGAGCTCAGGAGCCCTGGGACTCTAGACCTGAGTTTCCTTTGTGTGCAAAAGGGGGCCGTTAGCAGGGTTTTGAGCAGGCATGTGACAGGGAGAGCTGTGACAGAGAGATGACAGACACAGACTTTGTCACACAAGGTGGAGCATGGAGGGGCCACAGCACCAGTGTGAGTGGGACCAGGGGCTACCCAGACCCCCAAACCCCCTTGGGGCCTCTGGGGCACCCCAGAGACATGAGCTGGGCAGCCTGGCCTGCTGCATTACAGCACCTATTCACAAGAGGCAGGTGTGGCCCTGCAGCACCTCACGAGAGGGAGCTCCACAGCCCTCGGTGCCCCCCACCCCCAAGCCTCTCCCCCACCCTGTTATCCTCACCCCGGTCCTCTCGCTGCTGAGACTCTTGCCCAACTACTCTCAGACTCCTCTCCCTGCATTCCGGTTCGTCCCAGCGATGCTGGGTGAGAGCTTCCCAGGACTCCTGCCCCAACCCCTCCCCAGGGCCCTCTGGTCCTATGAGCACAATAGACAGGGCAACACAGAGGAGCTGACCATGGGCAAGACACTGCCCTGGTGGCTACCAACCAGCTGTGAGGGGCTGAGGAGGTGGGAGGGCAAAGTTGACCCAATTTCAAGCCTAGGTGACCTGTCTTACAGCCCATGGCAATCCAGAGGGCTTGGCAGTGTGTGGCCTGGACGTCAGGCTTTGTCTCAGAGCAGCCAGATAGCAGGTGACTGAGCTCCTCCTGTCCCTCTGCCCTTTGTCCATTCCATCACATACCCTCTAACCACAGGGCCTTTGCACAAGCTGTCAGTCTGTCTAGACTGCTCCACCCACACTGTTCTCCAGCTTAACTCCCACCCTTCCTTTGGACCCCAGCCTAAACCTCACTTTTTCTAAGGATGAGGATGCCTTTCCTGGCCCTTCATCTGGTCAGTTCTTTCCCTGTTTTCCCTCATAAGAAGCAACTCCGTATTAGTTAAGGGAATTACCAACAGCCACCAAGTCGAGCCTGAGGCCTCAGTGAGCAAGCACAGCAGGTTCATCTCCCCCAACTGTGAAGTTCACAATGGGCTGGGTAGCCCTCCTCCCTCCCACAGCCCCGCCATCTGCACGGTGCCCAGGGTCATCGAAGCAGAGCAGAGGGTTGAAAGAGACGCAGCAGCTCTTCCAGTCTTTCCCTGGAGGTGACCCACATCACGTCCACGTGAGGTCCTTGGCCAAAATTAATCTCATGGCCCCAGCCTACACTGGAAGGGGGCGTGGGAAAGGTAGGGAAGCACACAGAATACATGGCCTTTCTCTGCCACAGCTCTTCCTGAGAACTTCTTATCCCAGTTGTTGTATGCTTATTTACAAACTTCTGTGATGACGTCTGTCCTCTTCTCGGGGCTGTGAACCCCATGAGGGCAGACACCGAGTCTGTGCTGGTTTGTCGGTCACCTTCAGAATACCCATGCGCAGCAGGCAAGCACTAGGTGTTGACCGACTCACCAAATGAACTGAGCCAGCGGGCAGGTGGGCTCAGCAATCGGAAGTTCGCCACCGGAGACAGAGGGCTTTGATTCCGCGGGGACAGAACTCCGCAGTCTCCAGCGCGAAGCTGACTCAGCGATCAGAGGGGCAGCTCGTTTGACAAGCGAAGAGCAGGAGGATCTGACGGGAGAGGGCGTTCGGGCAGATTTCCCAGCAGCTTCTGGTTCCCTAAATCAGCTTATTTAAAACAAATATTTTATTTATTTGTTTTTGAAGAGAGGGGAAGGGAGGGGGAACAAGAGGGAGAAAAACCTCGAAGTGAGAAGGAAAAGTCAGTCAGCCACCTCCTCTCCTACGCACCCTGACCGGGGACCAAACTGGCAGCCCAGGCATGTTCTCCGACTGGGAATCGCACTGGTGACCCTGCGCCCTGTGCAATGACGCCCAACCCACCGAGCCACTCTGGTCAGGGCTCCCTAAGTCAGCTTTTATTCACTCACTTGCAAGCCCCGTGGCCCTCCCTCGTCTGCCATGGGGCAAGAAGAAGGGAAGCAGGAGCTGTGGGAGAAGGGGAAGGTTGCACAGCCATCACCAGACACACCAACACCCACACCTCCCCCTCCGACCCTACCACCGCCAAAAATAATGCAGCCACAGCAGAATGCACCGTCTCTATAATTAGGCGCCCTGACGAGGGGGAGCAGTCTCAAAAAGGCAGTTGTTTTAGCTCTGTTAGCTGCCTGGGAACTGATGGGGGAGGGCCTGTTTTCCAGGACAGAGGGCTTAGAAACTGGTTCCTGAGAATAGGCAGGCAAGGAAAAAGAAGCCGCTCAGGACAAAAAAAGGCTTCAAACCTCTAGAGAGGCAGTGGACTCTGGAAGCTTCTGACACCCAGCTCTGCCTCTTGCTAGCCCTGCGGTCCGGCCACAGTACCCTGCTTCTCCAAACCTCAGCATCCTCGTCTGCAAAATTAATTCCTCATCATCAATTCTAAGATGCACTTTTTTTTTCACATTTAACATCTCTGAAATGAGGATCTCCCATTTGCAATCAATGGCAGGTTACAGTGTAGTTAATAGTGTTTTTCTTAATGTTACGATATGTAACATTTTTCTTAATGTTACGATATATAACAATGAGCCTTACAATCAAGATGTGTTATATTTGATGAAAAATAATATTCCCCTTTTGTTTTAGGAGCAGCTGTTAACATAGGTAAAGCCTCTGGCACAGAACCCCCACCCCCAGCATGTAAAGTCTCCAAAAAATTTGCTATTTTAAACTTATTACTTCATGATATAAAAAAAAAAACAATCTTCAAAATCTCTGTGAATTGTTTGGTTCCTACCCTCAGACTCTGGGTGATTGTCATTATGGACTTCAGGAAGGACTTGTTGGGTATAGTGTGCGTATTTTGCTGGTGGGACTGGAATAAAGACTAGATCAGGGGGCGCAGAGGGGTGGGGGGAAGAGAGAAGGAAGATTGGAGGCACCGTACTAATCGATGACCTCATTGGAACTGTACAGGCACAACTGAACTGTGAGCATTGCTGGCTTCCAGCCGGGGAAGGCAGAGAGCCCAAATGACTCAGCGAGGAGCAAAGAGCATCCAGAAGAACAAATAATCCTTGGGCCCAGAGAACCCAAGACCTGAAAGGGTTGAGAAGCCATGAACTTTGATTTTTGTAAAGTTGGAATTGTGAAGTTGGAAATTGAAAATATAAAACTTTTTCCTTTTCATTGGAAAGATAGAAGCCTTCATTTGGGGCAAAGCTCCCCATTGATTTTTAAAGAGATGAAGGAACACTCTTAAGTAAGTGGGAGTAGATTTGGGAAGAATGCCAAAGTTTACCCCTGGGTTCTTTTCTTTTATTATTATTATTATTTCATTGATTTTAGAGACAGACAGACAGAGAGAGAGAGAGAGAGAGAAACACCATTTGTTGTTCCACCCATCCATGCATTCCTTGGTTGATTCTTGTACATGCCCTGATCAGGGATCGAACCTGTAACCTTGGTGTATCAGGATAACTCTCTGCCTGACTGAGCTATCCGGCCAGGGCAAAACTAAACCCTGGTGTAGAGTCCAGCTCCCCCCCGCCCCCCCCCCCGCTCCCTGTCCACCTTCACCTGCCCTTGACCACCACAAGGGATTTGTTCATTTTGAATTGTAGCAGTTTTGTTAGAATTGCCTCAGTGTGTGACTGTCTAGCTATTTGTACAATACATGAGTTTAACACCTGAAATTTTAGTTTGGTTTTTGAAATGCTTTTTATAAAAGGATTTCATTTCTTAATAGAGTGGGGTAATATTTAAAGTAAAATCAGGGTTTGATCTGTATTGATCTGGAGAAGTTCCGTAGGATATCAAATGTTTATGGTCCGCAGGTCACAATGATAAGAATCACGGAAGGGCATTGAAAAATAAGCTTACAAAGAAACCTGGGTAAGTGGTGACTCAGGGCATTCATCACTTTCAGGGAAGAGAATTATTAATGAATTGCTTCGGGGGTAGAATTGCCCATTGTTATGTTTCCTCTGTGGCAGAAGAGAACAAATGTGAAAATGCTCAGTGTTGTATATAATTCTGTGCACAGCGGGATAAATGTAGCCGGTCATGCCAAGTGAAGGTATGAAGCTCTATAGCACACTTACATTCAAAAACGACAGGTCACACAAAACTGCAGAATTGAGGTGGTTTTTTTTATTGTTAAGATAGCTTGGCAAATAGCAAAATGTTCATAAATATTTTCCATGATGTAATTTGTCCCTTGATTTAATCAAGATGACTTCTTCAGAGATGATTTTTGTTAAAGCAATCAGTGATGGAACTTACATTTCAAATGCTGAGATAGAAATTGGGTTGGTTGTAATATAATTTTAGTTAAAAACATCCAATAGAGTTAGGGTTAATTTGCTTGGTCATTTTCATGGGTAACAAGCAATGGTTATTGGTGAATGGGTGGGATTTTGTTTTTAGAGGAACCTCATCCACCCATAACCAGGCCTGTGCTCTGGGGTGGTTGTAATGACCCTAAAATACGCTTGGGCCACTGAACACCTGTGATCAGCTCAGATCTACAGACTACGGGATGGGCACTTGTAACAAAAAATGTTACTTCGTTTGTATTTTATACATTTGAAAAGTAACTTTGATCTCTTTTAATTTGAAACTTTGTTGACAGCATAGTCAGTCCCTACTCCTGTGCCCCCAGAGAAGCAGCTGGAAACCTTGCATGGTTCTGGAGGTGGCTAGCAGGGCATGCTGTGGATGTGGAATCAGTGTGGCTGCAGGCACGGGGGTCTGCAGAATCTGCTCTGAAAGTGGGACTACACGTGCGGGTCCTCAGCCTGAGAGGAGTCAAGTTCCAGTGGGTGGATTTGACCTGGGTCATCTCCAGCGCACTTGGTAAACCTCATGTATTGTTCCTCAGACACTGTGGCAACACACACAACATCCTCTCCACCGACCCTAAGACAGCCGGACACACTGCAGCTCCTGCTTGGGGGCCCTGCCTGCTGGCAAGTGGCAACCGGGTGCCACGTCCATCACCTACATGCTAGCTGCACCAGGCTGGGCATGCACCATGGCATGCTGTCACTGGGACCACCCCTGCACTCCCAAGAGCCCATCTTCCATGCCATCTAAGTCTGAACAGTCTTTTCTGGAAGCAGTGGGGGCAGCTTCCCAGGGCTCCCTTCCACTGTAGCAGGTGTTGGGAAGCCTGGATTCCGGCCAAGGCCACTGCTTGAGTGTGGTCCTGCTGCCTCGTCTCATTCCCTGGATGGCCCTGACCCCTAAGTCCTTCTTCTGGAAGGTGAGCAAGCGCTTACCCTGCCCTCAGAGGTCACAGGTTGCCCTTTAGTAAGAGATCAGGTATGCCTGGACTGAAGCCTGTCCCACCTGGCAGGCTCGACCCAGTTTGGGGGGTAAGGAATGAACTGGTTGGAAGATGCCAGATTGATAGAGCTCTGTGTCTGCGTGTCTTCCTGGCCAGTCCAGCAGGCATGCATTGTCTGGGTGGACCAGGGCTTTCTAAACAAGTGTTACAGGCTGACTCCCACTGCACCTCCTTCACATGTATACACATCCATGCTCACTCTCACACACACCCACCCACCTGTACGCAGCACACACATACAGTCTCCCACCAGCCAAGGCACTAACCACCCAAGAGAACCACAGCACCTTCCTCGGCTTGACCTATGCGCCCTTCTAGCTATCCCCTCCGAGCACTTCAGAATGACATCATTCACCAGGAACCAAGACCCAGCCCTCCCGCCTAATGGCAGAAAGGATCTAACTACCTATAGAATTGCAGGTAAATATAATCTGTTTGTGGCAGATTATAGGGTGTCAAAGAGCCTTCTGAACTCTGGCCCACACCCATTCGGACAGAAGAGAGGCAGCACAGAGGAATCCCTGCTATTGGGGGGCCCCACTGCTGCCAAGAGGATGCCCAAAAGCTCCTCCCCTGTAACCCCTACTGGAAGCCCCACTGCTCCTGGCCCTACCTAACTGCAAACCCTTGGTCTCAGACTTTCTTGGATACTTAGACATGGAGCCTTGCCTATTCCCCTCCAACAGATGCTCTTAAGATAGGCGTCCTCCACCAGATCATGCCAGAAGCACAGTGTGATGGGCATATTCATCTTCGGAAGCTCAGGGCTTCCATCCAGGACTGTCTAGAGGAGACTTACTATAGGGAGCCAGCAACCTGTTGACCACACCCACTGGGACTGCTGTCTTTGCAATGAAGGAAAGCTGGGAGCTCCAGCTAAAACAGGACATCCCAGAATCAGGACTGGGGCCACCAAGACAGGAGACAGCCGTCAGGAAGGGAAAGTAGGAGCTAACTCTGCTGCGTATTCACTAAACCCACAGGACAGTCGGGGCGACCTGCTGGCTGTCGCCCAAGGGAGGTCCTCTCTGGAGCTGGGACAGGCAGTTTTCACCAGATAATGAAGGAGATGGTTTTATTCAGGCTATTACAATAAGGAGAACATCCATTAATGAGGAACGTCTCAAAGAAAAGGAAGGAAGACGGGTTTTATAGAAGCAGGTAGTCGAGGGAGTCATCTTAGAGTCTTACAGGCATTACAAGGAAGGATGGAGAGGAGACTTCTTGCAGAGACTCTGTGGAGAGTGTGTTCCTCTGTGGTTAGCTGGTTTGTCATTTCTGAGCACAGAGGGTGAGGAGACTTAACCATCACTCTGAGGTTGCCCAGGGCTCCCATCAAGTTCAACCTCGTCAGTCCCCCCTGTTGTTGAAGACGGATATGGTTTGTCACCGAACAACTCAGAGGTGAGCAGAAACCTCCCAGCAGAATGATGCAGGGCCCAAGAAACGGTCTCTCCAGGGTCCTTGCCGGTGTTGTTCCTACAAAACTGTTGATCCACCTGTTGAGAGGTGGTGGCAAAGGTCAGTTGTTTTAGGGCCCTGGAGAGGGTCCTTAAAAGAAGGATGCTAAAATAGAGAAGTAATAGTACAAAAGTTGTATTAAAGTAAATAGCCAGGAATGAAACCTTGAAATTAACCAGTCCAGTGGATACCAGAGGTCAGCAATAGAAAACTGTGTTGCCCCACTTCATGAGTTCCTTGTTTTATGTTTGTTTATTAGTTTGTTTGCTGTGGTACTAAGTCTTTGAAGCTCAATATAATTTATACTTGTAGAACCTCCTTGAGTTCCTTGAAACTAAGACATCTATGTTCTTGGTGATGCCGTGTATAGTCTTGGCTCTCATCCAAGGGCATGTGTGACCCATCTTGTTGGACCTCCTTAGTAAGGTCCAGCAGCAGCTTTCCCAGGGAGAATTCCAACCCTGTGCCTGGTCTGCTGCAGTGTCGATTCCTTCAAGGTCAATGCCGAGTCACCAGGCTTCAGCTCACAGGACTTCTTCAGATTCTGAGGGAAAAGCCACCTGCAAAGCAACCTTGAGCCTGATAGAGATCTGGGCAGCCAAGTCTGAGTTCTTGGTGACGCTGAGTCAGGGGAGTGGCAGAAAAATCTGAAACATTACCTTGAAGAATTGTAGTTGGATTGAAGAAAACTAGAAGACTTGAAAATTTGCCTTTACTCCAGTCCGGTGTAAAGGCAGGTAACAAAACTGGTTTTCCCACCAGGGTGGCAGAAGGAAGTCCAGGACATTTCATCAGACCAGACAGTTTGCACAGTCATCGGCTACCTGCAACTCACAACGAGGTGCAAGAAAACTCAAAGGTGATGAGCGGGGCAAGAGTCTGATAACCTGGAAGCGTGTGCTGCATATTCAAACACACAATTTCTCTTTTTAGTTGCCCTCCATTTATAAAGATAATCTCAAAGAAAGGTTTTTCTGGATCGCAAATCAAGGCTGGTCTCATTAAATTTGGCCTGTTTGAATAGATATAGCAAGACTATTTATCACATGGGCCTTAACTTTGTTTTGCTGGAAGCTTTATTAAGGAATCTCAGATTAGACTTTTGAAAGCATCTTGCAACTAGGAAACCAAGCCATCAAATTCACCTGCAGTAATTATAAATTTTAGCAAATTCTTCTTTCCTCAAGATCTCCCAAATGCCCCAAGGCTAATAGACCTGGCAGGAAGCAACCTTAGACTCCCCTCTAAGGCAGATAACTTTGTAAGCCAGGTGCCAGGCCAGTTCTCCCAATGCGGCTGGTACCTGTTTCCCATTGGCTACAGACAGTCAACCTTAGTTCCTTAAAAGTATCAGGTCATTTTGATTAAATGAGCATCATCCCCAAATACGGTATGTCAGGCAAAGCCTTGGGTTTGTAACCAGTGTTTCCAATTACATCCTATCAGCGAGGAAGACAGATTCTTATTGAACCTGTGCAAGTAATTATATTGTCAGGAAATTAAGAACACTCATAAGGGTTTCTGAATTTTGGAGGGATCAAGGAGGGAGAGTGAAATATTCACAAATGGCTTGTTTCTGGTTAGCAAAGTTTATTTCTGGTCTATCAAGTTGTTATGAATTATATATAGCTTAAGAGAAAAGAGAGTGTGGTGCCTTATATATCCAGAAAACAGAACATTAAATCAACATTAACAATATTCCGAACAAAACTCATCATCACCCCTCATCTGTTCCCAACTCAGCCTACTGGTGTGGTCTCAACCTCGTTTAGATGAGGCCGTCTGGAGCCTGAGCCCCTGAGCGCTGCACCCGCCCCTTTCTCCCCAGCTCCGAGACAGCCTTTCTTCGTCAAAGACGAGCGCCCTAGTCTGTAGCTGATTGCCGGTACCATAGGCCATGATCAGAGTAACACAAAAAACCACCTGTAGACAACAACACAGAACGCCTGGGGATAGCCTAATGACAAGTCTCCGAAGAGAAAGATCTGCTGAGGACTCATGTCAATAAAAGTATAGCTGACAAGGAAATGGACTTGTTTATGTGGCACATAAACCAAAATAATAAAGGCACTTCAGAAAACATTTTAGGCAACTATTAACATGATGAGTCAGAGTGGATTGAATCTAATTGATAAAAATGAAGGAACACAATCTTCACAGAGAAAAAAGCTTCAGATATAACAGTCCTGACACAATATTTTATGAGTTTACTAAACATAGAGTTAGAATACACTGAAAATATTAAGTAAAAACCCTATATAAATCTGGAATTGGTCCCAAATATTTGCATATTAATATAGCTAAATAGCTAAATGATGTGAGTTTCCAACTGAAACCAGCCATCCTAGTCCACACTAGATTCAAGTTTAAAAAGCTGTCTATGCTGTATACCTGAAACTAGTATGAAGTAATAGTGAATGTAAACTGTAACTGAAAAATAAATTTTAAAGTTTTTTTTTTTTAAAAAGGAGGGGGGGATAAAGTTGCTTTTTTTTTTAAAGTTGTGACCAAGTTACCATTTTAAGAAATAGCTGAGCCCTGATTGGGTAGCTCAGTTAGTTAGAGCATTGTTCTGACACACCAAGGTTGCGGGTTCAATCCTCAGGTCAGGACACATACAAGAAGCAACCAGTGAATGCATGAAGAAGTGGAACAACAGCCTTGGCTGGTGTGGCTCAGTGGACTGAGCACTGGCCTGTGAACCAAAGGGTCACTGGTTCGATTCCCAGTCAGGGCACATGCCTGGGTTTTGGGCCAGGTCCCCAGTTGGGGGCATACAGGAGGCAACCACACATTGATGTTTCTCTCCCTCTTTGTCTCCCTCCCTTCCCTCTCTCTCTCTAAAATTAGATAAATAAATTTTTAAAAGAGGTGGAACAACAAATCAATGTTTCTCTCTCTCTCAAAACCAATCAATCAATAAAAAATTGTAAAGAAATAGCTGGAAAAACTCATAGACACAGACAATAGTATGATGATTACTGGAGAGGAAAGCGGGTGGGGGGGTAGAGGACAGTGAAAGAGAGTAAATGGGAATGGGAGGAGACTTGATTTGGGGTGGCGAATACACGATAAACAGATGGTGTGTCATAGAAAACTACATGTATTTTTATATAATTTTATTAACCAATGTCACCCCAGTAAATTCAATAATTTTTTTAAAATTTTTATTTATTTATTTTTAGAGAGAGAAGGGAGAGAGAAAGAGAGAGAGAGAGAAACATCAATGTGTGGTTGCTGGGGGCCATGGCCTGCAACCCAGGCATGAGCCCTAACTGGGAATCGAACCTGCGATGCTTTGGTTTGCAGCCTGTGCTCAATCCACTGAGCTACGCCAGCCAGGGCTCAATAATTTTTTTTTTTAAGAACTAGCAGAAATGCTGACTGCCAACATCTCCGGTGATTGTCTACTCCCAGGTACAGCAGCACCAAGAAACGCTGGGGCCAGTGATGGTGCTCACAAATCTCTAGGAATTTCCACACAGCGTCGTTCCTGAAACTGACTTCAATTGCATTTTATCAGACCTAATTAACCTGAGGGAAGCTCAGCAGCATGTCCGCTGATTTAACAACTCTTCCCTTGCAACTCATCTATAGTGATCATGAAATGAACCTGATTACTTTCTGGCATTTCTCTCTTCACAAGATGAACGAACAAATCCTTTGTGAAATCTCAAAGACAGTTTAGGTGCAAAATGTATCATTTAGGATCCATCTGGGGAAGGCAAGATATCAAAAGTTGTCAGGAGATTTGAACACCTGAATAAGGTAGGATCATGAGGTCCTGAGAAATAATACTCAGCCACTTACTTAAAGTGATGGACAATAAAGAGTTTTTTTAATGAACAAAGGCAGTCACGTGACTGTAAAGACTCTTAGCTCTTTCCTAAGTGAGAAAACCTGGTTCTCTTAGACGACCAAGGTCATAGCAAAGTCAGCACACAGCAGAGAAGCATCTTTGTTATCCAGGCTGCACAGAAGGTAAAGAATAAGCTGTGGCACCCACGTGTGCATTGCCTGGTCCTGCTCTATCTAACAAACCACCGCACATTTCAGAGCTTAAAACAAATTTATCATCATCTAGTGTCAGAGGTCAAAAGTCCAAGATTAGTCTTGCTAGGTTCAAGGCAAGGTGTCAACAGAGAAGATCTCCCCTGGAGGCTTTGGGGGAGAGTCCCTGTCCTCCCTTTTCCAGCTTCTCCAGACTCTGTTCACTCCCAGCTCGCGGTCCCTTGAAAGCCAACAGGGAACACATTCCAATCTCTGTTTCATTCTGAGCCACCTGCCTCCTCCCTCTTCTAGGGCCCCTTGTGACTGATTACCTGGAACCCAGCAGACAGTCCAGGATAATCTCCCTATCTCAGGTTCTAACTTAATCACATCTGCAAATTTCCCTTGATCAAATAAAGGAGCAAATTCGCAGGTTCCAGGGACTGGGCCCTGGCCATCTTTAGGGGACTACTATCTACCACAAGCTTTTATGAACAGCAGGCCAATACTTTTCTCATTTTAACAGAGAAAAACAAATTATAGTTTCACATCAGTATATTTGATACTAAAGCTTTTTTTGAAAATCATATAAATAAATCCATCAAACCTTAGCCAGCTTTGACCAGAACAAATAAAACTCCCTTTTCTAGAACTTATCATTTTTATCTTGAGAGTATGTGTGTTAAAGCTGGGGACAGTGAAACAAGGAAGCACTTAGGACAGAAGAAGCAAAAGGAGAGAGCCAAGGCAGGGCTGCTATTGGCTCACTGAAAAGTCGGAGAAAAGGGGGCCTTGAAGACAGGTTTAGGGGGTGAGCCTGGGATGAGCTGCCGATGCCCATTTCTCCCCTGGTTGCAAGTCTCAGAGGGACTCTTGGAGTTTAGGAAATGCACACTCAATGAGGGAAGAGAGGCGTGGGTGTGCTCCTGTGAGGGAGAGTGCGCCTGGAACTCACAACTCTGTATATCCCTTCTGGTTGTGTCCTACCCCTCCTTCTTTCTCCTGCTGTAACAAGTGGCCATTTCACTTCAGGGCAAAACAACTGTCTTTTTTTCCTAACAAAATGCATCCCGCATACCTCAACTCCCAGGAACTCCCTCCCTGCCCCCCACCGCCACTTCCCCCCAGCCAACCTGCTCCCTGGACATTTGTCCTCTTCTTTCTTTGCTATGACAAAGAGGGAGCCCTCTTCCTTCTCCTGTGTTCTCGTGAAGCCACCGCCCTCTCTAGGGACCTCCCAGAGGCTGGGATCCCTTCTCTTTCCTTTTTGTTAGTTCCATTTCCATGTCTCTCATTCACATCCCATACCCACCCTGTCCCAGTGCCTCTTCACCCATCACTCCACTGGTCCAGCTCTCTCCTAGGTCCCCCAAATCCTCCTGTTGTCACATCCCATCAATA
Source organism: Tonatia bakeri (assembly GCA_004024845.1). Classification (NCBI taxonomy): domain Eukaryota; kingdom Metazoa; phylum Chordata; class Mammalia; order Chiroptera; family Phyllostomidae; genus Tonatia; species Tonatia bakeri. Next base: position 146,913 of record PVIA01001538.1, read on the forward strand.
ACTTCCACCCTCGTAGTACTTGATCCTCCTGTAGCACTAAACTACTCTTTCTCTTGACATGTGCCTGTCTCACTTTTCCTCTTATCTTCTGATCGCTCCTAGATGGTGTCCGTCTCACTAACTGGCCCTACCATACAAAAGTTGGGTTTCCATCCCCTATTCCTCCTTCTCCCCTACTTTCTATATCCATCAAATCACCACACACTCCTTCTGAATACTGTTTTTTCCTAACCGATTCATCTTGCCCATGCACACTGCCACCGTCTAGCTCAGGCCACATTATCTCCTGCCAGAATTGACAATGACTCTCACTGACCAACCCTGTTGCCTCTGACCGGGCCTTCTCCTTACCCACCATTTACACAGTATCAGAATGGCATTTCTAAATCTAGAGAACACACATCTGAGTGTGTCACTCCATGGCTTAAAGTGTCAATGCCCATTTCATCCAAGCTACTTCCGCTGCCTTCACGTTGAAAGTCAGGCTTCTTAACGTGGATGGTATGGCCTGTCATTGCTGGACCTTTGCTTAGCTCTCCTACTTTAGATATGCCAACTCCCCTCCTCAACCCTGCTATTTGTGACAGCATGGGTGGACCCCCAAGGCTTTCTGCTAAGTGAAAAGTGTTCCACAGAGAAAGGCAAATACTGTGTGTCCTCATTTACATGCAGAATCTAAAAGAACTGAACTCCTACAAATAGAGTGGAATGGTGGTTGCCAGGGGCTGCAGGCGGAAACCATGGGGAGATGTCTGGTCAAAGGGTACAAACGCCCAGCTAGAGGGTAAACAGGGGCTGAGGACCTAATGTACAGCCTGCTCACTACAATTAACACTATAAAATATGCTGAAAATTATTAAGAGAGTGGGTTTTAAATAATATCACCGCACACATACACACAAAATTGTAATTATGTCAGGAGATGAAGGTGCTGACTAACCTCACTGTGGCAATCGTTTCACAATATAAACCTATATCTAAGCATCACATTGCACACCTTAAACGTACACGTGTCATATGTTAATAACATCTCGATAAAGCTGGGGGAGGGAGAGAAATAGCAATAAATAATTCGCCTCCTCAAGCTCAAGGTCCATGTTGTATAGATTGAACTACTCATTTGCACTTCCCCACATTCACCATGCTTTCCGGCTTTTGGTGTCATTTGCATGCATGATTTTCCCTGAGCATTTCCTCCCATCTCCAACTGCCTAAACCCTACTTCTGCTTTCAGTCTCACGCTGCCATCCTTGCCTGCGGACTTGTGGGTCTCTCCTGAACTGCAAACTCCTTGAGAGCAGGGACCACGTAGAGTTCCCTACCAGGCCCAGCTCTCAGTAATCACAAGCTCTTCAGTATTTGTTGAATAAACAAAGTTGCCATGAGCTTCAGAGCAGGTTTGGTGGGTCTGGGGCTGTGGGAAGGGTGGGTAGATGGGAGGAGCAATTAAGCAGGGGAGTTATAAAGGTCAAGTTTCACAGGTAGAATGGTGGTGCCCGAGAGACCAGGGTGGGGCTGAGAGAGAGTGGCTGTTGATACGGAGTAGAAGGGAAGGTCACTGAGAACGGGAGGGAACGAAGACCTGGCATCTTAGATGAATGGCCTTTACGTTGCCCAGGAGAGGTCAGGCTCAGGGTGGGGTGGGAAGGGAGCTGTGCGTCAGGCTCCAAAGGCCTTTCACAGCTGGTGTGGTTAAGGTGGGGAGGTGCCTTCATCCCAGGACCCAGCTGCAGTGGAGGAGAGGAAGGGAAGAGACAGTGATGGGAGACCGACATGAGACCAACAGTGACCTTGGAGAACCGTGGCTGTGCCTTCTGACCCTGAGATCTACAGACTCAGACCCGAAGAGGGAAGCACCTCTGTGAAGGGGGTTTCAAGACGAAAAGGTGGAGGGATTTCTCAGAAAGAGGTTGTGCCTACCTATTCTATTAATAGAATGGGCTTCCCAGAGAGCCCTGAGGAAGGATGAAGAAGGTGTAAATTCAAGTGGTCGAATAACAGGGCTCTTTCTGCTCTGGCTTCAGAATTTATTCTTGCTCCAGAAATTTCCGCCCCTCTTGCTGGAATCCTGCTCTGACCCTTACAGCAAAGGCATCAAACACTTGCATATGGGATTATCCACCCCTGTGCGGTCTTTTATTCTGTGGGAAATTGGGTCTTTCCTTGTTTTTGTGGGATGTCAGCACAATCAAAGGCCTCCCTTTGGGACAAAAATAAAAAGAACTCTCATCTTAAAAAAGGGTGGTTGGGCGCGGGCAGGGGGGGGGCAGAGAAAGAAAGCTGCGGGGGTAAGTCCTCATTGAACACAGTTTCAAAATTAGATGAAACTGGCATTCCGCTCGCCCAGGAGGGCCAGGGACCCCCTTCCACAGTTGCCAGAGAGAAGCTCAGAGCAGCTTGGGCACCAGCCTGCTCAGGACTCGTCATCAGCTGACCTCTCTGGCCTTTCCAAGATCCCCTAATAGGCTTGACATGAATGGTTGGAACAAACCTTACCTTTAACGTGTTGCTATTTTACTTACACTCCAAATTTGTTTTTATTTAGGTTTCTCCTATATATGCACCAGCAAGATTAGTCTAGTATTTTGGTGGGTTTTTTTGGGGGGGTTGCATTTGTTGAGGTTTTGGTATCAAGATTATAATAAGACGAAGAATAATTGCCACCCTCCCACCCTCTTCCCAAACCAATGGAGTCACTTACCTGCATTTCAACAAGATCCCCTGGTAATTTAATGGACATTAGAGTTTGAGAGGCTGCCCCAGGCCTAGTAGTTTCAGTTTTTTACTGAAAACTACTCCTTCCCTAATCTCAGGGTGAGCAGCCTGGCTCTCCAGCCAGCTCTTCCTTCCTTCCAGCTCACTCCCCCTACCGTGCTGGTCCCAACAGTCTTTTCACCCACCGTTCCTCAGGTCCTCCAACTCCTACGGGTGTCTCCCCGCCCACTGCCCCCCTCCGCCCCCATTTCCTCACTGCCTCCTACCTGGCTGGGATTCAACAGTCGGCCATTATCATGATTAGTTCCTTGTATACACCCTGTCCTTCCTTTGCTCTTTCTCCACGGAACTCCCTAACAAGAATAACCCTGGTTGAATCCAACTTCCCACCTCCCCAGCAACATGTGGCCGGTAAAAGAAACCAAATAACCTTGCTGACTGGTCCTGCTTTACTCCTCCTCTTCCCTCCCCACTTGTTGCTAATGACCTTGCTTCCAGTTTTCCTGAGAAAACAGAAGCCCTTAGAAAGGAACAAGCATGGATTCTGGCATCTCGTGCACCAGCTCCCTGACCTCTGTCCCTGTGAGTGAAGGTCACTGCGCTGGTGTCAAGGCCAGACTGTCCACTGTGCACCCGCTTCTCACTCACTCAAGGACAGCTCTCTAGAAAATACTCCCCCCACACCTCCCATCAAATTTTCCCTCACCACTGAATCATCCCCATCAGCACTTAATCAGACTGTAATAGCTCCCATCCTAAAAAACAAAAACAAAAGAAATTTTTTTAAAAAATCTGTTTGATCCCACATTCTCCTCCAGCTCATTTCTCTGCTCCTCTTTAGAATAACACTTTATGAACCAGTTCTCTGCACTCATGTTCTCTCTTTCCAGAGCCCCAGGTTTTCTAGAACTCATTCTAGGTCTCATTCTTTCTAGACACCACTCCATGGAGGCTTTTCCATTCCCCTCTGCTGAAATAGCTCCTACCAAGGCCGCTAGTTATTTCTATGGTGCTGACGCTGGTGACCAGTCACCAACATCAACCTTGCTTGAACTATGAGCCAATATTGGTGGTATTGATCCATCCTCTAGCCCTTGGTCTTCCAGCACACGAAGCTCTCCTGGACCTTTTCCTGCCGCCCTGGCTCCTGTCCACAGAAATCTTTTGCTGGATCCTTGTCCATCTTCCTGACCTCTCAAATGTTGGAGGCTTCCTGCTCATCCTTGGCTTTGCCCTGTGTTAGCCCTCATTCCCCAAATGATGTCATTGAGTCTTGAGATTTTACTCCGAGGACTCCCAGACTGCTCTCCGCAGCCCAGACCTGTCCTCCAAATCCAGAGTTCCATGTTCGTCTTCCTACTTGGGTGTCTAACACAGGCAGTTCAAAGTGAATCTGCCCCCACACGCATTCCCAAGTTCCTCTCTTCATATCTGCTTCTGTTTAAGTTGTCTCCCTTTTACCAAATTGTGTTTTCTAGCTGCTTGAGGAAAAAAAGTCTTAGAAATCATCAAAGTCCTGTCAGCTCTACCTTTTTTTTTTTAATTTTTAAAAACTGATTTTAGAGAGAGAAAGTGAGGAGAGAGGGAGGAAGGGAGAGAGGGAGGGAGGAATAGAGAGAAAGAAGACGTCAATTTGTTGTTCACTTCTTTACGCATTCATTGGTTGACTCATTTATGTATCCTGACCAGAGCGCGAACCTGCAACCTTGACATGTGGTGACAGTGCTCTAAGCAACTGAGCTACCTGTCCAGGGCTCAGCTCTACCGTTTAAATGTGTCTAGAACCCCACCACTGTACTCCTCCCTGCTACCATCCTGGACCGAGGCTGTCTCTTGTCGACCCGATTATTTCAAAAGTTTTCTAACTGGTCTCCCAGCTGAAAGCCTTCTGCCCTTCAGTCTGGTTTTCACAGCACAACCTGAGTGATCCTTTTAAAATGTCAGACCACATCCTTTCTCTGCTTAAAACACTCCAAATATCTTCCCACCTCATTCAGAGTGAAAACCAAAAGCTTCGTTTCAGCCCATAGGGTCCCCGTTCTCTGCTCACCTCTGCCCTCTCCCCTCCCTCAGGGATCTGGCCTTGCTGAGGTCCATGGCCATCCCACCTCAGGGCCTTGGTCGCTGCTGTTCCCTCTGCCTTTCCATGCACACAGGTCACAGCATGCTCTTTCTTCATGCAGCTGTTACCTGTACGGGAGAGCTATAAATAACAATACCCTGCCCTCTCTCCCTTCCTTGGCCTGTGATGTTTTTCTCCATAGCACTGAAAACCGTCCAGTGTCACATATGTGCTGGTTTATTTGTTTATTGTTTGTCTCAGGAGCAGGGACGGTTTTGTTTCCAGTCCCACCACCCAGAACAGTGACCGCGCCCTGGAGATGCTCAAAAATCTCTGTCCAATTACAAATTTAAAAAAGCAATAGAAAGAAACAAAAATATACGTGTAGGCATTTTTATGTTCCGGATTCTGCGGTCTGGGCTTTGAGATGCATTTTCTCCTTCATCCTCATTGGCCTGTGGTCCTGTATTCGTGTGTGTGCGCGTAGGAACCCAGGCATTGGGGCAGGAAAGAGCCCGTGGAGACGAAAGGGTGGAGCTGGGGTTACATCCTGGCTCTTGAATCCTGTTGGTCTGGATCATTCCATCCCTGTCACTCCACGGCGCTCTCTCTGAAGATGCTAAAATGGGTGTGATCTGCTCCTCACAAGGATGACAGATTCAATCTACATGAAGTCGGCTTTTAGTCTTAGCCGGCACAAATCTTTGTTAAGAGCTGAGGAAGTGGTCCTGGAAAGTGAGCGTGAGATTGCTTCAGGAAGCGTGCTTGACAGAAAAGAAGGGACTGAGCACCAATATTTAAGTGGCGGATGAAAGAAGAGGAACTCTCTTCTCAGCTTCTGCTTTTCCTGCTTCCCCTTTCCTCCGGCCTCGGCGGGGACTCCGGCGCCGAGTCCTCCCGGACGCCAGGGGGCGCCCGAGGCTGAAGGGGGCGTTGCGGCGCCGCCCGACGTCCCTCCCTCGGCGTCTGCGCAGTGCGCACGTCAAAGCCGGGCTCGGGCCGGGAACGGGGAGCGGCGCGGCCTGGGAGAGACTGAACCTCCGGGAGCCGGGTGAAGGCAAAGGCAAAGGCGGTGCCGGGGCCCGCAGCTGCAGCAGCCGCAGCCCGGACGATCGAGCGCAGCAGTGCGGCGGCCGCCGCGGGAGCCCCTGGGCCGTCGTCAGCCCGCGCAGCCGCCGCCAGGGTAGCTCGTTGCCGGGAGCAGGAGCAGGCAGAAGACAACGGAGGGGCCGAGCGCCCGAGCCGCGCCGCGGGGACCGAGCGAGCAGCCCGAGGCGGCGGAGGCGGCCGAGGACGGAGACGGCGACGACTCGGAGGCGGAGAGGAAGCCGCCTGGCCCAGCCCCGTGAGTGACTCCCCGGCCCTGCCCAGCTCGCGGCGCGGACGCCGGCCCGGCTTCCGCCTGCCCTGCCCCGGCCAGTCACCGGCCCCGGGGCTGCCTCCATTTTCTCGGGCGGCTGCGGCCCCCTCGCGGAGCCTTCCCTTCTGGCCCTCGCCGGCGCCGCGCCCAGGGGCCTGTGACGGGGTCTGGGAGCCCCGGGCTCGCCTGCCACCCTTCCGCGGTTCCCTGGCCGGGCTGGCGGCGTTGGGGTGTCCCCGGCCGTAGTCCAGAGGGCAGAGAAGTGCGGCCCGGGCCAACTGTCATTCCCACCAAACACGGGCCCTCTGTAAACTTTCTGTGATCCGGGCGGGGGCAGGTAGCATCTCCGCGACGCCCCTGTCGGGAAAATGCCTAACTGATTTCTGGTTAGGAATTGCGCGGCCGGAGCGTTCGCGGCTTCTGTTGAACCAGCTTGAGCGCTGACTGCGTGCAGGCGCCCTGGGCGTCCGCACCGGAGGGATTCAAAGGTGAACCCCGGCCCGCGGTCTCCTCCCGCGAGGAGCTTGCGCTCTGGTGTGGGTGATAAGACCAGTACACAGATAACACGATACCAGGAAGGAGAAGATAAAAGTCCTGTGAAAGAGCTGCAAGGTGCAGGAAGGAACCCAGGGAAGACTGGACCTATCGATGACTACCGTCTAGCCGAAAATCTGGAAGGCTTTCTGGGCGAGGCGGTGCCTAGGGGGTCTGGAAGGCCTGAAAGGATTTGGGAGTGGAGGCTTGCAGAGGAGACAGTATGTGGAGGGACAGCAAAGCTAGAGGAAAAGGTAAAAAGGCATAGTCTAGAAATAGTGAATAATTCATTTTGTTGCTCAGGACCACGGTGGGAAGTGGGAGTGGGATAAGCAGGTATTTGGGGGCCAGATCCCTCAATGCTGGGGAAGAGCTGTTTGAGTGGCATTCTAAAGGAAACTTAGAGCTTATTGCTCAGTGACTCATGAGCCCGGAAATGTAAGCTAGGGTTAGATATTAAAGGCGCTCTTGTGAAAGAAAGGCGAGGAGGCCCAGCAAAGAGTTAACATTCTGTACCTTGAATATAATGCAATTTGAGATTGATTTTGACAACTTCCCAGATATTCAAATGAAAAAGTCCAGGCTAAGCAAAGTATCTCTTGCAAAAAGCTTCATTAGATGTCAGGCTCTTACAAGGTAATGGAAATAATGTGTTTAAAATAAGTTCATCTCCATAAGGCATTTCTGTTGGCGCAGTTCACTAAAGTGCATCAAAACTTGCATTGTGTATTAGGTGTGCGCACTTTTTAATTAATGAGCTGCATTTAACTTATTTGAGATGACATTTGTGTAAAGCAATCTAAATTGATGATTTTTAAAAATCAAGTTACCACTTACATTCTGGGATAGAAAGTTAGACACAGAACTTTTTTATGTAAAGGTAAAATTTTGTTTAGATATGAAAATCTTTATAGGAGAGGCAGAAGCAGTCGTCATTAACTTTATTTTGTATATTTTAAAAAATTACCAGCAAGTAATTAGCTGTATTCGAAGTCTAGAATCTGTGGAAGCAGCTTAGACCGTGTGTTAGTTTTGAAAGCACTTACTTGTTGTTTGCTTATATGACAAGTGCATGTCAACTTTTTTCACTTTAAACATGTTGTAAGATGCAGGACATACTGGAAATATTTTTAAAATTATTTTCTGTAATCTTACCTTTAGATTTGGTTACTGTTAACATTTTAGTGCACACCCTTTTTGGTCTTTTTTTGCTTGTTTTTTCTTTACATAATAAAATAAACTGCATATATGTAACACTTCTATGAAGCTTTTTTTGTCATTAAATATCTTCATATAAAAATAGTTGTACCCAAGTAAAGGAAGTGTTCTTAAACACATTTTTTTCCTGACAAAGTTGCATCTACTTACGTCACATAAAACGCAGCAGTCAAGTGTTTTATTTAATAACTGCTACTATGGACAACATTTTTTTTAAAAGATTTCTTGTTTGAAGTATATTTACTGACCTCTCTGCAATTTAGATCCTCCTGTTTGTTGAATAAATTTTACTTGGGTTGCATCTTGTCATCAGGTATGGAAGACATCACACATCTCTGCAATATGAGAGAGTGTACATCTTTAAAGGCGTTATTAAAAGATTGCTTTCATAGCTGGTGTATCTCCTATAGAGTGTAATGCAGCTCCCATTTCTGTCCCCCCCCCACACACACACAAATAGGATTTATACTGGGGCCATCCATGTAGGCTAACTAATTTGATCATGACATTACAAAGACTCAGGCTAGATGCATTTCGTTTCCCATTGGCATTTCTTTAGGAAATACAGAATTTGTCATGGAATGATTTGCCGATATAACAAAAGGGACTTGTTTTATCTCAGGGCAGTTCACTTTAGTTCATTAACACTTAGACTGCAGATTCTTGTTTAAACCAGTTTTTCCCTTTGTGCTTTACATTCTAAAATATATTAATGAGGTCTCTGTTTCTGTTGGTAGTGGCATATAGAGATGCTCGGCTAGATCATGTGAACTTTCATAAAGTCAATATAAAAGAATAGCTGAGAAAGTTCAGTTGAAGTATGGGGTTTGGTTTTATAACTTGGCTATATTTGAATCTTTATTTGTACATTGCAAATGTATATGCCACAAGGCATCCTTTATTACCTTGAATATTTACTAAAATTTTTTCTTTTGATCATCTTTGATAGGTTATGGACTCCTGTTAATTACTGCCATACTTTTCCAGGAGCCTTTTTTTCCAGGAGGGGGTTGATCACTGATCATTTAGTTTCACCATCTGCCATAAAAATAGACATAAATGCAAATTGTCCCCACAGTACTCAAAAATAAAATTCAATACAGGGTAGAATTTCACTTCAGGTAGTGTGTTCTGGTTACATTTCTGGTGGTGTTTCTGTTTCAAAAATCTATTTTCTTATTTTCCGTGGCTACTTGTAATTAGGAATTTGATTTTATGAGTGGTGTCATAGAAATACGAGTGTGATATGTGGACTAGCATGGATAATGGCAAAATGTCGGTAAAACTTTGGTATGCGATAAGATTGTAGGAAAGATGATCAAATCTCTGAACCTCTGACTTAGATTGCTTGTGAGTTTTTTTGCTGTGTAATTATTCAGGTGTAAAGCCCTTGTGTTTGTGTGAATGTGTATGAAGCCAAGGAGCCTGAAAATTGCATGACAATTTAGTCATCAGTCTACATTTTGGGTGTTACTGGAGAGGAGGCTGGTATTGGATCCTTCTCTAATTAAAGAAGGAATTGAGCTATATGAGAGTTCTTTCTCTGAGTGTCTCACCACTCTAATGACCATCCAGCTGGACCGTAATCATTGCCTTTATCAGTCCACAGTCTGGGGGCAGGGCACATATCTCTACCACCAGCGTTTGTGAAGTAGACTGGTCTGAGAGTAAATGCTGAATGTTCTGCTTCTGTTTCTCAGGTCTTGCAAATTATGAGAAGAGCCCCTGGAGGACTGAGACCCAGGTGATAGACTGACGGTGTTGAAATTAAGGCTGACAGCTTGTTGCTGTCAGCGTTTTGTTTTAGGGTGTGCATCATCCTCCAGTGTGCCATTTCTGCGTCTGAGCTTCCTGGCCCCACTGTGCTTTTAACTTTCTTTTGCTAGAGATAAAAGAGGTGTGATGAAGGCAGAATTGTGGTTTGTTGGCAACTGTGATGTTAAGCTAGCAGAGGAAGAAGGAATGGCATGCAGAGAATTGCAAGAGGTCAGTCAGGTGTGAAGTGGCCCCAAAGGAGGGAGGTAGCTCCTTCCCTGGCCATTTGTGTTGGCAGTGTCTAGCACATACCTGTTTGCATAATCCTAAATACATTGTGTCTGACTTGAGATTTTGGTACTCTGAGCACAGTCTTTAGTTGCTGGTTCGTTTTGCTTGTTTTAATATATATATGCATTTTCATAGGCATAGTTACAAAGACAAGAAAATCTAGTTACCCAATGTTTAGTGACAGTCTGAGTTTATGATAAATATTCCTTGGGAGCATTATCCAGCAGATAACTTGTTGATGATGAAGCAAATAGAATGTTATATAGTATTGTAACCTCGCAACACTTTCTTTTGATAAAATGTCAGAGAAACAACATATACATTTTGTAGCTTGATCTTAAAAAAATAATAATAATAATTAACTAATTAATTAACTTGTGCCCCAGGTATGAACCAGCTCTGGCCAGCACCACGGACATGAACTAAGGACTGTATGTCTGCTTTGCCCCATACTAATATGAGAGCAACACCACCAATCAGTGTCCCCTTGCCCATTGCCAAGGGTTTGCAGCTTGATCTTGATTAAAGTGGCTACTATATAACCTTGTCTGATGACTGTAGCTTGCTCTTTTACAGGGTGCTGGTAACGTGTTAGTCAGTTACTGTTCTCTCCCTCCACCTTAGAGTACGTATCAGCTGCATTTAGTCACAAGGAAGGACTGACATGAACAGAGTTTTGTTTACATGTCTATAGTTAAGGCCCACTTTGGGAGTTACAGAATTCTGAGAGTCAGTGGTTAAAAGCACGGATGCAGCCAGACCCCCTGGATTGTTGAGTCCTCAACCCTGCTTTGAGCTCTGGAACTTTAGGCAAGTTCCCTCACTTCTCTCTGGCGTAGATTCCTTGGATAGGAGTAGACCATATCTGCAAAGCTGGTAGGGGGCTTAAATGACTTACTGCATCTAAAGTAACATGTTTACTTTACAACGTGTTACTTTACCTGCTTACACCAGGGCCAGGCACATACCAAGTGCAGGACACAGTAAGTTCTGTGACGGTGCTGGTGCTAGGCTGTTCAGGTGGAAGAAACTTGAGAACTTTAGAAGCCCTCTAGTCAGAATGGTTCTTTCTGCAGTTGGGAACACCGAGGCCTACGGTAACTCGAGCAGCGTGTGGCTTTGAGCTGTAACTAACCGGTGGAGCTTTCTGCAAAGTAGAATCACTTGCTTAGGCTTGTGCAGCTTATTAACCACGGGACTGATCTCGGTAGAGCCTGGTTCTCATTCTTCATCTAGTTGTCTTGAAAGAAATTGTTCTATACTTTACGTAGTAATGTCTCCTTTGAACCTTTTCACTAATATTTACAAAGATTATATTCACATACTAAATGCTCTTTGTCACACAATTCTTATTTTAAGATGTTGACATACTAATGTCTATAATTATGTAGGGTGTAGCTGGCAAATGTTTTGGGGGTGGTCGTATGAAGTAAAAGTTGAAATAAACAAAAATCAAGGGAGATGGACAAGAATAGATAGAGGGAGAAAAATCACCATTTCAGTGCCATTGAATGTAGGGCAGACCTCTGAGGTCGATCGATCGTATTGTCTCCCAGCATCACTACAAATGGGACGCCCAAGTGGGGGCTTATCCAGGGGGTGTGGCCGTGGTGCAGTCGAGCTGGGATTTGAGCCCAGGTTTGCCTCACCGCACAATGTTTCTTCCCTGGGATGGGGTGACTCTCTCATGAAATAGTTTTGTTTCCTTCATAGGTTCTTGGTCTCCTGTTGATCATTGTTTACTTAGTACTTTAGAATGAAAGTTTGTAGATAGAGCCTAATGAGGGTTTTAATGAGTTTCTAGACAGTAACCACAATTCATAACACAAAATAAGGTGGTTTATTCTAAATGCTCTAGTTGTGTAGTTATAATTTGGTCAGTGGTTTATAGTTTGAGTTAGGCCAGTAGGTAGTGTTTATTCTCCATGTTTGTCTTGTAGAGAAGATGGGAGGCCTGGTATTACAGTGGGAAGTGCAGAAGCCTGGGACCTGGACAATCTGGCCTGGGTCCTGAGTGGATGACTAATCATGTCACTCTGGGCAAGTCACTCCACCTTCTGGGCGTCCATCATCCCATTATTGTACTAGAAGGACCAGACTGAAAACCCTTCAGGTCTCTTGCTCTAATTTTCAGTGATCCTGTGTGTAGGCTTTCTGACTTGCCTTTTCTTCCTGTATGGGGCAGCTCTCCGTTTTCACCGTGGTCTTGGAGTCAGTTTCTGTAGGAGAGCTTTCCGAGGAGTGACCAAGCTTTAACACTGTTTCCTTCTGGCTGGTCAGGTGCTTGGCAGTGTGTGTCACTGTGGGGTGGCTCTCTGTGCAGGTAGTATAGCATGGAAATGTATATCTTTACACTTTTTATTTTTGCAGTTATGAATAAGTGGTTAAACGCTAAATGCTATGTAGTTGTAAAGTACAAGCTTTTAGTAAGTCAAGTTAATGATTGACAGAGTCCTCAAGCCACACATCAAGTTTTACTGTCAACTTTTTAGCACTATATGCTATGAAGTTCTGTAAGCTCTTTGTTTTGGGGAGAGGAAAAACATTAACTAGGAGAGTGGGAATGGAAAAGAAAGGACCAAAAGGGTAGAATCAGTTTTGAGGATGTGAAGAACACGCACGAGATAGTATTCTTTGGCTGTAATTGGTACCAAGCCTCTACGAACACAAACGTGGTCTGCTGACCTTGATCATGGGGCTGTTTCCAGCCCAGGGTTTAGTCACTGACAAGAGACGGCAGTGATGTTCCCCACTGCAGAGCATTTATAACTCCTTAAACATCTATTATGAATTAATTTGTTCCACAAACAGTTTTTATTGCCCATTATGCTGGTTCCTGTTTTATGTGCTGGTCCCAAAGTGTTCCTAGTCTAGGTAAACAACTGTTCCCATCTTTGATGGCATGTTATCAGCCAGTTCATTTACTTCTGAATTCTCCAGTGGGGACAGAAACTAACATGATCTTTGCAGACTTTTTGGCTCTCTACTTACAGCGCTTGTATTCTCCCTGCGGCCTTTGTTCCTCTATGTAAGTTTCCTCTTGGTAGATTTTCTCTGTATGTAAACTTTGTGTGATAGATGGTAATGCATTTTAATTGCAGGGCTTTTTTTTTTTTTTTTACTTTTTTCTTATCTTTCATTCTCTTCTTCTCCAATTCATGTTTTTAGAATATCAATATAATACATTGTTTCTGTACATATTTATTAAATGGTACAACTCTGTAATATTCTGATAAAACTGTTCAGCAGAGATGAACTACTTAGCCAAATTACAATTTTCTGTGAATTTTATTTATCTCTGCTGTATTTGGGCTTACTTGCTATTTAATAGCTAAAGCTTATTAAGATCCTTTTTCCATTAGGTTTACATAAAACAGTATTTCCCAAATTGTATTCGCAGAACACCAGTCTTATGAGAGATAAGTAGCTGTTGGTGGGAGAGAATGAAATTTTGTTTGGGAAAACACTGAGTTAAAAACAGTTAATCAAATTTTAATTTTGATGGTAGTTATGTGATTGTTTTTCTGTGGAGCTTGTCAGGGTTTTTTGTGTTTGTTTGTTTTGTTTTTTAAAGCTTTAATCCTCTCCTGAGGATAGGCTTAGAGAGAGGGGAAGGGAGGGGGAGAGAAACAAGGATGTGAGAAAGAAGCCCGGATTGGTTGCCTCCTGTCCTGACTGGGGACCACACCCACAACATAGGCGTGTGCCGGATTAGGAATTGAACTCACAACCTTTCAGTTTACAGGACAGCACTCCAACCAACTGAGCCACACTGGCCAGGGCATGGTTTTTAATAATGTGCAGTGTGACTGTCCAGGAAGGAAATATAATGTATAGTGTTTCCCAATTTGCCAAATTTATTTCATCAGGAAAACACCTCCCTCCCCTGGAAAATACCCACAAACATCTTGAAGGAAGGTTCTACTGGAACACAATTTGAGAAACTTTCTTACTTATATACTTATTAGTATGGAATTCAAAGCATTTACTTTTTGATTAGAGTGACTACATGTCTCAGGTTTGGACTCCAGCTAAGGTTAGAATAATTTATTTTCAGTTTCATTAAGTAAAAGAATGAACACCTTAGGTGAGTAGCTTTTCAATCCCCCTTTTTTTCTTAACTTCATCCCACAGGGAGAAACTACGTTTTCGATCAGTGACCCAGCACATACGTTAACACACTGTCAAAACCAAAGTTTCATGAAAGGATACCGAGGCCTTTACAGTGAGTGAGAAAACTGCAGCTCAGCCTAGAGATGAGAGGAGGGCCTCTAGTCTTAGAATTCCTGGATTTAGTTTCTGGTTGTATTTTCTTGACTTGTTTTAAAAGCCCGTTTTGCCTCCAGAATAGAACCTACACATAAAATAGTTGCGAGGATTCAGTAGGAAATGCTTTGCACAATGTGTCTGATATGCTCTAAGTGCCCAGTACATTGTAGCTTTTGTGATACCTGAAGCTCGAAAGCTCTTTCTGCTGCACCATACACACACTTTCAAAAATATTTGAAGACTTAGAAAGCATGGAAGCAGACTTCAGCGAGCCTGGACTCTGCCCTATAGCTGGATGTGTCGTTTGCTGTGACACCGGCCCTCTGCAGTAGCAGGTTTGAGAACAGCCAAAAGTGCCTGCTTAACGTTGATTTGCCTCATAGGTGCTGAACTTTATGCTGTATTATTTTATATAATTTAAACTATTTTTTAAACAATCTTCCTTTATAGCATGTAATTAAATACAAATATTAACTATACCAGTGATTAATTTAGCATTCTTAAAGTTTTAATTCACCAGAAAAACAAGGTAAAAGTTGCTGTTTTATACTCATTTCTGCAGTTATTTCCCTCATTTTATATTCCTATTGGGGCTTTAATTTTGTAGAAAAGAGACAGTAAGAGGAGATTAACATGGTGGGGGCCAGATCCAGTCTATGGACTGTTCTCTGTTGTCCTGAACATAGCTGGCTACCTCATACATTTATGTCACCGACTGAGGCGTTTTGTGTTGTCGAGCCCTGATTAAATGTTTCTCTACTTGTTTCTTTTATTGCCCATTTGTCCTCAGTGTGTCCTGACATGGCCGAAACGAGAGCTTCCAGTCAGCATCACTGAGGTGTGCCAGTTCCGTATGAAAGTAGCATAAAGATTCTCTATTTGCGTAAGCAAAAGGAAGGAAGTAAAAAGAATACACACAGGGTGGGACAGAAGTAGGTTGCAGTTGTGAGTATGTGAAACACAGAGCTTGTTCCTGTCTTATTATTTCTTTGTTATTGTGTGTATTATTATTAACCTACTTTTGCTGACCCCTGTCATTGCTAACGTAGTACATATATGTTATCTGCTGGTATAAAATTGAAGATCTCCTTCTGTATTTACCTCATTTAATCCTGTAGTAACCCTGTTTCCACCCCTATATATTCAAGGGAGTAAACAGAGAGAAAGAAGCTAAGTAATCTGAAGACACACACCAGGGGTGTCAAACTCATGTTCACCGGGGCCACATCAGCCTCATGGTTGCCTTCAAAGGGCCAACCGTAATTTCAGGACTGTATAAATGTAACTACACCTTAACAGTTAAGCGAGAGCCTGGCACTGCCGCCGGGTAGAAACGAGGTGCCAGGCCGGCTAAAACAAGGTGAAGGGCCGGATTGGGCCCATGGGCCTCGTGTTCGCCACTTGTGACTTACACCTAGAAAAAGGCCAAGGTTTAAAACCCTGGTCCCAGAGTGTACGCTTGTAACCCACCACACTCTCTTGCCTCCACCACATGGCAAAGGAATACAGATCATCCTGGAACATAGGGAATTTCTGCTACAGAAACAGGAGGTCAAGTTTTCTGGTAAGGATGTGTGGTATCCTAGGACGCAGAGAACTTTCATGTTACTGAATGGAGCCGTGAAGACAGGAAGCTACGCAGGAAGGTTAGAAAAGCTAATGTACTGGTTTTCAAAAAAAAAAAAAAAATGAAATCTACAAATCATAGACACTGGACTTGATATTGACTACTGGACAGATTCCAGAAGGGAACGAGTGTTGACTTCTGCAAGCTGCTGTGGACTGTTACTGTTTCCGTTCCTAGCAGGGTCAGGTGGCGTATGAATGCCTGCAGGGACTCATAGTTTCATTCTTAGGTGAGACTATCTGAAAAATGTTACATTGTATCATTTAAGTTGATTGTTATCAGGGCTTAAAAGTCATTTTAATGTTTTTACAAGGTAGTCTTACTTATGTACATTGTATTAGCTTATAGCTATGTAAGAGACTTTTCCTAAGCTGTGTGTGGCCTAGCCACAGACGCTGGCAAACGCACGTCCCTGTGCCTTGCCTTCTCAAGCAAGAAGGAACTGGAACTGGTAACATCTTCCTGTATGTGCACACAGCAAAGTCAGTACTTCCTGTCCTGTATTGTTAAAAATCATGTGCTCCTGTTCTTTAAGACTGGTTATGGCCCATTTATTTACTCAAGAACTAGTCTTGCTCTTGTTCCTAAAGACTAGGTAGTGAGTGATTGGGAGCTAAGTTGATGGGAAGAGGGCTAGACGGTAGGAGAGTGCATTCCTTCCTCACAGAGCTTAAAAACTTATGGGGGAGGGAGGAATGAACATCTAGGTTGCTTTCATATCTTGACTGTTGTAAGTAATGTGGCAGTGAACATAGGTAGGTGTGCAGTTATCTTTTTGAACTAGTGTTTTTGTATTCTTTGGACAAATACTCAGAAGCAGAGTAGCTGGGTCATAACTTCCGAGGAGTCTCTACACCGTTTTCCATAGTGCCTGCATTAAATTTACTTTCCCACCAACATTATTCAAGGGTTCCTTTTTTTCTCTGCATCCTCTCCAGGATGTGTTTTTCTTTTTGGTGATAGCCATTCTCGTGGTTTTCATTTGAATTTCCTAATATTTAGTGATGTTGCACATCTTTTCATGTGCCTCTTTACCATCTGTATGCCGTCTCTGGAAGGAGGAAGGATTATTTAGCCAAAGATGTTTAGACAATTGGTTATTCTTTGGGAAAATCAGTTTTTATAATTAAGCTACCCTTTATGAAAATATATTCGGTGCAAGAATGAGATAAGAAAAAAAAACAAAGTAGAAAGAAGAACACTTATGAATATTTCTCAGACCTTAGGATGAAAAAGCAAGTGACTGAAAGAAAAAAAGCTAAGATAAATATGTGGAAAGATTTTACCTGATGCTAGATGAAGGGTTAGTATTTACCTTAGAATACAAACAGCTCACACAAACCGGTAACTGCCATTTATTAGTAAGCTTTTCTTATATTTTAAATGCCACCATGGGCATTTATTCATGTTAAAATTTTACCAGTGTTCCCATCATTTTATAAGTAATTGAGACCCAGAAGGTAAACATTTTGCCCCAGGGTTTTGGCACACATCTCTACTAAAACGCAGAACTAGGATTCAAGCTTGGATCTGATGGGAGCTTCTGCTCTTAACCCAAAAAGCATGCTGTTTTTCAAACAAAGTGAAGGATAAAACACTGGGTAAGTCAGATCTGGCCAAATAAAAGAAATTTGAATAAACAATGGGTGGAGGCTGTTAAATATTTTTTAAGTGCTGATGCCTAGGCCAGTAGGGATGCTTTGCGGTGAGATAAGGCAGTTTCATCTACTGCCCTGCCCACTGGGCCTTTCTGGGAACTTTTTTGGTCCAGTGTACGCCGAGAGTCTTAAGCTGCTCATTGCATGTAAGGCAGGGGAAAAGAAAATAACGTCTATTTATTTTTCATGCTTTGTGAGTGATGTCCCGTATCTCTAAAAAGTAAATCTAGCTGTGCTATTAATTATGGTGGTGACTGCACAACTCGAACACACTAAAAGCTATTGAAGGGTATGCTTTAAATAGGTGAATTGAATGTATGTAAATTACATGTAAATAAGGCTGTTACTTTAAAATAGCTGGCTGTATTAGCTGTTGGGAGGAGGAAGAAGAAAATTTGCTTCTTGAGTCATTGAATTGTTAAAGATGTTCAAGGAAGTTAGATTTTTCTGATCGGCGCTGCTTTGATCCCATGCGCCCCATTTGACGCAGCGTCGTAAACCTCCAGAAGGCGGAGTCAGTGCCAAGAACATCCTGGTGCTCCAAGAGCTGCTGGCCCAGTGGGGGCATCTCGCAGCAGGGTGCTGGGCGTTTCATAGTTTCCGGTTTATCAGAGTCAGTCTTAAGGCCATGTGCTGGCGTTTCAGGAGCCACCCAGCACCTCACCTTCACTTGAGACTCAAAGGCACTCCCTCACTGTCGGTTTTCTTTAGTGTCCCAGCTTGTGAAGAGTGTATGAAGATTGCCCTTGCTTTCCAGGGCTGTCCATCAAAATGTGTTTCTGTAATTTTCAAATAAATACAAGGATGTGCAAGCCAAGGTTCAGCGGTGGGGGGTGGGGCAGGGAGAGCTCACATTGAGATCCTGGGCTGTTGGGGAAATTAGATCAGCCTGTTCGGATCCCTTCCACAGTGAGCCGGATGGGATGAATCATGCTAATATCTAAGTATGTGTTTATAGGTGAAGTGGCAACACCTTACCTCTGACCTGGAGCAAACTAGTTGGTGACCTGAGAAGTTGGAGAGTTACAATTATTCCGTGACATGGGCATACTCCTTCATAACCCTAGTGAATTACAGATGTTTACTGATTTGAAATACCAGATATTGCCCAGAAGACTCAGTTTTCATTATCACCAACAAATATTTATATGCAGGTGACCCTGCTGGGCTCTGCTATAGGTGGAGTGTGCTTTGCCCTTGCTGGAAAAGGGAAACGAGAGTTTCCGTGCACAGAGAAGTTGGCTGGTTGTAGGGGAGGCAAAGTAGCCATGGTTTAGTGCGAGTTACCAAATACCCTGGTTTGCCGGGCAGACTCTGGGCTTATGCCCCCTGTCCCCACATGACTACTCACCGTGTTCCTCTTCATTCCCAGGTTGTTCTGGGTTGGGTGGCAAATTATGTTCACTAACATTTAGCAATTGCACAACTTTCTTGATATCCCCTCCTCTCATTTTTTGATGCTTAGGGTACAAGACAGTGTGGCAGATTTAGGTATCTCTCCCTCAAGTTGCTTGATTTTGAGGCACTAATTGTTGCAGCCAAGTAGCTAGCTTGTCTTTCTTTGGAACCAGAAGGGTTTTCAGTAGGTTGCTTTGACATTTCTCTCTGAAAACTCTGATGTCCTAACTCTGAAATGCTCTGCTTTGCCTCAAGTCAGACAAGGAGAGATTCTGAATGTAAACACCTCGTGTTCACCCCGAGTCCCTCTTTCTCCACTCTTAGGTAGCTGCTTGGGAACCACTGAAGGAAGAAGAGTTGGGGGTTCTAGTTCCCGGATGGGTGTTATGGGATACCATGGAACTCTCAGAGGGGACTGTTTGGGGAGATGGTCTGCATACCTATATTTACACACCTTCATATTTATGTTATCTTTGTTTCTTTATGCTTAATTTTCCTATTTCTTCCAAGTTGTAGAGCAGCTATATCCAAGAGAAAAATCAGGAGTTTCACAAGATCATCTTGAGAGTTCAGTATAGGATGTCTGGGGGAAAAAATTTGCATTTAATTTTTATTCGTTTATATGATCTTGAACTTTATTCTCAACTTGTGAGAATAAACATACATATCTGTCTTCATAGTTTTGGGGGTTTTTATGTCTCTCCCTAGGTCCTACAATGACACATTGCACACGTCCGACCCCCCAAAGTAGGTGTGCAGAGTAGGCAGGAGAATAGCGGAGGGAGCCACACCCCGGCTTCACTGGGCCAGCTCAGGCGCTCTAAAAGGTCCCGAGGACTGGGCCTGCCCTTTCGCAGCTGCCTCTCTGGGGCCTAGGCAGGGGATGGTCCCTGTGTTACTTGGAACTCTCTTGTTTCTGTCAACAAGGCAGGGATTTAGTGAAAGTTTACCTCAGGGAAAAAGTCAAACACTCAAGGTGTGGAAAAAGGCAGAAACACACCTGGGTCTCACCACAGACAGGACCAGAAACACAAACTCCTTTATGACTAGCCAGTTGCTGCTGTGTCTGCCTGCCTACCACATCCTCCTGTGCAGACCAGCTTTTGCAGTTGAGCCCGCTAGGCTCAAACGCATCTCATAAGCATTCTTTCATGGAGCTTCAGCCCCTCAGTAAGGGAGGCCTGCCCGCCCCTCCCAAGTCACTTTGCTGGCCCAGCGGGGTGTGCATGGTTCTAACAGGACTACGGCCCCTCCCTTTGGAGCTGTGGTCACTGGTCACGGCAGGTGTTGGGGTGGGGCAGTCACCAGAAGGTGGTGGTTCTGGAAGCAATATAAAGAGACCCCATGACCTTCCCACCTGTGAGGTTTGTTGGGGCTCTCGTCCTCCTACCTGATTTGTTTAGGTGCCCATGATGTGCGTCTGATGAGCTCCTTGGTTATTTGTCTGCTCTGAGGCCACATATTTCTTCCTTTTCTTTCTTTCTTCTTCTTCTTTTTTTTTTGTCCTTTAGCTGTCACTTTAGCCTTTAAAACAAGCCCCACTCTAGCTTCCCTGGCCACAGATGTCCTCAAGGCCCTTAGGGTTTCATAAAGGACTAGGGCTCAGGACCCCAAAGGAATCCACCCCTAACTGAAAAGCCAGCACACTTAGATTTACTCAGCAGTCCCAGAAATCCAGAAGGAGGGATGGAAGCATTTGCTGCCCAAGGATGGGACCCTGTTCTGCTTCGCTGATCGGCTGTCAGTCTAAACTGCCACTGCTTGTTGAGTGGGCAGCATTCGGTGGCGCTCCTCTTTCTCCGTCTCCGTGCCCTCTGCCTGGTGCTCCCCCGCCGCTCTCACCCCCGCTCATGGTCTCTTTCCCCTCATTTCCTCGGAGAAATTCAGCAGCATATAGAAAGTAGGTTTGAAAGTGCAGCTCAGCTATTGATTTTTGAATGGTATTTTTTAGACTAGTTGAGTAGAATACATTTTCTATAACTGGTAAAAAAAATTTTCTATAAAGGCAGCCATTTAGACCTTAATGTTTGTAATGCCTCACATGTAATAAGGGCTTGAGTAAACTTGGAAATATTTTCATGTATCTGTACTTACCAGGAAGAAGGAAGGGACTAATCAGGCATTTCGAGCTGCAGGAGGAGCTCTTTGGGAGAGGGAGAGCTGTGCTGCTGCCTCACGTCACCTCCCACGTCACCCCCCAGTGCAAGGGGCCTGGGCCCTGGCCCCTGGCCCCTGGGGCCACTCTGACAGTTCACTGACTGCCAGCAAATGGTGGAGGCACCTTACCTTCCTGCCTACCGTATGTGTGCACTACACTGATTCACTTCTGCTGTGTGACTGACTTTAGTAATCTCTTGCCCAGACCAGATGTCTCCTTAGCTGTGTTAGCTGTTTTCACCTGAGCAAGAAAATGGACACATTAGATCTTGCAGTATTTAACAAATTTATCATGGTAGTAAGGTTAAAAGCCATACTCTCATGCTAAAATTAGCTACTTATTTTTTCATGTTCCTTGCCTTCCATTTTTGGGAAATGGAAAGAATTAGGAGTATGTTTTCTTCTTTTTTCTTTCCTCTCTGTCCTGTTCTCCCCCTTACCCCAAAGAGTTAGATAAGGAGCAAAGCTTATTTCTGTACTAACCCTGGGGCAGGATTAGCATACAAATAAATGTGTGTCTTTTACATTGGCTAGGTGAGGACCACACGTTCCGCTTTGGGTTTGAGTAGCCAGAACAAAGAAGAAAACAAGATCAATTCCAAGACTGTATTCATCAGTTAAAAAACAAACCAGCCACTTAGAAGAAGCATAATTTTTCCAGGAATTGGGACCCTGTAGATCCTTTGTAATGCAGCCTCTGGGCTCTTAGTACATATGTCTCGGTTCTCTCCAGGGTCTGTACAAGTGTGAAGTACCTGAGTTCAGGTTTAAGGCATTTTAGTGTGAGCTGTAAAGAATAGTATGAGGCCAGAGTGCAGTTAAACCATTATTTTCTGATGCTTTGTAATTATTCATGCCACTGAACTTTTTATTAAAATTGATACCAGAGCCCTGGCTGGTGTGGCTCAGTGGTTGAGTGGGGGCCTGAGAACCAAAGGGTGTCTGGTTCGATTCCCAGTCAGTGCACGTGCCTGGGTTGCGGTCCAGGTGCCCAGCAGGAGGCATGCGAGAGGCAACCACACAGTGATGTGTTTCTCCCTCTCCCCCTCTCTCCCTCCCTTCCCCTTGCTAAAAAGTAAATACAGTCTTTAGAAAGTAAATAAATAAAATAAAATTGGTACCAGAGGAGTCCAGGTAACCACTCTGCTTCAACAATTAGCTGAGTTGGTGGGTAGCACTGTAGTATTTGCCTTTGAAAATTGGACTTCTTTTTAAATCTGGTTGTTGTAAGTTGGCTTGAAGGCCTGGTCAGTGTGTATCCTTCAGAAAATAATACTGTGTTTACCATGCAGATGTATTTAATGGGCAGTGAAATATATCATAAAGCAGTAGTTTTTAAAATTTGTTAAATGTCTGGCACAGAAGCCCAAATATAAAAACCGATAGAAGCAAAGTGTTTGGACTGGAGAGAGGATAGGAGCCGTCGCCTGCCCCAGACCTGAGAAGGAGGTCTGGGAGTCACTGTCCCACTCGTGGCTGATTTTATTCTAGAAAAATGTCAGAGTCACCAGTGTCCCACTTTTAAGGAACAAGCTCAATCTGTGTACTCCACCATTCCCCAAAACACCTGTAGAAAACCTAATTTTAATTAACTTCCTATTTGAACTAGTGAGATTTTGACAGGTTGATGTGGTTAGCAATCACTTCCACATTTGGGAGATAAATTAAAAACCAAAAGGTAGGTTTTTGAGGCCTGCACACAAATGATACCTATTTGTATGCTTTTTTTTTTTTGCAGATTACAGAACACTTTCACAAATATTTTGTTCAGTTATTATATTCACTTGAGTTACTAGCATTCTTCTGCTGAAATAGTAAAGGGAAAATGAAATGTCATGCTCAAAATTTTTGTAGAAGAAAATAAGTTTTTAATGTAAGTAAAGGTATCTATTGAAGCTCTTCTGAATGCTTTGGGGCCTGCACCTAAAACTTAAACTTTTCATACTCCCTTGGCTGTAGGATGTGTTTGGTGTGTATTTGAGATACAGCTTTCAGATTACAAAGCAAGTTCCCCTTGTGACTGTGTTGTGATGTCAACACTCACCTGGAAAGCACCACTCCATAAAGTGTGGAATGTTCTTTGAGCAATAAATGAAGGCCTGTGGTTATTCTGTAAACAGAACTTGGGTTTATGGTGAGTTTTTCACTTTCTGCCTGCCTTTTTGCTGAATACTTTATTACCCACCAAAGCTTGGTGAAACTACAAAATAATTTTTGTTTCCTTATGATTGTTTAGATTGTTGCATAAAGCTCTCTAGCCAGTTGTAGTACATTTTCTGACTCTTACGAAACACAAGATCAAGAAGCGTCTCCCTCACTGCAGTCTGGGACCTTCAGCACAGAGTGCTCGGTCTGTCCTCTGAACTCGCTGCCCAGACCCCTTTTTTCCGTTCCTTCCGCACTGCCTGGTGGCACATTCAGTCTTCTGTAGGCTCCACTCTTCCTGTGTGTGCGCCTTGTCTCACAGCTGTGTGCTGAGTCCCGGAGCGGCTCTTGGCGGACGTGTACCCCACCCCGGACGAGGCATGGCCCTGTCTTCTGGTCCACAGGAGAAGTTTTCGCTGTAGAATTGGGAATTTTTTCCTCCAGAAGTGCAAGCAAGAGCTTTTCTATTTAATCATGCCAATCATTTGACAAATGAACTTCAGTTACTTCCTCTGAAATGAAATGTTTCATAGCCTCATTAACTTCATCTAGAATTTTTCTCTCAACCCAGCACCAAGACTGCACATGGCAGTTAGTGTGTGGACACTGAGGAGTAGAAAGGGTGTCCTGACTGTTTAAGAGAAGTCTCAGAAAATCATCCCTGGGTAGAATGTTCCACGTGATCCTCCACAGGGCCTTGTAATTGTTTATTCTGTGACTCTAAATACTTCTGCTGGAAAAAGTCTGTTTACACTAAATACCACCACAAGGTGGCCTTTGAGCAGTTTAAAAAGAAAACAAACCTTCAAATCTCCAACTATGGTGCTTCAGCTCAGGCTGGTTTGGTGGCATGTTGGTGCTTTTGTGGGCATTTGGCCAGAACGAAAATAGCAGTGCTTGGACCTTGGAGGAGAGTGATTTTCCAGGTTTACATCGGATCCTCTAGAAGTGTCACAGTGGTAAACTTAAAAAAGAATTGTTTTTCAGAATACTGTAGAGTTCATCAGAATAACTAAAAGGAAAAAAAATCATTTCACCTCTCTCAGGTATAACTTTTAGAACCACAGCATCTGTCTTGTTTGACACCAAAAATAATTTTCTAAAAGGCCTTATTTCATGTTTGAACTTCGTTTCAGATTTTTTATTTGTTTACAATTCAGGTGTGGACTATGTATTCTTGAGGAATTATCTTTTTTAAAGAGCTGAAGTGGCTGTTTGCTTTTCCTATTTACCAAAATGCAGGTGAGGCTGTGATGTTCACTCAGATCACGTGGGCTGTGTGTACATGGCCTTGCGGCAAAGTGAGAAGTAAATGTAAGAAAGAAAGACGAATTTAAAATTTCATCCTCGAAGATTGACATTCTCACATTTTAAAATACGGACACTGGTGAACCTTTCATAGTGTTAAAATACAGTATTAATTTGTAAAGAAATAGTTGAAGTTCACATGTTTTGAAACTAATTCTTAAACTATGATAATGTAACTTAATTCGTTAGAGTATTTGAATGAATCAATGTAGATAAAACTAAAGATGGCAGGTCCATATAGATAAAAGGCCTTTAAAATACTCACGGAAGCCAGTTAATTAGTTATGTATCAGATGTTTCTAAATGCTGCTTTGTAATATGTAACTATGATTTCAAGTCTTAAACCCCGTGCTGAAATCTTTTTGCCTTATAATATTTTGAGAAGTTTCACATTGTGAATAAGATAACTGTCAATAATAAAAGAGCTACTCAAATTAATTTTAAGTCTGTTTTACGAACTGCAGGTGCCGTCCTATCAGTTGATTGTGAAATCAGCCTAGTGGGCTATGACTAGTGTTTTTAAAGGGAAGGAGGGGTGCGAGAGACTGGGACGGAACGGCCCAAAATAGAGAACACAAGTGTAATGTTACATAGGGAGGATAAGTTTGGTGATACTTCTTGTGTGGGAGGGTACTTATTTTTTATGTCTGAGTATATGTGTGTCATGAGGTCAGATACCTGTAAGCCATCACTGCTGGTGGTAATGCAGTTGAGTGGCCTGGTGGCCTTGTGGTTGTTTAAATGACTGTGCACACAGTAGAGAGTCATACAGGCTCTAGCTGGAAAGCTTCTGTGTTTGTGCTTTTAACAGGGAGCAAAGGAAGACTTGTGTACTTGCTGATCAGATTTGTAGTTGACAGGAATCTGGTAGGGAAAGCTAATAATACACTGGACAACAGAGTCAGGATCCAAGAAAAAAAATTGTGTCATACTGTATATTGAGCCTAAACCAGAAGGAATTTAAGAGAAATAATTGTTCAGTCCTGCAGCTATGTCCCAAAATGCAATGGGAAATGATGGGTGAAGATGTGGCTCACTATGGAATATGTGGAGAAGACTTAGGTCAATTAAATTGTTGACCAGAAAGCAGCCACATAGTGTGGCTATCATAACTGTTGGTCAGGTTTAAGACTGCATTTATGAAATACAGGGATAGGTAGTCTTGGCTGGTCAGACCACATGTGGAGTACAGGGTCCAATTTGAAGAGGGATGGTGACAAACTGGAATGCCTGTAGGATACCTGAGGGCCCAGTGATCGCCACCTGTGCTGAGTGCAGTGCCGATTGAACATGATAACTCACAGGCCAGTGTGCCGGCAGTGTATGTATTAACAAATCCGATTGGACTGTTCAAAGCTCTGCAAGTTCTTTTTACACTACATCTCTCAGTTTCCGCTCACTCCAGTCCTGGCTGCCTCGGTGCTTAGGGCAGGAGGATGCAGGTCTGCTGCACAGCACTGCTGCCTGTGGCCCACTGAGGTCGCTGCCCAGGGTCAGTGGTGTGTTCTGTCAACTTCCAAATCTCGTACTCGCCTCTGGCTTGGCTTGGACTGAGATGGAGCCTAGGAGTGGGAACTCGGTCACGTCACCAGTTGGAATCCTTTTCTTAAAGGCATGTCTATAAATCCATTTGTTTTAATGTTCTCAAAGTATAGACCTCTAATTCTGAAAAATGTATCAAATGTTTATTTAACATTATACTTATTTAACACGTATTTAAGTAGAGTTACCACATATAAAGAATATATACCGCCCCCACCCAATAGCTTTAATTACTTGCTGGCTAACTAGAGAAAGCTCACGAATTCATGTTACAGTGATTTCTGGATTGACTTCATCCCACAGCTAAGCAGTGCTAGTGTGAAAGTTGCCGTACTTAGTCAAACTGGATAATGTAGTGAGGTTTGTTAAATTAGATTCTGTTAGAACTTGTTTCAGAAAAGGATACCATTGTTTAATTATAAATGTCTGATACCCATAAATATGAAATGTTGCATTCATACTCAACATGCAGTTCAAGCCTGATAGGAAATCCAGAATTCATAAAAAAAGATCACAGATAAAACTGTAAGAAAATGAAAACTTTATACATGAAGTGACATAGCTGAAATGCAGATGACAAGCTAGGAGCACACTTTTTTTTTAATCCTCACCTAAGGATACGTTTCTGGATTTTAGCGAGAGAGGGAAAGAGAGAGAAACATCGGTGTGAGAAGCATCAATCTGTTGCCTCTCATATGCGCCCTGACTGTATGGGGGTCAAGCCTGCAGCCCGGGTGTGTGCCCAACTGGGAATCAAACCCACAGCTGGTGTGCGGGGGCCGCAATACAACCAAGTGAGCCACCAGCCAGGGCAACGAGAGCATATTTGAAAAAAATAACAGCCAATGGGGGGATATTCATAATTATACAATATCCTACATCCAACTTTATAAGAGGACGGCTCCAAACCTGGTAGACTAGCTAACAGTACAGATGTATAGATAATTTTACTAAGGAAATACAAATGAGTAATAGGCATGAAGTTATGTTTTGTCATCAGTGATCAGCAATTCAAATCAAAAGAATTGATGGGGGGTGGGAAGAGGTGGAGGTGAAGAAAGTAGCATTTTTTTATCAAGTAGATTGGTAAAAACCAGTAGAAAGGATTAGCAGTGCCTGCTGTCGTTGGCTGGTGAGGAAACGGCCGCCTGCGTGTGCAGTCGGTGGCAGTGTGGACTGACATGAGCCTTGGGTGCAGGCTGAGAATCTCTGTGTTTTGACTCTCAGACTGAGTCACTCGGAATCTTCTTGGCGTCTGTTACCCTGGTACCTGGTACCTGGTACACAGAGCTGCACAGATCATTGTGTGGCCTCGTTTGTGGCCAGAGCAGTCCTCTGTGTGGTCACTGTTCATGGACACTGCTTTTCGAGGTGGGCAGGTCCGGCATCATTTCTTCAGTTTCTATAAAGATGAAGAACTGACACCTGCTCAGTGACTGTCCTGAGTCAGGTAGTGGAGAGAAAGACGGGGAATTTCTTTACCTTAACCTATTTCATACTTCAGAGCAATGGGCCTGGTTCCTTAAGACAAAGTAAAGTTGGGCAGGTACCTACTGCACAGAGGGAAAGGAACATGAGTAACAGATTAGAAATAAGACCCAGCGTGGCCTGAGTATTTTTGCTGAAATAGTTACAAAACAGTCTGACATGCTCCAGCGACCCCCTGCTGACTCAAAAGAGTTGTATTGATCCAATAATTTCAGCTATGAGGAAAGAGTTTTTAAAGGTTGTTTGAACTTGTACGAATGAAGTCACAGAGCTCTGATGTATGATACATTCTTAACTTCTAAAAGTTAAACTTAGCCATGTTCAGTTTGGATAATACTTCTAACCATATCTAATTAAATTTCAAAAGTGTTTAAGTGGATGTTTATATAGGAAGGATTTAAGGCCACTTGAAATATTCCACTGAACTTAATTAGCATAACTTTTGTCTTCAAAATTCATAATGACTACATGTATGCTGGAATTACTACAGTGTAATTTGACAGTTGTAGTATGATTTTCTCTATAAGTGTTTGATGTTTAACATTAGATTTCTGTTTGTGAAATTAACACACAGCTTTTTTTTTATAAGAGCTGATATAAATCATGTAAAATGTCTTTACATGATTTTAGTAACTAAAAATCAGCTACTAAAAACGAAACTCTCTCTTATAAACAGGTATCTCTCTTGCTTTGTTGCCCAAATAAAGAATGAATTTTACCACTAGAACATCTCTCATAAATATTCATAATTTGATATTTCCATATTTAATGTGAGTAAAAAAAGTTTAAGCGCTAACAGAAAGCCTATTTTAGAAGAACACAAAGTGAAAATTATTTCTAAACATTACACTTACTAAGCCCATTTCTTTAGGTGAAATGGAGAGTCATTAGGGGAGGGACTGAGCGGGGAAGGGACAGTGCTGTGCGAAGTGGAGTGCTGTGCGCGAGGTCTCACATCACTTTAGACACTGCTGCACCCGGGCTGTGAAAGAGTGTCGGTGTGCTTCCTGCACAGCACCCCGTGTTGCACGTCGTTGGCCTCAGAAAGTCTGGTGGAGATACACTAATTGCAAACATACTCCAAAGTCTTGCATGCTCTCAAACACTTAATTTTGGTTTTGACATAGTTGATGAGCTATGTATTTGGCAGCTTTAGTAATTAACCAGAGTCAGCTGCTTCTTAAAGCTACTCATGGTTTATTTTAATGGAGCTAAGTCATTGCATCTTATTTGCAGCTCAGAAGAGCGTATATCCTAACCATACAAAAACATTTTACATCGTTATTCAGTCTGTGTAGATACCTTTTTTTTTAACCCTGATTTGATTCTGGAAATAGTAGTCATGAATCAGATTGTAGAAGGAAAAAACACCGCATAACTATCCTTTACTATTCTTTATTCCAATTTATGCAGATACACTATTAACATATATAATTCTCATACTAAGTTGTACGGTAGCTGCTGTTCCCATTAGAGATGACGAAGGGGGCCTTAGAAGAATGTCAGTCAGCTGTGGCGTGAGTGAGGTGGGACTCGAGCCCAGGTAATTCACACTCTGCTCTGTGTAATTGCCTGCACCACACGAATGGTCTAGTGTACTTGATACAACATCGGGCGTGTCGTAGACACTCAGCGTTTATTTGAAACTGCACACTTTCTGTGACTGCTTAGTTAACTACCTTAGTAGTCCTTCTATGCAACTGTCTTTTTGTATGTGCTTTTTTTTATTTGTCTGCAGTTTTTGCATTTGACCACCATGTTTGAGTCAGATTTAACACGTTAATGTCGAGGCCTATGAACTCAACTGTCTAGGAATGCATTCTTATTCAGAGTTTTTCACTACTGTCTCTAAACACACTCACTCCACATACACCAGGAGGTCGTCTTCTTTAGAGCAGGTACTCCTCAGTGCCTTGATTGGCAGCACAGAGTGAGGGCACAGTTGGTATTTGAATGAACGTCCTAACGAATAGTAGTCAAACGGGCTTATCGACCGTTTGACTGCTTTTCAGTATCTGTCGATACACAGTTGAGTAGAGTTAGAGTTAGGAGTGTGTTGAACAAGCCAAAAGCAATCAGATTGGACATGAAGGGCAGTGCCTACAGTCCTGATTCTAATGATGTGGGACTTTGCCTTTCCCAGCGGGTTTCTGAATGTTCTTGGGCACTTTCTTGGGTGGGGCTACTTGTACTCTTAGGAATATTAACATAACAGAGCAATGACTCGGAATTTTTGTGCTTTCCAAGATGAAAGTGACCGTTTCTAATACCATCTGCTCTTCATCTGTTTTGGAGAAAGGAGTAGACTTGCAGTGCAGAAGACCTCAAATACTGAGTATAAGTATTAAAAAGGAAAATACATACCAAACAGCTAATACCAGTTGTTTCCATAGGCTTTCAGGTGATTTTCACTTTCTGTCGTGTATAGACCCTTAATGTTTGAATTTTGCACAATAAACAACATAACCATTTTTTAAAAGTGAGAAGTTCAACTCTCATTTATGAACACAGATGCAGGAGTAGATGGCCTTTCATTATTCTGCCCCCCAACCCAACCCCTCTGCCCCCAAGGATATAGAAGTTAGCAGAAGACTGTGCTTATGTGAACAACAGCACAAAAAGCAATGCTTTTTTGGTTGGGGGGTGGGGATCATGATTTCAGTGGTCAGTGAATGTGACAATCATTGACAACCAAACTTTCCAAACTTCCCTTAGAGATGATACGGCCCCCATTGACAACCACTGCTGCTCTATGTAGAGAACAGTGACGGTCTGCACACTTCGTATTTGTAGGGACAGAGACTTAGAAAATAGAATTGACTGAAATTGTGAACTGATTATGTATGGAAGAGTTAACACAAAGAGTCTAGTGTGATGACCAAAGTTTATGATGGGGTGAGCACGGGATCTGTTCATTCTGAAGGGGAACATAGGAGCAGGGCTTGGGGGTGAGGTTTGAGTGCCCTGAGGACATCTATAAGGAGTAGTAGTTGGGAATGTGGGCTCATTGGCTGAGGCAGGAAATAGATTTCAAGTTGCTGAAAGCATGGGTAGATGAGATCTCTCAGAAAATATAGGGTAAGAAGACAGGCAGGGGTGGAACCTTGAAGGACACGAAGATGAGTCATTAAATTAAATGCCGAAAGAAAGAGCATTTGGAGAGCCAGGAAAACAGAGGCGAGCAGTGCATGAAAGCTACGAGGTGTGCAGTGCTCAACAGTCACACGCAAATTCCTTCGTGCACTTAGCATGTAATTCTATAAATGTCTGTTTCAGTGTAAAAGTAGTATGTTAAATTACTCTCTGCCCCTGCCCTCCCCACTCACCCCTCAAATTTTCAAGTTAAATTTGCCCCGCAATACTTCTTTTTCATTGGGATTCAAGCATACACCACTGATTATCTCGAGAAGCATGCTTATGTCCAGTTTGAAAAACGTAGGTGTGGGTTTCCAAGCCCTCTTTAGAATCCTAACAGTGGCTGGCTTTCTCCCAGCTGCGTTAATAATTTTGGCTCAGCCCAAGAAGTCCTGCTGAGGTGTATTATGAACCAGTTTGGGGTGGGGGGTGGATAGGACAAGGGGAAATTAGTTGTATTTGAAAGCTAGATGAATTTTTTCATTTATAATGTGTATTTTTGACCATTTTCTAAATGAACTCCAGTTATGTCCAAAACATAGTTTGGGCAGTTTTAAAACACTGTTACGGAAAATATTTGAACATACAGAAAGGTTGAGTAAAAATTAGCTCTGTCATTCAGTTGTCTTATGGAGAGTATTTTTTATGTAGTAAGGATGGATTGTTTTATATTACCTATTGATTTCTTGAAACTTAGCTTTTAGATTTAACAAAGTTATACATGTGTATAGTTGAAGGAGGCAAATAGTTACAAAAAGGGCTTGTAAGAAAAAAATACCAGTTTGCCCTTTTTCTTCACCCCAGAAGTGTACACGTTCAACTCTGGACCAACTGTTTTGGTGCCCTTCTCCGCAGCTCCAGTGAGCACACTTGGATGACACATTGTTTCACCATGTTGTGCCCAACATCTGCCTCAGGTTGCTTCTGTTTTCCTCTATTACACTGGGAAATTCAGTAATGATCAACACTCAAAAGCTCTGTGCATATTAATCTAACATGTTTACAAAGAGCTTTATTTCTTAAAGCTTTACTCTTACACTTTTAAGTTCTAGGCACCTGTATTGTTACCTGCTTGGTCATCACCTAGCAGCCACTCATTAATTTTAAACTTTTCAGTGTTGTCAGTTATTTTTAAAGTTGTATCACTGAGTGGCATATGTTAGCATAAGATATTTAGGCTTACTACATAGCAAACTTAGACCTAAGAACCAAATTCTAAGGCAGAAGTTTTAAGGGATGTTGTTTCCCTGCCTTTGTCCTGCACAGTCTTTGCAGTTGAGTTGTGTAAGAATTGAAGACTTTAAATGAAAGAAAGTACAGGATTTGCTTATTATATAGTCATACCATAAAATAAGAACTATGTAGTTCTTATTTACAAGTTTTATAATAAAATTATATTATTTTTATGTATTCTTTTACTTAGCAACTATACTTTAACTGTACTTTTAAAACAATAAGTCATAAAAGAATATAAGAGGTGTGGGGATATGAGCGGGGGAAGGGGAGAGAGCAGATGCGAGCATGTCACGAATGGCTTCCCCGCTGCGCCTGGATCCTGCTGAGCAGTGGCCACTTCCTGTTTCGGGTACGTGTTACTAACTGTCTTTCCTGAAAGTACAGCCTTACTAGCTTATATGTTCTGCAGAGTCTTGGCTGCCTGGTGTGCTGATTACAAGGAATAATTGTGTCGTGCGTCTCCTTATCTGTGTTCTCTTTGGCAGCTCAATTCTTTTCTCCTGTGACCAGCATTTGGTGTGTGGTAGGACTTTTTTAAACCCCCTTGGCCTGGAAAGTCGCTTCTTCCACCATTGAGCCAGAGCTGAAAATATCTCCGTTGCGTAGCACCGTAACACTTCCTGCAAAATACCACTGCATTCCCACCCTCCGTCCAGCATGGGCTGTGCCGTGCTGCCGCTGGGCGCGGAGACAACCAGAAAGTAGATGTTTTCAGAGAGCTTACTGTGTGAATCCACTGTGTTTATGGAGAATCAACCTGCATTGCCCCTCAGCCGCCTCAAAAAAAAAAAAAAAAAGCTAAAAAGAAAGATGTAGTGTAAAAGAATGATCCAGGGTTTGTATCCAGCCAGGTAATTGGAGAGAGAATGTAACAGCCACGTGGGAGTGACTCACCTGTGACAGACCCCCAGCTTCTTGTCATAGCAGAGATGTTCAGAATTAAGTCTTTTCATCTTTGAATTTTGAGAACCTGTGCTTGAGGACATTTCCCTTTGGTTAATGAAGATGTGGTTTAATTTAAAACCAAAAAAGGTTTACAAGCTGGCAGCGGTGAGCAGTAGGTGATACTTGGGTATAGAACAGATCTCATCCGAACACGCCACAAAATAACATAGCCGTTCATGATTTAATTGTAGGTTTAACATCAGCATTTATTTGCATGCTCCCCCCTCCCATGTTTATTTGTGACCTGATATGTAGGTCACTGTACCTCAGACTTGAGAGAAAACATTCAAATACTTTCTTCAAATGCAGTCTTAGGCAAAGTTCAGAAGAAGTGTAACGCTGTGCAGTAGAGATAATTTATATTGACGTGGGGGGAAACAAGTTAGGGTTGAGGTACTTGAGATTTGCCTCTTTAATTTGGCAGAGGCGGGGGCCAGCGGCAGGGGCACTTAAACGGAGGAGTTTGGAACTCAGTTTGAGAACCACTGATATAAGTGATCCGTAAGGTTCTTCTGGAAAGTGTTATCTTTTGGCATCTCATACGAGGTTTAATGCCTATGAATGTAACTTATTTTAGTTTATTTAGTGAAAGAAATTGTAACTTCTGACATGTTCCTCGAGTTACTTACATTGTTTTCTTGTTAATTTTGTTTTTTCATGGTGAGTTCTTGAAAGAGTTGGTCGCCTTTTGCATAATGTAATATTGTGGTTTATGTGGTAGAAATTTGTTGTCTGCTACCCACAAAAAATTACAAACTTCTAGAAGTTCATTATCTGCAGGGTGTTAGGCAGTGAGCTTCTTCACAGGAGATGGTTGTATTCAAGTAGAAAGAGCACACATTGAAACTGGCTCTTAAAGGATCAGAGGGTCTGGTGGGAGGTTGGCCAAGGCACTACCCAAGGTTGTCTCCAGCTCTGAGACCCTGTGAGTGAGAGAAGAGCAAGGTGGGCAGGCCCTGGAAGTGTGTGCCCCTCAGCATGCTTAGGGGAAGCAGCGTGAACACTGGAAGAGAAGCTTCTGGAGAGACCCAGCGAGTGGGCCTGTTGCTAGTGCTGTTTGGCATTATAATTACTCCTTGTCTACCTCGTGCCTCAGTTTCCTCCACTGTAAAATGGAGATACCCGCACTGGAAGGCCACTTCGGGTCAGAGCAGACCTGGCAGAACTAGTCGCCTTGCAAGCGGTACTGCAGCCCCTGCGTTGTCAGCGCCTGCACGTTCCTCCTCACTTGGGTGGCTGGAAGAGCAGGTGCTAGGAAGGCTTTTGAAAGGTGGAAGTGTTCTACAATTCTAAAGTATCTCGGTATCATCATTTCTCCCATGTACTGCCAGGTTTCCCAGTTCCTACTGATTTTGAAAGTCATGTAAAACTGTTTTCTCAAACACCAGTTTTCTTCCCAAATTAGAATTTCAAAAGTATGTCTTCTGTTGACACCACTTTTTTCTCACTTACACCTTGCACTGTGTCCCCAGGTAAAGCAGGCAGAGCGCAGCGAGGTGTCTGTCGCGGTCGCCATGCCGTTCCCGTTTGGGAAGTCCCACAAATCTCCAGCAGACATTGTGAAGAACCTGAAGGAGAGCATGGCTGTTCTGGAAAAGCAAGACATTTCTGACAAAAAGGCAGAAAAGGTATGTACTGGGTATCATTTTATATTTTCAATCTTTTGATCAGGAGCAAATATAAAACAAATTATGGTGTGATTTTTAAAAATTAATAAATCCCAATTTGGCTTTTCAATAATTTTGAAAGTGACGTTTGCTTCTGCTTAAACACCACATTTTCTCCTTTACTGCTGCCTACCAAACGTATTTCTAACTTTTTTCTCCATTTTTCATTTAAGGTTTTCAAGTTTGTTTAGGACTTTGTTTTTTCATTGTTCCAGTAATTTATCCGAATCCTAAAGTCAGTGTCTCCACCAGCAGTCTTCCTGGGAGGTGCCTCTCCGGGTGCTCTTGCTGCGGTCTCTGTGCCTGCGATGAGCACCTGCCTCCCCCACCACCCACCACAGCCCGAACCTGCCTTCCACCCCCACCTCGTGTCCCGCTCTTCCCTTAGGGGCCGTCCCTCACTGCACTGCAGGGACCCTTCTTCCTGGGGGCTTTGTGATTTGATTCTGACTTCCATCCCTACTTTATACAGCTTCTCTGGACCTTTCTTATCTCTCAGATATCTCCCTTGCCTTCAGCCTTCGGTGCAGGCGCCTTGAAGGGCACAGGAGACCCTTTGTGACCTGATCTCCGTCTCTCTGGGTGAATTTCCACCCTCTGTTCTTTGTGTTCTGGCATCTCAACTTGCCCCTGTTCGCTGAAAGCAAGTAATCAGTTCTACTCTTTTTTTTGCCTTTTTATTTATTATTATTATTTTTTTTTAATAAACTACATGGTGATAAAAACTACAGTGATGGCTAGTGTAGTTTGGTGTCACTGCCTTGACTAGCTCAGTGGTTCCTACCATCAGTGCAAATGACAGTGTAGTGGAGAGGGACAAATAATATGTTGCTTTGACATGAAAACAGTTTTGACCCCACAGACCCTTTGAAAGGGCCTTGGGGACCCCAAGGGGTCCAGACTTCGAAGGCTACTGTGATAGTTAATGAAAGGTACGTGTGTGTGTGTTATGGGTGGTATTGGGTAGGGGGGATGTCTTTGTTTAGATGGGTTACATGGGAGAAGTCTTACTGAGGAAGTGACACTGGGCATGAATCTTGTAATGATAGGGAGCAAGCTTGGTCTCCGATGGCGTTCATAGCATCTGCTTGACTAACATCAGTGGTTCTCAGCCAGGGGCCGTCTTGCCCTGCACGGGGACATTTGAGAATGCTTGGAGACATTGTTGTTTATGACATGGGGAGGCTACTACTGGCATCTAGATAGTACAAGCCAGACATGCTGCTGAACATGGGACAGTCCGCCTCCATCCCCCCACCCCACCCCCCCAAATTATCTGACACAGAATGTCAGGAACTCCTGCTGTAAACCAAAGCACATACAGACCTCCTGCTATTAGGATAAGCAAAGCAAAGAAAAATAATTCAATTTTTGAAAAATAAATTTTCTTATTTTAAATTTTATTTATTTTTAGAGAGAGGGGAAGACAGGGAGAAAGAGGAACAGAAATGTCACATGCCCCAGCTGGGGACCTGGCCCACAACCCTGGAAGTAGTAACCAGTTCAGATGGTAATGAGAGAGAACTGAGACCCCAAAACAGTGGAAAGATAAAAATCTAATCACTAAATTAAAAACCATTAAAAAACCACGTTGATATCATACTAATAAGACTGAAAAGCTGAAGGTAGTTTCATTAAAACCGGAGTGCTGGCACTTGTTTCTTGGCACTGCTCTTGAAATTCTACCCAATGTATAAAGAAATGGTTTAGGAATAAAGCTATTGCAAATAAAGAGAGCAAATGACAATGTTGGGGTATTCATATATCTTTACAAAACACAAGAGAATCAATGCAAAAAGGAGAGTTCTCTAGGACAGCTAAATAAATAGGAAATTCATAGCTTTTATAAATACCAATCAAAACCATCTAGAAATTGTAAGTTTTAAAAAAGTATTTCATTTACAATAGTAACAAAAAAGATTAGATGTCTGAGAAGACTCTCATCAAGAAGTGTGCAAGAACCTGTTGTGTGTGAAAAAATTGTAAAGCTTCATTCAGAGGCACAATAGAATGCCTGGTACGTGTTAGCAAATGGAATATAGTTAAGATGCCATTTCTTCTCAAAATTAATTTTTATGCTTAAAGCAATTTTATTCAAATCACACAGTATCTTTTTGTAGCTTGACAAAAAAATGATTCTGAAGTTCTGGAAGAATAAATAAAATAGCATAAAGTTGTAGCGAGATTAAGGAATATGAATTCTGTTTTGTTTTAAAGCGAAACACATCCTTTATACACCTTCTCGTTGCCATCCCCATAATGGTTAATGTAACTCCATCCTTCTAGTTGTTCAGGCCAAAGTCTTAAGTCATCGGTGACCCTTTTCACACTTCCCAAGTCCAGTTATGAGCAAATCCATCTGTTTTATCTTGGGGCGGGGGGGTGGGGCATGGAGGGAGAAAGCCAAGATCTAACCATTTCTCCCCGTTTTCCTAGTTAGCAACCTGATCTAACTAACCAGAGTTAGTTAACTCTGCTCTGGATTACTGCAGTGACCTTCTGGCAGGTGTGTCTCCCTTGTCCCCCTACAGCTATAGTGGTTCTTTTAAAACATGAGTCAGATGTTACTTTCCTCCGTGTAAAAGTCAAAAGTCCTCACAAGGGCTCAAACTAAGTTCTAAAGCCCAAATCCTGCCCATGCCTGTTTTTGTAAGGTTCGTGAGCTAGGAATGGTTTTTACATTTTTAAAGAGTTGGTTTAAAAGGCAAAGAAGAATATACAACCTTATGTGGCCTAAAAAGTCTAAACTATTTACTGTCTGCCCTTTTTCCAAAAAATAAGTGTGGACCCATGGCCTCCATGGTTCCTTCTCTTAGTACACCCCGCACATTGGCCTCCTTTTTTCACACACTCCAGTCACACTCGTGTCTTTAGGTTTTTGCATTTGACAGTTCCCTTTGCCTAGAATGTTCTTCCCTCAGCTCTCTGCTTAGCTTACTCCTTTATTGTGTCAAGTGTTTGCTCAGTGTCTTTCTTGACCCAACCACTGCTATTTGAAATGCACCCCTGCCCCCTGGCTTTGCTACTCCCCTGATCTTGTTCTATGGGGTTTTCCTGTGTGGCAGTTAACATTTTAATATACTCAATAGTGTTTGTTCAGTATTTCCTCGCCCTGTTAGAACATAAGCCTTCCGAAGACAGGGCTCAGTAACCATTTGCATTTATTGAAAATGGAGTACACAGCAGAGTTAAAATGAAACACTGTCACCTTGGGATTCTTCTGAACTCTTAATTTCTGCCAAATAGGATAAAACAGAGTACTGTAGCAATTTGCATG
The DNA here is from genome assembly GCA_004024845.1 of Tonatia bakeri. Lineage (NCBI taxonomy): Eukaryota > Metazoa > Chordata > Mammalia > Chiroptera > Phyllostomidae > Tonatia > Tonatia bakeri. Next base: position 184,700 of record PVIA01001538.1, read on the forward strand.
TTGAGTTTGTGACTAATAAGAGGGTATCATGGTCAGGTATAGTTCTGAATTTTATGATGGTGGCCAAGTGTCACATTCCCTTTTAGTACTGCCACCCACAGAAGCGGTGACCTAAATGACCCTTGTCAAGAGGTCTGCTCTGTTGGCCCTACTGTCTTCCAAGTACAGACGTGATGAGTTACCACTGCACACCGACAGAATGGCTAAAATTGAAAACACTGACTGAACCGAATATTGGTGATCATGCAGAGCAACTGGAACTGCTGATGGGGATATGAGATGATACAACCACTTCAGGAAAAGTTTGACACTTTCTTAAAAAGCTAAATTTATATCTGGCCATCTCACTCCTAGGTATTTATCTAACAGAACAAGAAATAATGTCCATACAGAGACTTGTGCATGAGCGTTCATAACAACTTGATTTGCAATAGTCTGAAACAGGAGAGAGCCCAGGTGTGTAGGCAAACCAGCTGGAGCGCACTGCTAGTTCAGAACACTACTCAGCAATAACAAAGAGTCAGCTGCTGCTGCACACAGCTGCATGAGTGGGCTTCAGATAATTAAAAGTTGTGTGAAAGGAGCCAGACTATAAAGGGAATACAGTGTATGATTCCATTTTTACGAAACTGTGGAAACCACTGTAGCAGAAAGCAGATCGATGATTGCTTGGGGCTTGGCGGGGCTGTGGAGGACCAGAGCTGACTTGATGGAGTGAGCGGACTACAGAAGACTCTGGTGGTGGTAGTGGCTGTGTTCACTGTCTTGATGGGTCATGGGTGTGTAAATAAGCCCCGACCCATCAAAATGTACTCTTTAAATATGTGTGGTTTGTTTTATGTCAATTATAACCCAATAAAGAGAGTTAGAAGAGACTACCCGTGTACTGACTGAGATAACGGTGGCTTGGAAAGCACAGGTATTGGCCCTGAGAAGAGATCGTGTAACGAAGCCCCAGAAAGACTATTGAGAGCCTAGGTGGATGTAGTCAAAATACACTACTTAAATCCAGAGCGGCCACCTCCTCTGTGTAGACAGGTCCGCCCTGGTGGTTTGGAGAAGCTAGAGTGGTGAGAGGAGCACGGCCAGGCCGACAGCAGTTCAGAAGTCCGACGTGAGAAATGGTTGAAAGAACTGGAGATACGAAGTAGAGAAGAATACAATTTGAGCGTTAGACCTCCTAGCAAAATGCTTTTAGGAGGTCATCTAAAAACAGAAAAGGAAAGGTTGCAGGTAGTGGTAAGAGGTAGAATTAAGACCTGTGAGCGGAAGTAAAGCAGGAGTCCGATTTCGTCTTGATATTAGGAAAAATAATAGGTGGATGTTGGCTTCCTTGGTAGATAGCAAGTTTCCTGTCTCTGGGTGTGTATCGTGCGGGCTAGGGCACCACTCCAGCCTTGCAGAAGGAATTCGTTCTAGCGTGGTTAATTCTTCCTTACATTGATACAACACTGTATTTTGCAAGGTGCCTGCATCTTATTTTGAGGAAGAATAGATTCCTGTTATTAATCTCAATCCACATCAAGAAAGCTTTTTTTCCTGGGTAAATCATATTAGAGTCAGAGATGGTAATCTTTCCCAACTGCCAAGCTCATAGTGAAAATAATGCCTATTTCTGCTTTATTCATTATATCCATGGTCATTTTCTCATTCATTTCCTGTGATGTTAAGACAAATGGTAAATAAAACAGTTGAGTACTTATTTCTGTATTTGTATTGTGTTGGTACTTTTATTTGTTTTATATGGTAAACAGTTGCCATATTAAGAATTGTATGTAATCCCAAGAGATTAATCCTTAGGAACTGTGCCACACCATTTTAAAAGAATTTGAAAACTACTCCCCTTACACCTTTAAGGAAAAAAATGGTTTATCTTAACATTCTTATTTTTAGGTAACTGGGCATGGGAGTGGAGTAGGGTGGGGTGGAATTTGTTCTTTCACTGCTGACAGCCACATAGGTCCAGTGTACGAGGTGACTATTTATACACTTTTTGCCCACTGCATGCTGTATAAAGAAAGCATGGCTGCCTCGCTCAGCATGCACTCGGTCCCCTTCATCACTGTGGACGAGTGTGTTCGCAGTGTCAATGGCTGCATTCACTCACTTCAGGAGAGGAATAAGTATGCTGGCATACTTGAGGGGGCAGGAGAGGAGTCTTTTCATAGCATGGCCATTTAACAGTGACTCATGGTTACTAAACTTGCTTAGAGTAATCTTTGACACCAGAAGGTTATTAATAGTTTTTCTTCATCCATAATCTTTCAGCTTAGGAGAGCATCCCACCATTTTCTTTGATGCTGTTGCGCATGTGTGCATGCAGGGTTTTCCTTTTAAATTAGCACGGGAATCAGGGTGATAACAGAATTGCTCTCATTATGAAACATTTGGCACCAATAATATTTCTCAGGTTACTTTTAGATTCCATCTCACATTCTTTGTCTTAATTTACTTTGATTTAAGAACTTGTTTCCTGAGGTCATCTAATAGCTTTCTGAGGAAGAATTGTTATTGAAGGCAGTACATACAGATTAGTATATATTCAGAGGGCTCTTGTTCAAAGTGAATCTATTGCTAAAACATAGGTATGAAGAAACTCAAAAGTAAAATATAACACAAAAATAATAAATGGACTTAAAGCCCCCCCAAAATATATGGGTCCTTTGAGACATTTCTCAATAATAACTACTTACATGTAAATTAATAAATTCAGTTATGTAAACTAATGAATAAAAACATGAAAAATTCTGCTTATAGACCATTTCAAAATTGTTTCTAAAAAGGATGACTTTGAAAGCAGGATGCTCGTCTCAGTTACGGGAACTTCATCGTGCAGAGTTGAGTGTGTGCAGTACACAGCAGGACAGTTTTTGCAGACGACGACAGAAGCAATTTTGTCATCATCTTTGCAAAAGATTCTCAACTTGGTTAAATCCACAGGCATTTAGTGCCCTCGTATTAGGGCACTGACTGGGCAGGCACATGGATCAGTTTTTTTCTGTTTTTAAGGAGTTTATAACCTAAGAGATGAAATCAGTATGTAAACAATAAAATATAGTATAGAGGTTCTTGGAAGTATCAGTGAAATTCTGTGGGCCCAAAAGGATGAAGCAGTTAGTACCTCTTCAGAGCTAGCATTAAGTTTGAAGTGACTTTTGAACTGTTTTTGAAGGTACTTGGCAGGCAGAGAAGGAGAGGAGATGGAATGTGATCCCGCATCAGTTCTGGCACGGTCAGAAAACCAGTGAAGAGTTTGGAGTGGCTTTCTAGGGGTGATGAGATGCGAGTGAATGGCGGGAAGTCGGCCAGAACTGTAGGTTGTGGTGGATGAAAAGAGCCTTACATACAGCCTACAGATGCACTTAAAGACAGCTGGGGAAATCTGTTGCTGTTTTGTTTTGCTTTAAATCTTTACTTGTAAGTAATTATTAATTCACAGAAGACAGACAGGAGTGCACGGGGAGACCCTGTGCAGCACCTTCTCCCCAGTCCCCCTCAGTGGGAACGTCTCACATGACTACACACCCAGTGAGACCAGGGAGTTGATGTTGGCACAGCCCTCAGGCCTTATCCCTATTTCGCCAGTTTTATTGTGTGTGAGTGTGTGGTGGCTCTCCACAGTTTCATCACACATGTAGCTGTGTGGCTTCTCTGTAACCACCACCACAATCAAGATCCGAAGCTGTCCCGTCACCACAGGCCCCCTCGTAGCCACGCCTGTTTCTTCTCCCCCATTCCTAACCCTGGCCAGTAACCACCAATCTGTTCTCTAAATCTGTAATTTTGTTGTTTCAAGAATGTTTTATAAATAGAACCATAGAGTAGATAACCTTTTGAGATTGGCTGTTTTCACTCGGCTTAATTCCCATGAGACGTATGCGAGCAGTGTGAGTTGTCAGAATTCCTCTGGGGTCCGAGCAGTGCTCCATCCTGCTCATGGGCGTACCACAGTGTGTCCAACCATTCGCCCAGCGAAGGACGTCTGGACCAGTTCTAGTTTGGGGCTGTTGCAGATAAAGCTGCTGTGAACATTTTTATACAAGTTTTGTGTGAACTCGAGTTTTCCTTTCTCTGGGAGACATGCCCAAGAATGTTCTCTTGAGTCATATGGTAAGCAAATGTTTCGTTTTATGAGAAACCACCAGACTCTTCTAGAGTTGCTGTGCCATTTTATATTCCCACTAGCAGTTTTCAGCATCAGAGACAGGATGAGATTGGAAGTGTGTTTGGGAAGATGAACTTGTTAAGAGAACTCTGATGACAAGGAAACTTGAGGGTAAGGAAGAGAAGCAAGATATGAGAGAGTGGATTTCTAAGGGAGAATTGAAAGGATTTGATGACTATCTATAATTAACTCCAGGTTCACCCTTTGGCCTATTTTCTCTACGCACCAAATATTTCCCAGAGCATGAATCAATAAACTGTGGCCCACGTCAGCCCATTACCTGGCTTTGTAAGTAAAGTTTTATTGGAACACAGCCATGCCCATTTATTGACCTGTGGTCTATGGCTGCTTTCCTGCTGCAGTGGCAGAGTGGAATAGTTGTGGCAGAGACCATATGACCCACAAAAAGCTTGCTACCTGCTTATCTGGAGAAACTTGATACTTCTGATGAGATAGATAGCAGGGATTCTTATTTTGTTTTGAAATGGGGAGGAGGAGAGCAGAAAAGGTATGTGTTTTGCTTTTAAACTTAATGTTCCACTTCTGTGCAAAGAGTACTGTAGAGAAGCAGGTAAAGCATGATTTCAGGTGCTCTTCCTTCCTTCATTCACCTTTTTATTTTTACTTTATTCTAATTTGTACATTAGGATTCTGCATAAGATTTTTACGTTTAAAAAATAGGGGCAGGCAGGAGTAGGATATCAGTAGCCCCAAAAGCATTTAAAAGTTGCTGATGTAGATGACCTCTGACATCTCTTTCTATACTTAAGGTGCTGTGATTCCATACTGTGGCATCACTTCTCACCTAACATTTCAATTCCAGATTTATTTTCTCTGCCCCAGAATTGGCCTTCCTCTTCCTGACTGACTGGTTTAAGAAACGTTGTCTTTATATCTCTGGCTTGAAACCTAAGAGTCATCAGATTCTTTCTCCCTTACTTCAGCATCTGTTTGTCAAAGTCCTGTTTATTTGAAATCACTTGATGCAGGGAGAGGAGGCTGAAATTTGCAACTTCTCCTCTCTCTTTTCATAACCACTCTGGGTGATGTGGGATGGTGGGGCGGGTGTACGTGAGATCTGTGCTTCCTTCGTGAGCCTAATAGTTGTAGTTGATTTCTATATTTATCAATCTGAAAAATTCAGAAAACGCAACTGAGTATAAAGGAAATACACAGCTCATCCTAATTCTGCCACCACATGAGATGACCGCTGTTACCATGGTGGATTGTCCTCACGGGCCCTCGTTCATGCTGTCTCTCCCTTTCTCTCTGGGGCGGGTAACTAGTGAACAGGGGCTCATGCTGTTCTACCACCTGGTTTGTTTTTCATCGTTTTAAAAGATTTTATTTATTTGTATTTAGAGGGAGAGGAGGAAGCAAGAGAGGGAGAGAAACATCAATGTGTGAGAGAAAGATCAATCAGTTGCCTCTCAGCCCCCTCTGCGCTGCCCCCCAACTCCCTCATCCCCTCCACCTGACCCACAACTCAGACATGTGCCCTGACCAGAAACCAAACCGGCAACCTTTTGGTTTGCAGGACAATGCTTAACCCACTGAGCCACACCAGTCAGGACTTTTTAATTTTAATGTTAACACCTTTGCTTGCCATTGTAGATCTACCTAATAGTTTATTTAAAGCTTGCTGTTGTCTTCCAATCTATGGGTACCCCTTGGTTTAACCAAGTCAGTGGGATCACTTTTTTAACGCTCTTTTTTTTTAACGTTTTGCCAAATTATGGTAAAATTGTACCAGTTTATTTTTTTGCCACCAGTGTGTATCTTTTAGAAGTCTTTGCCTCTGATAGGAGGAAAAAAATGTCCTGTCATTTTAAGTTTATTATTATGAAGTAAGAACATAGTTTTTAAGGTTATATATTTGCCTTTTAAATCCTGAATTAGTCATATCTACACTTTAACCATTTTACTCTTGTTTATCTTTAAGTTATCTTTAACCTTATAGTATTAGGGTTAGGCTTTACCAGTAATTTTGTCTATTAAAAATCGGGGGGAAGGGAGTGGGCAGGCCCAGTCTTGTGTCCCACCAGACTCAGCCCTGCACCTCCATCTGAGTAGTAGCTGCCTTGTCACCTATCACTTGCTACCACAAGGCCACTTGGGCATCTACTGCGCAGCTGGGCCTTGTTGGGTCCAGAGGAGAGTAGGTGGGAAGGCAGTGAGCCCTTCAGGGACCCAGTCTGGAAGCACGGATGGGGAAGTGAGAATCTCCTCTAGTCTTCTGAAGTTGTTATTTTTGTATCACTACTTCATGTCCAAGCAGTTGCCACTGATAATGGTAAAATAGTACAGTGATGGGTGCTGTGAGAACACTGGGCATAAGGTGAGAGATTTAATACGAAACCTGAATTTTTAGAAGTCTTGAAATAGGCCATTTGTACCAGTGTTTGGCTTGCTAATACTTATTTTTCCACCTCATTGTATTTTTTAATGGGAAAGCAGGCAGTGGAAAGTCTCACAGCTTCAGTTCTAGTTGAGAAAATTGTTATGGACACCACCCTTAAAAACTGGAAGTGATGACTTGTCTCCTTGTCCTGGGAGTAAAAGAAGTATAGTTCTGATAGTGTTACTATAGTGCGGTAAGTATTAGGTGTAACTTGTGGAATATTTGTTACTGCTTAAGTTGATCCTGTAACTAAATAGTTAAACTTAAAAATAGTTTTAAAAGATATTAAGCAAAAACAAAGTTGTTGACAGTCAGTGGTGTGTGGAAGTCTGAGGCTTTGTGGCACGGGATTAATACGCCCGGCCCCCTGGCATTTAGAGACGAGGCTTCTCAATGCGAAGCCTTGACTCAGTTCTGCCAAGCCCCAGACTCACTGCTCTGTGACTGTCCTCTGTTTGGTGTCCCCACACTCCCACTGTGTCTGGCTGTTTGGTACAATCACGCAGGGTTGACCACCTCTCAGAAGCCCCCACCGTGGGGATTCAGCAGGGCGCGAGTTGGTGAGGCGTGCTGCATGCCACTCTCCAGTCACGTGAGCAGGCTCGTCCTGAGGGGCTCCGCTCTTTCCTGCTTCTCTCCGTGGCCATGTTGTTATAAAGCAGCTAGCCGCTGTTGGGAGCCTGTACCCGTGGAATGTGATGTGAGTCTCCCTGACTACACGAGGCTGGCTAGCATCTGTGTCTCGGAACGACCCGTTTGACTGATGAAGTGTCCTGGACAGGCCAGTCAATTAACGAAATCGTGAAGTCAGACTGTGTGTAAATCACCACCGTAGACACTGGAGTGAGGAGGTTACAAAGAGGGGTAAGCAAGCGCTTTGCAAAGACCTTGAATATACGTCCTGGGGAAATGAGATGTGCAGATTAGAAGACACAAAACTACAAGGCCAGGGGCTGAAACAAGGTCATGGCTGGGCTAGCATCTGAGGAGGAGGGTTAGGAATGAGGGGAGGACTTGTGGATGCAGGGGCTCTGAGAGTGGAGGAGGAGGGGGGTGAGTGTCAGTCTTTCAGGGTTGCTTGAGGACAAAAATGTCCAGGGCAAGAGAAAATTGGGAGAACCTTCATTTAGAATTTGAGATCTTAAGAATTAGAATGGATCTCAGCAGCCATCTAGCCCAGCAACCTTCCATGAGGCCATGCAGCTGGCAAAATTGCACCTGGGGTAGGGGAACCAAGGCAAAGCTATTCTCCGTCTTTAGGGGCCCTTTCTCCAGCCCGCATACAGAGTCATCAGCCTTGCAACTGAGGAGGGATGCTTCTTCCCTGTGAAGGAAAAAAGCGAAATATGAGGATTAATTAACTTTATGTAGACTTATGAATGATTGGAAAAGGAGTACTCTGCACCCATCTTCTCCAAATGTTACCATTTTTGATAAACACAGTAATATGATCAAAATCAGGAAAAACATTGGCGCAATACTATTAACTAAGCCACAGACCTTTTTTCAGACTTCAGCAGTTTTCCTACTAATGTGCTTTTTCTGGACCAGGATCAATTCAGGACAGCACATTGCATTTAGTTGTAACATCCCCTTAATCTCCTTTAATCTGGAACAGTTTCTCAATCTTTGCCTTTCATACCCTTAGCGTATTTGAAAAGTCCTGGCCAGTTATTTTGTAGAGTGTCCCTTAATTCGAATTTGGCTGATGTTTCAATGCAGGTGATGCCTTCTTGGCAAGAAAACCGTGGAGGTGATGCCATGCCCTGTCAGGAGGCATGTGAGGTCAATAGTCTGTGTGTGTTCACTTCTTAAAGTCTCCCGAGTGATTCTGCTGTGTCTCCAGGATTGAGACAGAGAGTGACAGAAATGCATCAAGATGGATGGAGGAAGCTGAGAATGTTTCGTTGGAACCTCTGTCTCAATATGGATGGAGTGAAGGTAGATGTTCTGATACAGGAGAGAGAGAGAGAGACTTTAAAGTATCCTAAGGGAAGTGGAGCAACTTTGAAATATTTGCCACTAGGAGTTACTGGTTTTAAATCAGCCCATTATGAAGGAATGTTTCTGGCTGGATTGAAGGCACTCGAACAGCAGGCATGTCGGTGAACCAGGTGTGCCTGGGCACGTCACCTTGTCTACAGTGCTCAGAACCCTGGGAGCCTAAGTAGAGAAGGGCTTCAGCAGAGGGCATCAGCGACGACTGGGGGAGCAGGGGACCTGCAGCCGTGAGCGCGGGCAGCACTGAAATCCGCAGTCTTAGCAGGACAGGTAATGTGGTCTTAGGAGCCCGGTGGATTAGGTGACATGATGATCTCAGCAGCTTGAAAAGGGTACAGTGTTTGGAGGAGCTCTAGTGGTGAACAGCTGACTCAGTAGGTGGGAGGGGACAGACAGGGAGGTGACAGATAAGGAGGATGTGGTCAGAGAGGCAGAGAACATACTGACATGGTGTAAGCAGGCCAGAGCCAGGGGACTGGGCAGGGTCACTAATGTGAATGCTGATGAAGGGGGAACCAAATCCAATCTAGAACCTGAAGGTCAGGTTTATTTGTGCTGCATGTGGCATTCCCCCTCCATGAATATTTACTGCGTTGCCTTTTCTCATGGAATACTTGACTTCTTAAGCTTTTCTGATCATCTTTTAGTAATATCTGGACAGTTTTTAAAGCTTTGTTTAATCAACTTATAATTGTTCATGTAATGGGCAACAGAAATTATTGAAATATGCATAAACTTGAAAGTCATTTGAAATACAAACTTAATCTCTCTTGTCAAGACTGCTAAAAATCAAGTAGATGAATTTCAGTTTTTCTTTTCTGTCGTGCTGCTGATTACTCTATGCAGACGGTAACTGACCATAGAGATGCCCCGGTTTGGAAGTCTCTTGTGTCGTGTCTCCCCCCCACCCCCCAGGTGCTGTCGTCTACTTCTCAATAGGTGGGGTCAGGCTTTTCCCTATATTAAGACCCATTCCAGCCTTTAGATTTTTATTTTGCATTGTTTGTGGCACTCTTTTTTAAGGCGTGGTTGGTAGACTTAACTTACATATATAGACATATACTTAGTTACTTCTTAGAAATCTTAAAATTTGGCAGGGGTACTGTCTTGCAGGGATGAAGCAGGAGCAGAAATGAGAAGATTACTATAATGTAGTGAACACTTGGATCTGTTTATGTCATTCTCTTTATTATTTTGCTTTTTTAAAAAGGAAAATGTGAATTCCTTAATACTCAGACAAATCTGAAATATAGGAAGTGAAAAATGTAGGTATTCTTCTTACCCTCCCCATAGGCATAAAAGGAGGTTCCTTGCTCACCACTTAACTCTTCCAAGTAGACTCCCTTAACTTTCTTGGTGAGAGATTTCAAGGTGTCCTTCCTTCAGGATCCTATGTCAGCACTACATTCTGGGGGGGGAGGGGGGCAGGAATCCTCGACTTTATGGTGTCGCACATGTCTTTACATCCAGTTTCCGTCTGGATTTTATGTCCCAGTGATCAAGTATGCTGACGTTCAACCCTTCAGCAGCATGTGTGGAGCACCAGCAGCACTGGGCTCCTAACACAGTGCACAAGGACACAGACATTAATTGGAAAGCAGAAGGTAAAGCAGCATTATGTAAAAGTGGAGAAACACTATGAAGAAGTACATGGTGGTAGGAGAAGTGTATGATAGAATTTACCTAGAAAGACTTCTCGGAGGAAGTGATCATTGAGCTGAGCAATGAAGGAGGAATAGGAGTTGGTCAGTAGGTGGTACAGGGTGTGGGCACAAAGAACATTCCAAGCATGGGAAACCGTATGTGCACAGATTCTGAAAGGAGACCAGTGTGACCAGGGCATTAGCATACAGATACCGGGAGCGAAACTGTAGTGCAGGCTAAGAGCAGAGAGGTAGGGTCAGACCATGAGTGCTTCAATGGGCCGTGTTAAGAAGGAATTGTTTCCACCCTAAGAGCAGTCAGTAATTGAAGCATTATAGCAGAGGGAATGACAATCATATTTGTGTTATAAAAAGGTCACTGTAGGTTTGGCATGGAGAATGGTTTGTAAGGGATTCAAGGAGACAGTCAATAGGCTCCTTAGTAGACCAGGTAAGTAGTAGTTATGGCAACTCTGACTTGGGTAGTGATGGTGGGGGCAGGGGGGGATAAATAGATGGATTAGAGAGACTTGGTAATGAACTGATTATTAGGGCAAGGTGAAGAAGAATTAAGGATAATTCCAAAGTTTCTGACATGTATTGGGTTGGGCAAAAAGTCCATATGTTTTTTTCCGTAAAATAAAACACAGTTTTTCATTTCCACCAATAACTTTATTGACTTGGATATTTTTAGTATGTCGGCTTCTCCCACATGGTAGAACGTTGATTGTTCTCAGTTAATGTTTGGTTGGATCGCTATCGACTTCAACTGGTCTACCCAACTGTGGAGCATCGTCCATTGAGAAATCTCCAGCATGAAACTTTGCAAACCACTTTCGACACATTCCATCAATCACAGCACCTTCTCCACACTGCACAAATCTTTTTTTGTGTTTCAGTTGCATTTTCACCTTTCTTGAAATAATAAAGCATAATATGCTGGAAAATGTTGCATATTTTCGTCCATTTTAATATTAAAATGACTACACAAAAAATTCACCAAATTTGATTTTTTTTAAAGATTTTATTTTCTTTTAGAAAGAGGCGAAGGGAGGGGGGAAGAGAGAGAAACATCATGGGTGTGCAAGAGAAACCTGGATCAGTTGCCTCTCTTATACCCCGAACTGGGGACCAGGCCCACAACCCAGACGTGTGCACTGATCAAGAAGCGAACTGGTGACCTCTCAGTTCGCAGGCTGGTGAGCAATCCACTGAGTCACACCAGCCAGGGCGAAGTTTTGGTTTGGTTTGGTTTTTAATGCACATTAATAGAACAGCTGTCACAGTATGATCTGACAATATTGTTTTGAATGAAGTTAAACACAATTAAGCACTACTAGAGCCATCTTTTGGAAAAAAAACCAAACTTTTTGGCCAACCCAATATATGAGCACCAGTAGTGGTATTGCCTGAAATAGGAAACAAGGGAAGAGTACCAGGCATTGGAGCAAGAACATGGGTTGTTTTAGATGTGTTAGGGTCAAGGCACCGTGAGACATCCAGGTGGAGACATTGGGCACAGGCTGCTGAATGTGCTAGTGAGAGAGCTGGACCAGAGACAGGGGTCTGTGAGGTGTCTGCACTGAGGTGTTAATTAAAGCTGTGGGTGTGGGTGAGATCACCTAAGGGAGAGATGAGAGACTGAGAAGAGGGCCTTTGCCCTGTCCTGAGGAATTCCAATATTTAAATGGCCTCATCAAGGAGGATGAGCCAAAAGGGAGACAGGAGGAGCAACCAGGAAAACAGGAAGGAAAAAATTAGGGTGGTGATGAGTAGCAGAGGACAAGGGAGGAGCGGTTGTAAAAGAAGGGTGTAATCAACAACTGCAGTGCTGCCAAGAGCTCACAGGGAACGAAGGCTGAGAATTGTGTTGAATGGCAGGCAGTTCGTTGGTGATTGGCCGAACACTGTAAAGTAGGAGGTGTAGAAACCACACGACTGGGCTAAAGAGTGACTCGGAAAGAGATGGGGGGCGGGGGGCGGGGACTAAAGCAAACCCAAGCAGATATATTTTTGTTGTTGTTGTTTTGTTTTTTTGATAATGGAGATCTCACTTTTTTTTAAAGATTTTTATTTATTTACTTTCAGAAAGGGGGAAGGGAGGGAGAAAGCTGGAGAGAAGCATTAATGTGTGGGATACAGTGATCGATTACCTCTCACATGCTCCCAACTGTGGGCCTGGCCCACAGCCCAGGCATGTGCCCCAACTGAGAGTTGAACCTGCAGCCTCTCGGCTCCCAGGCTGATCAATGCTCAGTGCACTGAGCCACACCAGCCAGGGCCCAGACAGATGTTTTGAGATGTTTGATTATGGTGGGCAGTGGCTGGGAGAGGGTTATGGAGTCAAGGGAGAGTTTTTTTTATTTTGTTCATGAGAATCTTGATCATATTTAAAACTGATGGGAAAAAATCAAGGAGAAGGGAGCTGACTGTGTTAGAAGATGAGATGACAGGCCGGCTGAGTCCCTGAGCAAGCTGGAGATGGCTGGAGGCCAGAGCAAGGAGGGTCGATGTGGGTGGATGAAGGTAATAGCAGATGAGGGAGTGCTACCGTGTTTCCTCCCACCTGTAGTATAGGTGACAGTGTCATCTTCTGAAAGGGAAGAAGAGGACTTTGCATGTGAATCCAGGTGGCTTTTCATCTCAGATTTACAATAATTAGCTTTTTTATTTCCTAACCTTTCTCCTCCCTGCTTTTTTAAACAGCTTTATTCAGACATACCTCATATAGTTCACCCACTTAAAATGTGTATAATTCAGTGGTTTTCCCATTTACTTGCAGGTAATGTGCAACCATAACCACGGTCAATTTTAGAACATTTCATCACTTCAAAAAGAAACCCCATACGTTTTAGCTGCCACCGTCACCTTCCCCGCCTCTTTATTCACCTTTTGCTATCAGAAGAGAGCAGAGAGTGGTCTCAACTGGGATTTAAATCATATCATGATTTCAAAGAAGAACGGAAACTGGGCATTGAAGGATTGCTGTGAGCCTCAGAACTTTGATCTAGCCAGAGAAGCAAAAGGGGCCAAGGCCCACTGCTTAGGCTCATGGGCGTAAAATCAACAGGCAGTCGGCTCAGAAGACCCACTAGATGTCAGATGCTTCCCTGTCAAAGAGAATCATCTGAAGAATGGAAATTAATAAAATGAAATTGGAAAAGCAACCCATGGAATTAGATTTTAAGAGAACATTTACTGTTGATAAACGATTTTATTTACTAGACCAGAAAAAGTACAATCAGGGTTACTTTAACATTGATACTGATTGAGGTTTCATAATGGGATTATTATATTAGGAGGATGAATTGTCAGCGCTTAGAATACAAAGTAATAGTCAGTAGAACTCAGCATAGGCTTAGTAAAAAGGTTTTCCCAAATTAGCTTTATTTCATTTTCTTATGCTCAGGAAATGTGGGAGAAATAGATACTATTTGACCAAAGTATTTAACCAAAAACCACTTGAATGTGATTTGAAAGTAGGTGCAATGTATAATGGTTGAGCAGCCATGCCCAGAGATTTTTAGTGAGTGGATTGTTACTGAAAATAACATGGAGATTCAAAGGCATAATAATGGTAGACTCCCTTCAGGGTTATTTCCTTTTTCACATTTTGGCTAATGATCAAGGCCATGGGAAGCATACCTATCCGATTTTCAGGTGCTATAGACAGGAGAGTGATAGCTGATATAATGCATGTCCTTCCAAATCCAGAAACACCTCCACAGTATGGAGTGACGGGCTGTTGATGAGATTAAATCAAATAGTGGGATGAGTTAAAGCCTTCATTGCACTGGCATTCAAAGATCTGGCTTTAAATGAGTTATATGCTATAATTGTAAAAATTCTTAAAGATAGCCTTGGGCTACTTTAGCATTTGGGACATCTGTAGGGAAGTGGGGTCTGATGTCTTCTGCATCATTCCACTATGAGTAGGGTTGGAATGTGAGTCCTGTCTTCCCTGGGAGGATGGTGAAGACTATTTAGGAAGATGGGCAAAGCTGCCTTCAAAGGGGAGACTTTCTGTGGAAGAGAAGTTAGGATACTGCGGATCTGCAGCACAGCCCCAGGGCTAGCAGACACTAGAGTGAGGAATGTTTGTCTCATGAAATAGTCTAACAGCCCGCTCCCTGGTTCCGAACTCTGCAGACACTGCAGACGCTAGAACTACTTAAGGTGAAGCAGGTGACAGAGTAGTAAGGAGGATAGAAGGTCGTAGCAGGGAGTACCGTGCCATGAAATGCTTATGTCCTGTCAGTCTGTGCTAATAATCCCCTTGAAGTAGATTTCTGTTCACAAATACTTCGGTTTATATAGCTTTTTATAGCCTTTATGTTTTTCACATACCTTTAGTGCCCTACTCGAGTCTCCTCGAGTCTCCTTTGTTATTAGCTATAAGTCTTGTTTTGTTTTTTTCAGTGGTTCCTTTAGGACTTACAGTATATAACATTAACTTATTGCAGTCTCAGAAATATTATTCTGCTGCCTGTATAAGAACCTTACTACATTCCATTACCCACCCACCTTTGAATTGTGGTTGTCACGTAATTTTGTTCTACATGTGTCGTAAGCTCAAAATACACTGTTGTTTGTGCTTTAAATAGGCAGATGCCTTTTAAAGACTGTTTTTGATTGTGAGTGGGAAGTTGTTTATATTTACCCACTTCGCTGTCTCAGAGATCCTCGTTCCTTTGTGTACGTGCAGATTTTCATCTTGATCGTTTTCCTTCTGCCTGCAGGGCTTCCTTAAGCAGTTTCCAGTAGTACAAGTCTCCTGGTGACAAAATCTTCCAGCTTTTCTGTGTCTCAAAAACTCTTTCTTCAGCTCTGTTTTTGGGATGCTTTTCACTAGGTATAGAATTCTCAGAGGACAGTTCACCTTGTCTTTTTCCATAACTTTAATGATGTTCCTCTATTATTTTTTACTTCATTTTTTTCAAGAAGTCTGTTGCAGTTCTTAGATTTTTTGGCTAATATTTTTACCCTCTGGTTGCTTTTAAACTTTTTTCTTCACTGAATTAAAAGTTTTATTATTTCATGCCTTGATATAGTTTTCTTCCTGTTTCTTAGTTTTTTAAATTTATTGGCTCCATGAGATTACTGTTTTCATCACATTTAGTAAATTTTTAGCCACTGTGTCTTCATTTATCTTGCCTACCCCCCCCACACACACACACTCTCACACACACTTGACGGCTTACAGTCACCCTCTAACTCAGAACCATGCTGTCTTTCCCCCTCTCTCCAGATTCCATTGTAGATGGTTGTTATTGCTGTCTTTTTTTTTTTAATTTTATTTATTTATTTTAGAGAGATGGGGAAGGGATAGAGAAAGAGAGGGAGTGAAACATCAATGTGTGGTTGCCTCTAGCACACCCCATACTGGGGGTATGGCCTGCAACCCAGGCATGTGCCCTGACTGGGAATCAAACCGGCGATGCTTTGGTTCACAGGCCTGCTCTCAATCCACTGAGCTACACCAGCCAGGGCCTGCTCTGTCTTTATATTTATTATTTCTTCTGCTGTGTCTCAGCTGCTATTAATTCTATCCAGTGTAATTTTTATTTCAGATACCGTAATTTTATTTCTAGGTGTTGATTTGGGTCTTTTTTAAAAAAATGTTTTTCATGCCTTTACTTAACCTGTTCATTTTCTCCTGAGTATACTGACTATAGTTACAGTAACTTCTAATGTCCTTGTTTATTAATCCTATCACATGTGTCACTTGCAGGGCTGTTTCTGTTGATTGCTTTTTCTCCTCATTATTGACTGAGATAAAGCCCTTTGAAATCTCTGCTCTGTACCCTGTGAACCGAGCTTTTCCTCAGGTTGGCAGGGACAGGAGCTGTGTCCAGCCTGTGTGAGCCCGTACTCCCCGGCCTTGGGCGCTTCCCGCACACCCGCGTGCCTCGCAGGCAGTGCTCAGCTGAGGAAGTGAGCCGCCTTTGCAGCTCTCCCGCTCACCTCCCTGCCGTTCTGTCCTCCAGGGCTCGGCCCTGCTGCCCTGCTGCGAAGGCTGGTCCCCTTGGCCTCCACACACGCCAGCGACGGCAGCTCGGCTCAGCCCACGAAGGCCGCCTCTTCCGCTTGGCTTCACTTCCCTCTCCAGGCACAGAGCTAGGGAGGTTCATTTCATATGTTCCCTTCCCTCAGGGATCACTGTCCTGTGCTGCCTGAAGTTCAGTGTTTAAGATTTGTTCTTTCATAATGTTCTTCTATTCTTCAGCCTTTTTTTCTTGGGGAAAGGTAAAATCTGGCCCCTGTTCCTCCACATCTTGGCCAGAAGTGGAAGCTCTTTAGTGACATTTTGTTTATCGCTGACATTTTACCTTTGCATTCAGAGCCTCTTTCAGCTTCATTTTCTGCTGTCACTGCCTTGTTCCCTCCACCCCTTTTCTTGACAGACCCTGTACTTCTCCCTCCCCTCATTCCTGGCTCTTGCTCCTCAGTCCCCCTTCCCCCACTTCTTGCTTCTCGGTGTCTCCAGTCTCTGGGTCACTCAGGTGCCTCTTCCATGTTATTTTCCTCCCATTTGAGGCAGAATAGAACCTTTTCTCCCATTCTGTTTCTGTCATCATATTGTTTTCAGTGTTCAGGTACACATGCTGGGGATCTGCTGGTCTTCCTTGCCAAGCATGTGTGTTGGTTCACATGCGTGTGTGCTCACATGCACATTGTTAGCTCCTGAGGGCAGCTTTGGGGTTTGTCCACCTTTGTGTCTTGTACATAGGCCCATGGGTTTGTAATACACACTGAAGCTATTTAACAGATATAGGTGTTTATTGTATATGTTTGTTAAAATGAATTTTTCCCCTCCCCCAAAATCAGGCCACAGAAGAAGTTTCCAAAAATCTGGTTGCCATGAAAGAAATTCTCTATGGCACAAATGAGAAAGAGCCGCAGACGGAAGCAGTGGCCCAGCTGGCTCAAGAGCTGTATAATAGTGGGCTCCTGAGCACCCTCGTGGCGGACCTGCAGCTCATTGACTTTGAGGTAACAAATCAGTTGCTTATTTTTCACCAACAGCACCCTATGCATAGTCTTTTTC